>CAJRST010004424.1:0-11870 GCA_907169785.1 Menidia menidia
TGTGTGTATTGAACCTGAAGGCGAAACACAGCCATCCTAAACGGCACTATGAGTCTAAAACGGGGTCTGTCGCTCCTGATATCAATCCGAGTTTCCAATTCTAAAGTGTAGAATAGCCTTTTTTAAGTCCAATATTAAATTCTGACCGCATTTTTATTACTTCTGCTGGCTATTCAAGAGGGACGGAACCTTTCAAGTACCCAACTTAGTCATTTTATCAAGGAAGTTTTTCCTTGCCTGTGTCGCCTAGTGCTTGCTCATGGTGGGAATTGTTGGGTTTCTGTAATTAACTTCAGAGTAGGATCTGACCTGCTCTGTTTGGAAAGCACTGGGAGACAACCATTGTTGTGATGTGGCGCAATATAAATAAAATTGAACTGAAATTGAATTGAATCTGGACCAGGGATTGTTTTATGCCTATTTTAATGGGATAACAAGCCATAAAATGAGGTTGAGCCAAGTTCATTCAATGGTAAATGTCAGAAGTGGGTAAAGAATTGCAAAATACACTATATGTGATGTTGCCTAAAGTAATTTCACAAGTTTGTGAGGTGGATCACTTAAAAAATGGCAGTTATTCTTCAATAAGTTACTTATCAACATAAAATCACCCAACAATGACGAGTCCAGAACAGATATCCCATGTCAATGCGGGTTTGAACAGACTCAGCCACAGACAAAGCAAATCTTCCTTAACATCTCGAGGGGAAGATAACGTCCAACTCAGCCAGTTGTTTGGAAATCAGCATCTGGAACCCGGTCTGAAACCCGGACAGGTGCAAAACCGACAGCAACGCAAAGGAAAGCCACGCGAAAACAGAACAACCAGTCATGCAAAAAGCTAAGAGCACATAAAACAGGAGCTTTAAAAGTTTATTCCAGGCTATGGCCATTTCAACAGATGTTTGATGCTGGCTGTGCATTTAAACTGAAACCTTTATGTCCCCAGAAAAGGCACAAAGATTAAAAACAAAGAAAACAAAAACAACAAAGTCCTGATGCGAAACCCATTAACACAAAAGAACCAAAATGAAAAAAACTAGTTCCAATGTCTATGTTTTCATCTTGATGAAGTTCGTATTATTGTGAAGAAGTTCTTGAATGTTTTATGTTAATATGATTTGGGTTTTGACATCTTGATGGAAAATAAGTGCTTGAACTTCCTGACATCAAGTAAACAGTTTAAACCAGATATCATCATTAAAATTCCAGTAAATTTGAATTACGTTATGTCCCAGACAAGGAACATCTGAGCAGCGGCATTTTTTTAAATAATCAGATCTGATGAATATCTACTGACTGCCTTGTTTTAACAGTGTTTTAACATCTGAGAGGAGATTTTTTTTTTATCTTACCTAATTAAGACGTTTCAGCGTAGATTGCAGAATCACAAACAAAGGCCAGTTGTTCCATTAGGTGTGAACATCTGTTTTGCTCTAGAAAAAAAAAACCAAAAAATCAAAATGGGCCACACAAATGAGCCCGTGGAGAAATCCCAATTAAACAGCATCAGATGTAAACAGCATCTAATTACTGACTATTAGGATATGAATGCAAATAATTCCAGGTTTACTTATTATTCCTACACATTTTCTACCCACAGCAACCAATCAGAGCCTGGATTCACTGTTTTGATGTTTACTGATCTTACACAGTGCGATTTACTAAGATTACCTGAGGTGGGTCTTATTAACTGCCTGGAGGTGGTTATACATAATCCCTCAAGATATTCCTGCTAGAGTCTATACTAAAGGGATTCCTCGGGGAGATGATCGAATTCCAAAACCGTCCCGTTCAGATCCGTTCTGTACGAATTCCGACCGAGTGCTCCTCATCCTTTCCCCAAAGGTATTCAATTCAATTCAATTAAATTTTAGCGCCACATCACAACAACAGTTGTCTCACAGCGATTTCCAAACAGAGCAGGTCAGACCTACTCTGAAGTTAATTACAGAATCCCAACAATTCCCACCATGAGCAAGCACTAGGCGACACAGGCAAGGAAAAACTTCCTTTTAACAGGCAGAAACCTGGAGCAGAACCATGGCTCAGGGTGGGCGGCCATCTGCCTCGGCCGGTTGGGGGTGAGGGAAAGAGAGGGCAAGAGAGAGAGAGAGGGCGAGAGAGAGAGGCAGCCAACACAGCAACACGTAGACTAGATGAAAAATGGCAATGATATTAATACTAATGATGATGGTAGAAGTTATGACGGCAACAGAGCAGGAACATGGGGGCAGCAGGAAACTCCCAACCACAGATCCAGACTCCACAGCTCTAGGAACACCTGCAGGAAGTGATAGGAGGAGACTCCTATCGCTCGCGAGGGAAGTTAATTTCCGGCTTTTTTCTTCTTCTTTTTTTCCATTTTACGCCGTTAGATTCTCTCCAAAGTTTGTGGTCTCAGATGAAAACGGGGAAGTCCGTCTGTCCACCAGCACTCGATACTTATGCTGAGATCATTTTTGGGGGATTTTCATGAAAGCATGTCAAAAGCTAGAGCATTTGAGGCCAAAGAAGGGGGGAAAAAACTTCTCGGTGATGTCAAACTTTGCTCCATCTCTGAAATAACATCCACCATTTGGATTACAGAAATAATCAACAATTCCCCCCCAAAACAGAGGAGTTTGCTACCTTTTGTTAAATTTCATAAAAATGTAAACACACAGTAATAATACATGTTATTGTTCATTAGGAAACGGGTTATTCTGTTTTTAAATGACAACATATAGACATTTCTTTAACCCTTTAAAGCCTGATTCAAGAAAGAAAAGGTGGAAATTTGTATTTATTGATTTATTTATTTGGCCCTTTACCAAAATATAAAAAAGATACAATAAACTGAAATAATTTTTTAACAACAAGAGGGAAAATTTGTTTGTTTTTTTGCTTTAAGTCTTCACTCTAAAAAGTATGAACAAAAAACAGAAATGTTTTTTAATATTCATAATTAATGTTGTGTAGTCTTCTGCCCACTCTTATCAGGTACAGTATATCTGATTGTGTACAACAAAGTTTTGAACAAAGTTTATGCTATTAAACGATGCGAAAGGTCTCAGATGCAAAACATTTCCGAAACGGTGTGTATAAAATATGACACATACGATATCACGGGGTCAAAATGTTGATGTACTTGTAGCGCCCGTGTGAAGAAATCAAACACTGTCGCTTCCACATGAACTCAACCCTGCAGAAGTGTGTGCCGTTAGCCCAGTCAATCACACGAATTCTGCTTCTGGGTCCTCAGGGAGAGGCTCGACTGGATGAAGGGAAGTAAAAGACGCTGGCAAACGGCAGATATCCGCCAGAGGGACGAGCTGGGTATAAATCAGCTTTTATCGTTGATGGACATGCAGAGAATGATGAACGAGACACTGTGGGCCACTCGAGTTGTTACAGTCTATTCGTTCTCTCTGAGGGAATCAAGATAACAATAAAAAAAAAAATAAATACAGCTCCTCGTGCTGAGGTGGGATTGGATACAAATTAATTATCCATCCAGATACTTCTTAAGGAAGCTGAGGAGTGTGTTTTGATGACCAGTTGATGGTGATTGGTTTGCATAAACCTCAGATTATGGTCATTCTTTTTTCTTTCTTTTTGCATCTTGAAGCTGCAACAAACAATATTTTGGGGATTTGAGCAATTGATGACGTTTGAGGTGAAACATACTCCTTAAAATAGCTTTCAGCCCCTTTCAGGGTACTCGTTTTGGCTTTTTGTTTTTAGCTTTATTTAATTTAGGGCAGCTGTGTCCAGCATCTGACATCTAGTGGTCAACCAAAAGAGTCACTTTTTCTTTTGCTACGTCCTCCATTGGCTGTTGAAGCTGTCTTTGGCATTTTCAAATATCAGCTCAGCCTAAATGCTCCACTCTGGATCTGGAATTGTTCATGTGAGAGACGACAGTCCTGAAGTTTGACCCACATCAGGGGCAGATCAAAGTGTCCAGATCGCTGCCACGTTCAGATCAGAATCTCCAGGCTAGTGACTCTAAACTGAGCTGTGGCCCGCAGCAAAAAAAAGAGGGAAAAAAAAAGAAAAATAGCTAACAGTGAAGGTTCCTTTCCTCTCTGAGTTCCACATGAAAGAGGGACTCAGAAAACCCAATAGGGGGAAATGTTTTTTTCAAGTCATCCGTCCAGTCGGCTATCAGAGCTGTCGGCTGTTTTTTTATTGAAGTCTCGAGCTGATTTCCATTCTGTGATTCCCGTGCAACAGGCCTGTCGATATAAGAAAGGAAAAACATTTCCAGGCCTTTGGTTGCATCAGGTTTCAGATCCAGTCTCCAGTATCTGAAGTCTGGTAAAGTTATAGAACCCCTTTAGATGGGAAAAAACTGAACACGTTTACTGATCCTCCACCCCGTAATACTATATGTGTCACATTTGATACACACACTTTATGGAATGTTTCACATCTGAGGCCTTTTACATCATTTAATGGGAAAAACTTTGCTCAAAACCCTGTTGTACACAATCAGATATAACAGATAGGAGCGGGCAGAAGACTAGAAATCATCAATTCTGACTTATCAAATGGTAATAAATTATGAATATTACAAAAGACTTCTGTTTTTTGTTCAAACTTTTTAAAGTGAAGACTTAAAACCGGAAAAAAAAACAATTTTCCCTCTTTCTTGGACCCTTAAAGGGGCTTGGGAATGTGGTTTGAATCTCTTAAAGGCCATACAATCTTTCAGAAATATAATTTTAGGGAGTATAAACGCTCTACAAAGAAGGCAGGGGAAAAGGACTATTTGCTAGATCTGGATTGTGAGGAACCTCATGAAACAAGAAGTTAGATTGATCTATAAGGAGGAATTATTTAAATTAAGATGCATTTAGTTGAAAAAGAGCAAAAGAAAAAAGTATTTGATGTATTTTGTTCCTATAAGATGCTATTTCTTCAGATATTAATATGTATATATATATATTTAAGCAACTACTGTATGCATGATGTTTCCACACATATTTGAATTAGCTTTATTTACCACATGAGGAGCCAGCGTACTGTATTTTTCAATTACATGCAATCAAATTATGGAGGCTGAAAGTGAGCCGTGTTTCTGTAAGCAGAAATGGCTCCACGCCCTGCTTTTGTAGTCTTTCAAAGACTGTGCCGGACGGCCTAACGTTATTAAAAATCAGACCGAAACGGAACACGGAGAGAATGACACGAGGTTGGAAGCGCATGACAAAGCAAAAGCGGCGATAAGAATACGATTACTGCTCGGGACCGGGGATGAAAAGACAAACGGAGGCTGGAGAAAAGCTGTCAGCCTCTTATTCCGCTCACCGGAGCAGTTACTGTGGAGTTACTCAATGAGGAACAGCTTTTCAACACCAAAACCAGAATTAACTGTGAGGACTTAGAACTAGAAGAACAATACTGTGAAATCAGACCAAATCTAGGCTGGTGTGGACAGTACAAATGGAAACTGACATCATTTAGGTCTAAAGCCTTTTCTTTACTCATGCATTTGTCACCAAACTGAATATTTTGGGCCTAATTTAATTCTCAAAGACTCTGCAATATGTTTTTTTAGCCAATCCCAACAACAACCCACCTGTTTGAAATGATTATTCATACGTATAATTACCAACAAATTGCCCTTGTCCCATTTTGTTGTGTTAGAAGCAACTCCGATTGAATATTCAGAAACAGAATTAAGTAAAAAATAAGCATCAGTGTTTCGTTTCTCTCTCGAGACTCGCTTTCTATCATTTCTATCTCTTATTTAGTATGGTAGAAATGTGTATTAGTGTCCATTCAGATTAATTTATGTCTTGTTATGAATAAGCCGGCCCTTGTTGAATAATTCTGTTGTAGCTGTGGTAAAAAGGCTCATGTTTCCCAACTTCAACCCACTCGATTCTCATTATGTGGATCTCGGTAAAAGCCCGTTGAGTGCTACACATTAAAGCTGGGAAACATCGGAAACCTTTCAAAAAACTCTTCGCATAACCTCATGCCGGCCTTTTGGGGGTGGTTGTGGTCAACCACGATCTGACCCCAGTAATGATTTGAGGTTATTTGGGGCAAATCCATGCAGCAGAGATAAGAAATCATATTAAAAAAAACCTTCTCAGTAATTGACAGTAATTACAAATTCTATCAAGAACCAAAAAAAAAAAATAGTTAAGGGCCTGATTGAGATAAAACATTTAAATGATAGCTGGAATCTGAGGGGCTTCACACTCATTGTGAGTCGGGGCAGCTTCATTTTGTAAGCACGATTCTTTAGTTGGAAGCCTGAGAATGGACCAGAGCAGATCAAGAGTACAAATATGATATTTATTGGTCACAAGCAAAGTAAATCAGCTGGGCTCTAACAGACAAAAGCTCCTGGAGGATCTCAGTCTGTTAGAGCTTCGATTTTCGGGTGAGATGGGCAGTTTTCCTGTGGGCCTCCAACAGGAGGACGGCTGGACGTAACTGAGTATGATTGGCCAGTTAGCTCTGACATGAAAAGGGCCAGGCCCTAATTCATGCAGGTTGTAGATTACCTTTAATGAAATCTAATTTGTTGTCGTTCTTATTTCTTGTGTAATTTGTGTTGTGAAATTACGAAGTTAGATGAATATTTCTTTATGTTTGAAGAAAGCGTTTTATTTTGAAGGGCTCTCGGGAGACCTCGGGACTGTCGAGAAACGTTGAAAAAACGTTAGAAAACAAACGGTCGCTATATTAAGGTGTCAAAAAGGTTTCTTAAAAGTATTAGCTCCTGGCTAAAAGGGCACAAGGTTTGTATTGTTTTTTGTACTATTTTATTAATATCTTAAATAAGTAAAGTATGTTTGTGGTTTCGATTGTTAATATTTTTCCGATCTATTTTTCTACGAGATAACACGGTAATTTGTCTGTAAAGTTTAAAGGACTGTTTATTGGAATGTAATTGTATTGTATATAGTCCGACCATCTATTAGCCGGGGACGCTACACAGGTTTTGGTTGAATGTGATAAGAAACTGTGTGTGTGAATGTTGACCGTGAAGACGAGTATCTACTGTAACAGAGAGAGGAGGATGAGTAGACACAGCCAGAGAGTTTAACCCAAAAGTAGAATTATAAAGAGAATAATATGAATCTAAAAAGGAATAAGACAATCAGTCATTTACATCAGCGGTGCCCAACCCCTGGGCCGCGGACCGGTACCGGTCCGTGGGTCGATTGGTGCCGGGCCGCACAGAAAGAATAAATAAATTAAATTACTTCCGTTTTATTGATTTTCGCCATCTGAACGATGTTTTATTTTGAAAAATTACCAGATTCTCTGTTCCATGTCACTCTTGACGCAGGTCAAGGCGCTGTTCTCGGTCACGTGATAGGTTACTGCTAAAATCAAACCCAGGAGCTAGCTAAATGAGTAAAAAACAAACGTCTCTGGAAAGTTTCTCTGCAAAGGGGAAAAGGCCAAGCCAGGAGCCTACGACTTCCAAGAGAAAGAAAGCTACGTTTAATAGACAATATCAGGAGTACTACTTAAAATAGAGATTTATCCCAACGGGAGATTCCCACCCTGCATAATATGCGGCGACCAGCTCCAGAATGAGGCAATGAAGCCTTCAAAACTGCTTTGCCGCTTGGAGACCAAGCACCCTGCATTAAAAGACAAGCCTTTGGAGTCTTTTTAAAAGAAAAAGGCGTGAACAAAGACAGAAACAATTACTGAGGGCCACCACATCAACAAAAGAGCATCATACTTGGTGGCTAATCGTATCGCTAAAGCTAAAAGGCCATTCACCAGAAGCAAACGGGTAGAGTGGATTCGTGTTTGTTATTATAATTAAAAAATACCACAGTTTTCATGCAGGTCATATCATATTAGGGTTGTCAAAAGTTTTGATACTCGAAAAAGTATCGATACTAAAATGTTGTATCCGGATACGATAGTCATTTTCAAAAGTATCGATACCACCGCGCGAGCCCGTGCGAGCGCCCGCGCGACGCTAATCTGCCGTCCCTGCGCCCCTTCTCTCTGATTTATTTATGTATTTATTTACGTTGTTTATGATCATTAACAAGAACAAACACTGAATTAAACTCTATTCATAATATTATGTTAAAATAGTGTATATTAAATCGGTTTGTACAATAAGTCCAAACAAGTTTAACCAAAAAATATTTATTTATCACTATTATGAAGGGTTAGGGTTAGGATTAGGGTCATTAATGTGGGCCACCAGTAGCTATAACATCAGTAACAGGTCAGTTTGAAATGAAAGACACAATTCAGTAATATTTTGGGGTCTTTGTTTTTATCCTTGTGGTATCGAAAATGGTATCGAGTATCGAGTATTTTCCTGAGTATCGGTATCGAGTTGAAAATTTTAGTATCGTCACAACCCTATATCATATTATTTTGTTGTATTAATCCGCCACACCTCAGAGGCCGGTCCCTGAAAATATTGTCTGACGCAAAAAAGGTTGGGGACCGCTGATTTACATGGATTAAGTTATAACGTACTGTGCTAAAGTGAGTACTTATAGCCCAGTTCTAACAATTTAAACACATCTCACTGCCAAAGTCAACAAACCAGCACAGATGGCATCAAATGCTTCACTTTAAAGTGCCGGAGGTGAGTTTCCAGGCCTGTTTTTTCCCGCACCGTTCTGGACACTGAAACGCCACCCGCAATGGCCTGCAGACCAACCGCAACCGGCTGGTCAGCAGAAATAACAATGTCCCCACCGGGAGCCGTCAGGCCCCATCTCACAATGACCGCTCCGGTGGTAAAATCCCTCAAACTTTTCTTTTTTTGTTTATTCAAACTGCTCTCTTAAAAGAGCCTCTCTCTGGCACATCCTTGCTAGCGGTATCTTTGTAAAAAAATACATGGCACCGTTGGGGTTTTTTGGGGGTTTTTTTGTTGCAGAAAGATGTGCTGTGCACTTTCAGACAATGACAGGTGCCCCATGGGCCGGTGCGATATTAGAAAAAGGAAGAGACTGGGATTAATCCACACCCATGAAGAGATGAATCATCAGGGTGACGAGGCTTAAGGAAGAAAAAGAAGGTCGAGGGGTCCCCGTGGGATTTTAAAGAAGATGAAAGAAGTCAAACCCAGGCTGGAGTTTCGCTTCTTGGATTTTTTTTCTCAGCGATGAACATTTAGAATTGAAGAAACAATTAAACTGACCTTGGCGAGATAACCCACGTTCTCATCTAGGAGGGAATTAGAACTAAGCCCCAAATGTTCGTGTAACTGTTTCCCATGTTAAGCAGAGGAGCAGTGGTCCACCCCACGTGGAAAAGTATTAAAGAAAAAATATGGTGTGCTCGGTGGTTTTGTTGTGGGAGCCATAAATGAGAGTCAAAAGGGCTGGATGGGAAAAATGTTTCTTTAAATCTGAGTGACGGATCCCCGTGGAGGCTAAAAGTCGGGCTAATTAGTCCTGGATTGCACATGTCAGTGGGCTCCTCCAGAAAAAGCAGAGAAAAGCAGTTTCCTTGTTACAGTTTTACACAATTATTGGTGTTTTCGGTTTGAGCCGGCGTCCGTTAAGCAGCTAAAGTCGTATTTATTTCTGCGAGAAGCAACAAAATGACGTTCCTCAACATTTTCACGGCTGAATTTCGATGTGGCTGTCAAAAAATTGTGTTCTGTGTTCTCCGTCTGTACCTTTGCCTTTGATATTGTTGGTTTTGGGGCCACGTTGGAGCTGGTTGGGCAGCGATAAACCACACAAGCAAAACACAAAAACGAGGTGTATTTATCTTGGAACAACATTACTCGTTGCTTTTTTGAGGAACGCATCTTTGAATGGGAGACGGAAGCCTTGGAAGACACCATTGTTCCAAAGACTGGGGAATGTTCATTTTGAAGCTAAGTTCAATTGAGCCTATTGAGGTTATTTTGTCATCTTAATATATTTGTATTAAGTTAAACATGATTTTGCTTCTTTTTTGTTTTGTGTTTGTTGTACTTCTATTATGTTCCTCGCTCATGTGGGAAGTTTAGTAAAGTCCACCCCCATTTAAGCAGCCTTGGTTCTGTCTCTGGAGGTCAGTTTGGTTTGTGTTTGGTTGCTGTTCAGTTGACCTCAGTTGGGTAATTTATACTCTTAGTTGGATTGTACGGAAGTATGACATTTTTTTAAATCATTTTTTGATATTGTAAAATTGAAATTTTTCTCATTTTTGGAATGCCATTGTCCTTGATTCAGTCTGGTCCCTCACAGGGGGGAACACAGGTAGCAGTCAAGTTGCCCGCTAATGACATAATTAAAAAGAAAAAGTCTCTCACGTGAACATTTGGTGTCTAATGAGCACTCATCCCGTAATGAACACCTGTGGCTGCTTTGAGGGGAGTTATTTCTTTCATTAAAGCCAAAGTGTCATCAGCGAAATATAAAAAATAAAAAAAACGCTTTCCACCAAATAAGGGACAAACAAATGTTTCCTTTGGGGGTGTTGGGCTGAAACTCACCTTGACACGGAGAGAGAAATATGGGGAGACCACGCTGGGACGCGAGATTAGCATCACAGCAGGACCGCGGTAGCCCGGTAACAATGGGCAGCCGGGGGATTTGACCACACCACAGCGCTGGAGTGGCAGATGATTCAGAGATGGAGGAAAAAGGAGATTGCTGGTTGAATATGTATGAGGCGACCACGACGGCCCGGGAAAACATCGCACCTTTTGTCCCCGGAAACACAAACACACAGCAGATGTCTCGCTAAAATCAAAATTGGAGTTTGTTATCTTGTTATTATCAAGTTATTACAGTATGAGGGAGTTTACGGTTCTTCCACAGACAAAAGGTATTGTTCACTCTTTAAAGAACAACCCAATCAAGAGTCAGATAGAACCAGGCCGGTATCAGTTTAGTTTCTCTCTTGAGACTCACTTTCTATCATTTCTATCTCTTATTTAGTATCATAGAAATGTGTATTAATGTCCATTCAGATTCATTTATGTTTTGTTATAAATAAGCCAGCCCTTGTTGAATAATTCTGTGGTAGCCGTGGTAAAAAGTCTTATGTTTCCCAACTTCAACCCACTCGAAAGAGTGAACAAATGGTATAGTTCGCTCTTTTAAGAACAACCTAATCAGGAGTCAGAAACTGGGCCGATTTCGAAAAGCACAACAACTTTTTTTTTTTTTGTCTGCCTCAACTGTCTCTGTCATCCAGTATTTGTTAAGACTTTATCATTCGTGGTTAAATGTGCAAGATTGTGTGTCTGACAGCAAAAGGTGCCATCGCGTTTATGGGAAATATGACAGGCAAAATAAATTAAATGCCATCATTTAGAAGCAAGATTTCACAGTAATAACATAGAAGTTAAAACAAGGCTCTGTAGATTACTATTAGCTCATTCTTTTCTTCTGTTAAGTGGACAATTAGGAGTTAATATGGTCAGCTGGACAACATGGATCTTAGATGATGGGATAAAATGATTAGCAAACAAGATTTTTACGGATATTATTTATTTTCTTTACACAGATCACATTTAGATCTGTGACGGTCCACCAGATTGCGCTGAAATTTAGTATTCCTAAGTAGTTTATCAGTCGAATAGAACTTACCTCCACTGTCTTTTGCTTGTATTCACAAGAGTAATAGGCAGAAGAAACTGGTCGTGGTGAGTTATAGAATGTAATAGAACCGAAACAGCCTTTATTGCCCCGCAAAGGGGAAATAATAAAGGTTCACATTACTTCTTCTGTTCAAAGCAATAAAATAATTTCTCTCCAGTTGGTGAGATTGCTACATATAGAAAGACACATCATAAATTGGAATAAAAATAGCAGTATACCATATGTATTATTCATTTTGAAACTGATGCTGTCACTTTTTCCCCCCCAAACACCTGCCTGTATCCAAATACACATGAGGGAGAAATAAAGATGTGTTGAATATAACTG
>CAJRST010004435.1:0-11870 GCA_907169785.1 Menidia menidia
CAGTTATATTCAACACATCTTTATTTCTCCCTCATGTGTATTTGGATACAGGCAGGTGTTTGGGGGGGAAAAAGTGACAGCATCAGTTTCAAAATGAATAATACATATGGTATACTGCTATTTTTATTCCAATTTATGATGTGTCTTTCTATATGTAGCAATCTCACCAACTGGAGAGAAATTATTTTATTGCTTTGAACAGAAGAAGTAATGTGAACCTTTATTATTTCCCCTTTGCGGGGCAATAAAGGCTGTTTCGGTTCTATTACATTCTATAACTCACCACGACCAGTTTCTTCTGCCTATTACTCTTGTGAATACAAGCAAAAGACAGTGGAGGTAAGTTCTATTCGACTGATAAACTACTTAGGAATACTAAATTTCAGCGCAATCTGGTGGACCGTCACAGATCTAAATGTGATCTGTGTAAAGAAAATAAATAATATCCGTAAAAATCTTGTTTGCTAATCATTTTATCCCATCATCTAAGATCCATGTTGTCCAGCTGACCATATTAACTCCTAATTGTCCACTTAACAGAAGAAAAGAATGAGCTAATAGTAATCTACAGAGCCTTGTTTTAACTTCTATGTTATTACTGTGAAATCTTGCTTCTAAATGATGGCATTTAATTTATTTTGCCTGTCATATTTCCCATAAACGCGATGGCACCTTTTGCTGTCAGACACACAATCTTGCACATTTAACCACGAATGATAAAGTCTTAACAAATACTGGATGACAGAGACAGTTGAGGCAGACAAAAAAAAAAAAAGTTGTTGTGCTTTTCGAAATCGGCCCAGTTTCTGACTCCTGATTAGGTTGTTCTTAAAAGAGCGAACTATACCATTTGTTCACTCTTTCGAGTGGGTTGAAGTTGGGAAACATAAGACTTTTTACCACGGCTACCACAGAATTATTCAACAAGGGCTGGCTTATTTATAACAAAACATAAATGAATCTGAATGGACATTAATACACATTTCTATGATACTAAATAAGAGATAGAAATGATAGAAAGTGAGTCTCAAGAGAGAAACTAAACTGATACCGGCCTGGTTCTATCTGACTCTTGATTGGGTTGTTCTTTAAAGAGTGAACAATACCTTTTGTCTGTGGAAGAACCGTAAACTCCCTCATACTGTAATAACTTGATAATAACAAGATAACAAACTCCAATTTTGATTTTAGCGAGACATCTGCTGTGTGTTTGTGTTTCCGGGGACAAAAGGTGCGATGTTTTCCCGGGCCGTCGTGGTCGCCTCATACATATTCAACCAGCAATCTCCTTTTTCCTCCATCTCTGAATCATCTGCCACTCCAGCGCTGTGGTGTGGTCAAATCCCCCGGCTGCCCATTGTTACCGGGCTACCGCGGTCCTGCTGTGATGCTAATCTCGCGTCCCAGCGTGGTCTCCCCATATTTCTCTCTCCGTGTCAAGGTGAGTTTCAGCCCAACACCCCCAAAGGAAACATTTGTTTGTCCCTTATTTGGTGGAAAGCGTTTTTTTTATTTTTTATATTTCGCTGATGACACTTTGGCTTTAATGAAAGAAATAACTCCCCTCAAAGCAGCCACAGGTGTTCATTACGGGATGAGTGCTCATTAGACACCAAATGTTCACGTGAGAGACTTTTTCTTTTTAATTATGTCATTAGCGGGCAACTTGACTGCTACCTGTGTTCCCCCCTGTGAGGGACCAGACTGAATCAAGGACAATGGCATTCCAAAAATGAGAAAAATTTCAATTTTACAATATCAAAAAATGATTTAAAAAAATGTCATACTTCCGTACAATCCAACTAAGAGTATAAATTACCCAACTGAGGTCAACTGAACAGCAACCAAACACAAACCAAACTGACCTCCAGAGACAGAACCAAGGCTGCTTAAATGGGGGTGGACTTTACTAAACTTCCCACATGAGCGAGGAACATAATAGAAGTACAACAAACACAAAACAAAAAAGAAGCAAAATCATGTTTAACTTAATACAAATATATTAAGATGACAAAATAACCTCAATAGGCTCAATTGAACTTAGCTTCAAAATGAACATTCCCCAGTCTTTGGAACAATGGTGTCTTCCAAGGCTTCCGTCTCCCATTCAAAGATGCGTTCCTCAAAAAAGCAACGAGTAATGTTGTTCCAAGATAAATACACCTCGTTTTTGTGTTTTGCTTGTGTGGTTTATCGCTGCCCAACCAGCTCCAACGTGGCCCCAAAACCAACAATATCAAAGGCAAAGGTACAGACGGAGAACACAGAACACAATTTTTTGACAGCCACATCGAAATTCAGCCGTGAAAATGTTGAGGAACGTCATTTTGTTGCTTCTCGCAGAAATAAATACGACTTTAGCTGCTTAACGGACGCCGGCTCAAACCGAAAACACCAATAATTGTGTAAAACTGTAACAAGGAAACTGCTTTTCTCTGCTTTTTCTGGAGGAGCCCACTGACATGTGCAATCCAGGACTAATTAGCCCGACTTTTAGCCTCCACGGGGATCCGTCACTCAGATTTAAAGAAACATTTTTCCCATCCAGCCCTTTTGACTCTCATTTATGGCTCCCACAACAAAACCACCGAGCACACCATATTTTTTCTTTAATACTTTTCCACGTGGGGTGGACCACTGCTCCTCTGCTTAACATGGGAAACAGTTACACGAACATTTGGGGCTTAGTTCTAATTCCCTCCTAGATGAGAACGTGGGTTATCTCGCCAAGGTCAGTTTAATTGTTTCTTCAATTCTAAATGTTCATCGCTGAGAAAAAAAATCCAAGAAGCGAAACTCCAGCCTGGGTTTGACTTCTTTCATCTTCTTTAAAATCCCACGGGGACCCCTCGACCTTCTTTTTCTTCCTTAAGCCTCGTCACCCTGATGATTCATCTCTTCATGGGTGTGGATTAATCCCAGTCTCTTCCTTTTTCTAATATCGCACCGGCCCATGGGGCACCTGTCATTGTCTGAAAGTGCACAGCACATCTTTCTGCAACAAAAAAACCCCCAAAAAACCCCAACGGTGCCATGTATTTTTTTACAAAGATACCGCTAGCAAGGATGTGCCAGAGAGAGGCTCTTTTAAGAGAGCAGTTTGAATAAACAAAAAAAGAAAAGTTTGAGGGATTTTACCACCGGAGCGGTCATTGTGAGATGGGGCCTGACGGCTCCCGGTGGGGACATTGTTATTTCTGCTGACCAGCCGGTTGCGGTTGGTCTGCAGGCCATTGCGGGTGGCGTTTCAGTGTCCAGAACGGTGCGGGAAAAAACAGGCCTGGAAACTCACCTCCGGCACTTTAAAGTGAAGCATTTGATGCCATCTGTGCTGGTTTGTTGACTTTGGCAGTGAGATGTGTTTAAATTGTTAGAACTGGGCTATAAGTACTCACTTTAGCACAGTACGTTATAACTTAATCCATGTAAATCAGCGGTCCCCAACCTTTTTTGCGTCAGACAATATTTTCAGGGACCGGCCTCTGAGGTGTGGCGGATTAATACAACAAAATAATATGATATAGGGTTGTGACGATACTAAAATTTTCAACTCGATACCGATACTCAGGAAAATACTCGATACTCGATACCATTTTCGATACCACAAGGATAAAAACAAAGACCCCAAAATATTACTGAATTGTGTCTTTCATTTCAAACTGACCTGTTACTGATGTTATAGCTACTGGTGGCCCACATTAATGACCCTAATCCTAACCCTAACCCTTCATAATAGTGATAAATAAATATTTTTTGGTTAAACTTGTTTGGACTTATTGTACAAACCGATTTAATATACACTATTTTAACATAATATTATGAATAGAGTTTAATTCAGTGTTTGTTCTTGTTAATGATCATAAACAACGTAAATAAATACATAAATAAATCAGAGAGAAGGGGCGCAGGGACGGCAGATTAGCGTCGCGCGGGCGCTCGCACGGGCTCGCGCGGTGGTATCGATACTTTTGAAAATGACTATCGTATCCGGATACAACATTTTAGTATCGATACTTTTTCGAGTATCAAAACTTTTGACAACCCTAATATGATATGACCTGCATGAAAACTGTGGTATTTTTTAATTATAATAACAAACACGAATCCACTCTACCCGTTTGCTTCTGGTGAATGGCCTTTTAGCTTTAGCGATACGATTAGCCACCAAGTATGATGCTCTTTTGTTGATGTGGTGGCCCTCAGTAATTGTTTCTGTCTTTGTTCACGCCTTTTTCTTTTAAAAAGACTCCAAAGGCTTGTCTTTTAATGCAGGGTGCTTGGTCTCCAAGCGGCAAAGCAGTTTTGAAGGCTTCATTGCCTCATTCTGGAGCTGGTCGCCGCATATTATGCAGGGTGGGAATCTCCCGTTGGGATAAATCTCTATTTTAAGTAGTACTCCTGATATTGTCTATTAAACGTAGCTTTCTTTCTCTTGGAAGTCGTAGGCTCCTGGCTTGGCCTTTTCCCCTTTGCAGAGAAACTTTCCAGAGACGTTTGTTTTTTACTCATTTAGCTAGCTCCTGGGTTTGATTTTAGCAGTAACCTATCACGTGACCGAGAACAGCGCCTTGACCTGCGTCAAGAGTGACATGGAACAGAGAATCTGGTAATTTTTCAAAATAAAACATCGTTCAGATGGCGAAAATCAATAAAACGGAAGTAATTTAATTTATTTATTCTTTCTGTGCGGCCCGGCACCAATCGACCCACGGACCGGTACCGGTCCGCGGCCCAGGGGTTGGGCACCGCTGATGTAAATGACTGATTGTCTTATTCCTTTTTAGATTCATATTATTCTCTTTATAATTCTACTTTTGGGTTAAACTCTCTGGCTGTGTCTACTCATCCTCCTCTCTCTGTTACAGTAGATACTCGTCTTCACGGTCAACATTCACACACACAGTTTCTTATCACATTCAACCAAAACCTGTGTAGCGTCCCCGGCTAATAGATGGTCGGACTATATACAATACAATTACATTCCAATAAACAGTCCTTTAAACTTTACAGACAAATTACCGTGTTATCTCGTAGAAAAATAGATCGGAAAAATATTAACAATCGAAACCACAAACATACTTTACTTATTTAAGATATTAATAAAATAGTACAAAAAACAATACAAACCTTGTGCCCTTTTAGCCAGGAGCTAATACTTTTAAGAAACCTTTTTGACACCTTAATATAGCGACCGTTTGTTTTCTAACGTTTTTTCAACGTTTCTCGACAGTCCCGAGGTCTCCCGAGAGCCCTTCAAAATAAAACGCTTTCTTCAAACATAAAGAAATATTCATCTAACTTCGTAATTTCACAACACAAATTACACAAGAAATAAGAACGACAACAAATTAGATTTCATTAAAGGTAATCTACAACCTGCATGAATTAGGGCCTGGCCCTTTTCATGTCAGAGCTAACTGGCCAATCATACTCAGTTACGTCCAGCCGTCCTCCTGTTGGAGGCCCACAGGAAAACTGCCCATCTCACCCGAAAATCGAAGCTCTAACAGACTGAGATCCTCCAGGAGCTTTTGTCTGTTAGAGCCCAGCTGATTTACTTTGCTTGTGACCAATAAATATCATATTTGTACTCTTGATCTGCTCTGGTCCATTCTCAGGCTTCCAACTAAAGAATCGTGCTTACAAAATGAAGCTGCCCCGACTCACAATGAGTGTGAAGCCCCTCAGATTCCAGCTATCATTTAAATGTTTTATCTCAATCAGGCCCTTAACTATTTTTTTTTTTTGGTTCTTGATAGAATTTGTAATTACTGTCAATTACTGAGAAGGTTTTTTTTAATATGATTTCTTATCTCTGCTGCATGGATTTGCCCCAAATAACCTCAAATCATTACTGGGGTCAGATCGTGGTTGACCACAACCACCCCCAAAAGGCCGGCATGAGGTTATGCGAAGAGTTTTTTGAAAGGTTTCCGATGTTTCCCAGCTTTAATGTGTAGCACTCAACGGGCTTTTACCGAGATCCACATAATGAGAATCGAGTGGGTTGAAGTTGGGAAACATGAGCCTTTTTACCACAGCTACAACAGAATTATTCAACAAGGGCCGGCTTATTCATAACAAGACATAAATTAATCTGAATGGACACTAATACACATTTCTACCATACTAAATAAGAGATAGAAATGATAGAAAGCGAGTCTCGAGAGAGAAACGAAACACTGATGCTTATTTTTTACTTAATTCTGTTTCTGAATATTCAATCGGAGTTGCTTCTAACACAACAAAATGGGACAAGGGCAATTTGTTGGTAATTATACGTATGAATAATCATTTCAAACAGGTGGGTTGTTGTTGGGATTGGCTAAAAAAACATATTGCAGAGTCTTTGAGAATTAAATTAGGCCCAAAATATTCAGTTTGGTGACAAATGCATGAGTAAAGAAAAGGCTTTAGACCTAAATGATGTCAGTTTCCATTTGTACTGTCCACACCAGCCTAGATTTGGTCTGATTTCACAGTATTGTTCTTCTAGTTCTAAGTCCTCACAGTTAATTCTGGTTTTGGTGTTGAAAAGCTGTTCCTCATTGAGTAACTCCACAGTAACTGCTCCGGTGAGCGGAATAAGAGGCTGACAGCTTTTCTCCAGCCTCCGTTTGTCTTTTCATCCCCGGTCCCGAGCAGTAATCGTATTCTTATCGCCGCTTTTGCTTTGTCATGCGCTTCCAACCTCGTGTCATTCTCTCCGTGTTCCGTTTCGGTCTGATTTTTAATAACGTTAGGCCGTCCGGCACAGTCTTTGAAAGACTACAAAAGCAGGGCGTGGAGCCATTTCTGCTTACAGAAACACGGCTCACTTTCAGCCTCCATAATTTGATTGCATGTAATTGAAAAATACAGTACGCTGGCTCCTCATGTGGTAAATAAAGCTAATTCAAATATGTGTGGAAACATCATGCATACAGTAGTTGCTTAAATATATATATATACATATTAATATCTGAAGAAATAGCATCTTATAGGAACAAAATACATCAAATACTTTTTTCTTTTGCTCTTTTTCAACTAAATGCATCTTAATTTAAATAATTCCTCCTTATAGATCAATCTAACTTCTTGTTTCATGAGGTTCCTCACAATCCAGATCTAGCAAATAGTCCTTTTCCCCTGCCTTCTTTGTAGAGCGTTTATACTCCCTAAAATTATATTTCTGAAAGATTGTATGGCCTTTAAGAGATTCAAACCACATTCCCAAGCCCCTTTAAGGGTCCAAGAAAGAGGGAAAATTGTTTTTTTTTCCGGTTTTAAGTCTTCACTTTAAAAAGTTTGAACAAAAAACAGAAGTCTTTTGTAATATTCATAATTTATTACCATTTGATAAGTCAGAATTGATGATTTCTAGTCTTCTGCCCGCTCCTATCTGTTATATCTGATTGTGTACAACAGGGTTTTGAGCAAAGTTTTTCCCATTAAATGATGTAAAAGGCCTCAGATGTGAAACATTCCATAAAGTGTGTGTATCAAATGTGACACATATAGTATTACGGGGTGGAGGATCAGTAAACGTGTTCAGTTTTTTCCCATCTAAAGGGGTTCTATAACTTTACCAGACTTCAGATACTGGAGACTGGATCTGAAACCTGATGCAACCAAAGGCCTGGAAATGTTTTTCCTTTCTTATATCGACAGGCCTGTTGCACGGGAATCACAGAATGGAAATCAGCTCGAGACTTCAATAAAAAAACAGCCGACAGCTCTGATAGCCGACTGGACGGATGACTTGAAAAAAACATTTCCCCCTATTGGGTTTTCTGAGTCCCTCTTTCATGTGGAACTCAGAGAGGAAAGGAACCTTCACTGTTAGCTATTTTTCTTTTTTTTTCCCTCTTTTTTTTGCTGCGGGCCACAGCTCAGTTTAGAGTCACTAGCCTGGAGATTCTGATCTGAACGTGGCAGCGATCTGGACACTTTGATCTGCCCCTGATGTGGGTCAAACTTCAGGACTGTCGTCTCTCACATGAACAATTCCAGATCCAGAGTGGAGCATTTAGGCTGAGCTGATATTTGAAAATGCCAAAGACAGCTTCAACAGCCAATGGAGGACGTAGCAAAAGAAAAAGTGACTCTTTTGGTTGACCACTAGATGTCAGATGCTGGACACAGCTGCCCTAAATTAAATAAAGCTAAAAACAAAAAGCCAAAACGAGTACCCTGAAAGGGGCTGAAAGCTATTTTAAGGAGTATGTTTCACCTCAAACGTCATCAATTGCTCAAATCCCCAAAATATTGTTTGTTGCAGCTTCAAGATGCAAAAAGAAAGAAAAAAGAATGACCATAATCTGAGGTTTATGCAAACCAATCACCATCAACTGGTCATCAAAACACACTCCTCAGCTTCCTTAAGAAGTATCTGGATGGATAATTAATTTGTATCCAATCCCACCTCAGCACGAGGAGCTGTATTTATTTTTTTTTTTATTGTTATCTTGATTCCCTCAGAGAGAACGAATAGACTGTAACAACTCGAGTGGCCCACAGTGTCTCGTTCATCATTCTCTGCATGTCCATCAACGATAAAAGCTGATTTATACCCAGCTCGTCCCTCTGGCGGATATCTGCCGTTTGCCAGCGTCTTTTACTTCCCTTCATCCAGTCGAGCCTCTCCCTGAGGACCCAGAAGCAGAATTCGTGTGATTGACTGGGCTAACGGCACACACTTCTGCAGGGTTGAGTTCATGTGGAAGCGACAGTGTTTGATTTCTTCACACGGGCGCTACAAGTACATCAACATTTTGACCCCGTGATATCGTATGTGTCATATTTTATACACACCGTTTCGGAAATGTTTTGCATCTGAGACCTTTCGCATCGTTTAATAGCATAAACTTTGTTCAAAACTTTGTTGTACACAATCAGATATACTGTACCTGATAAGAGTGGGCAGAAGACTACACAACATTAATTATGAATATTAAAAAACATTTCTGTTTTTTGTTCATACTTTTTAGAGTGAAGACTTAAAGCAAAAAAACAAACAAATTTTCCCTCTTGTTGTTAAAAAATTATTTCAGTTTATTGTATCTTTTTTATATTTTGGTAAAGGGCCAAATAAATAAATCAATAAATACAAATTTCCACCTTTTCTTTCTTGAATCAGGCTTTAAAGGGTTAAAGAAATGTCTATATGTTGTCATTTAAAAACAGAATAACCCGTTTCCTAATGAACAATAACATGTATTATTACTGTGTGTTTACATTTTTATGAAATTTAACAAAAGGTAGCAAACTCCTCTGTTTTGGGGGGGAATTGTTGATTATTTCTGTAATCCAAATGGTGGATGTTATTTCAGAGATGGAGCAAAGTTTGACATCACCGAGAAGTTTTTTCCCCCCTTCTTTGGCCTCAAATGCTCTAGCTTTTGACATGCTTTCATGAAAATCCCCCAAAAATGATCTCAGCATAAGTATCGAGTGCTGGTGGACAGACGGACTTCCCCGTTTTCATCTGAGACCACAAACTTTGGAGAGAATCTAACGGCGTAAAATGGAAAAAAAGAAGAAGAAAAAAGCCGGAAATTAACTTCCCTCGCGAGCGATAGGAGTCTCCTCCTATCACTTCCTGCAGGTGTTCCTAGAGCTGTGGAGTCTGGATCTGTGGTTGGGAGTTTCCTGCTGCCCCCATGTTCCTGCTCTGTTGCCGTCATAACTTCTACCATCATCATTAGTATTAATATCATTGCCATTTTTCATCTAGTCTACGTGTTGCTGTGTTGGCTGCCTCTCTCTCTCGCCCTCTCTCTCTCTCTTGCCCTCTCTTTCCCTCACCCCCAACCGGCCGAGGCAGATGGCCGCCCACCCTGAGCCATGGTTCTGCTCCAGGTTTCTGCCTGTTAAAAGGAAGTTTTTCCTTGCCTGTGTCGCCTAGTGCTTGCTCATGGTGGGAATTGTTGGGATTCTGTAATTAACTTCAGAGTAGGTCTGACCTGCTCTGTTTGGAAATCGCTGTGAGACAACTGTTGTTGTGATGTGGCGCTAAAATTTAATTGAATTGAATTGAATACCTTTGGGGAAAGGATGAGGAGCACTCGGTCGGAATTCGTACAGAACGGATCTGAACGGGACGGTTTTGGAATTCGATCATCTCCCCGAGGAATCCCTTTAGTATAGACTCTAGCAGGAATATCTTGAGGGATTATGTATAACCACCTCCAGGCAGTTAATAAGACCCACCTCAGGTAATCTTAGTAAATCGCACTGTGTAAGATCAGTAAACATCAAAACAGTGAATCCAGGCTCTGATTGGTTGCTGTGGGTAGAAAATGTGTAGGAATAATAAGTAAACCTGGAATTATTTGCATTCATATCCTAATAGTCAGTAATTAGATGCTGTTTACATCTGATGCTGTTTAATTGGGATTTCTCCACGGGCTCATTTGTGTGGCCCATTTTGATTTTTTGGTTTTTTTTTTCTAGAGCAAAACAGATGTTCACACCTAATGGAACAACTGGCCTTTGTTTGTGATTCTGCAATCTACGCTGAAACGTCTTAATTAGGTAAGATAAAAAAAAAATCTCCTCTCAGATGTTAAAACACTGTTAAAACAAGGCAGTCAGTAGATATTCATCAGATCTGATTATTTAAAAAAATGCCGCTGCTCAGATGTTCCTTGTCTGGGACATAACGTAATTCAAATTTACTGGAATTTTAATGATGATATCTGGTTTAAACTGTTTACTTGATGTCAGGAAGTTCAAGCACTTATTTTCCATCAAGATGTCAAAACCCAAATCATATTAACATAAAACATTCAAGAACTTCTTCACAATAATACGAACTTCATCAAGATGAAAACATAGACATTGGAACTAGTTTTTTTCATTTTGGTTCTTTTGTGTTAATGGGTTTCGCATCAGGACTTTGTTGTTTTTGTTTTCTTTGTTTTTAATCTTTGTGCCTTTTCTGGGGACATAAAGGTTTCAGTTTAAATGCACAGCCAGCATCAAACATCTGTTGAAATGGCCATAGCCTGGAATAAACTTTTAAAGCTCCTGTTTTATGTGCTCTTAGCTTTTTGCATGACTGGTTGTTCTGTTTTCGCGTGGCTTTCCTTTGCGTTGCTGTCGGTTTTGCACCTGTCCGGGTTTCAGACCGGGTTCCAGATGCTGATTTCCAAACAACTGGCTGAGTTGGACGTTATCTTCCCCTCGAGATGTTAAGGAAGATTTGCTTTGTCTGTGGCTGAGTCTGTTCAAACCCGCATTGACATGGGATATCTGTTCTGGACTCGTCATTGTTGGGTGATTTTATGTTGATAAGTAACTTATTGAAGAATAACTGCCATTTTTTAAGTGATCCACCTCACAAACTTGTGAAATTACTTTAGGCAACATCACATATAGTGTATTTTGCAATTCTTTACCCACTTCTGACATTTACCATTGAATGAACTTGGCTCAACCTCATTTTATGGCTTGTTATCCCATTAAAATAGGCATAAAACAATCCCTGGTCCAGATTCAATTCAATTTCAGTTCAATTTTATTTATATTGCGCCACATCACAACAATGGTTGTCTCCCAGTGCTTTCCAAACAGAGCAGGTCAGATCCTACTCTGAAGTTAATTACAGAAACCCAACAATTCCCACCATGAGCAAGCACTAGGCGACACAGGCAAGGAAAAACTTCCTTGATAAAATGACTAAGTTGGGTACTTGAAAGGTTCCGTCCCTCTTGAATAGCCAGCAGAAGTAATAAAAATGCGGTCAGAATTTAATATTGGACTTAAAAAAGGCTATTCTACACTTTAGAATTGGAAACTCGGATTGATATCAGGAGCGACAGACCCCGTTTTAGACTCATAGTGCCGTTTAGGATGGCTGTGTTTCGCCTTCAGGTTCAATACACACA
>CAJRST010004446.1:0-54702 GCA_907169785.1 Menidia menidia
AAAGGCCCTTTCAGGGCGGGGTTACACTCACTCTTTTTTGAGACCTTGTTTTAAAACCTTTTTAGAAACTACCTCAGGGGCCATTCTCCCCCTGGTCACCACTTATTCTACCTCAACGGTGTATTTAAAACTATTTTAAAAATAATAATTTTACAGAAAAAATACACACCAATTAGGCTTATCAGGACATTCGGATAATAGCTGCATTTAGGAAGAATCGGAACCTCAGAGATCACTTGGTACCAGCAACTATTCACAGACTGCATCTCACTAAACGAGAGATTGAACATAATTATTTCAATGAGTGCAGGGGCTGCGCTGAGTACAGCGCAGCCCACTCCTCTTTTCCTAACCCTAACCCCTAACCTTCAAACCTACACAAAATCAATAACACATGACCAAACCACCTAAAACTCACACTAATAAAAACAAAGCCACACAAAACTAACTTCCAAACATTCATCCACCACCCAAACTCAAAGTAAAACCTCTAAAATTAGAAAAGTTGAGGCGTCTTTCCTGACCTCAAGTGACAGATCACCTCAATCCTAACCCTAACCCTTGTGTGAGGGGACCCAGTATAGGCGACAGCCCTTTAGGACTTGCTCACCACACCCATAACCCTGACCCACATGGATGGCACGTGCCAGATCCCCCGCCTTCAGGCGGAGGCTTCAGCACAAAAACCAAACCCTAACGTCCCTGTGCACCACTGTCTCTCCCTTCACGGGGAGAGGCAGCTCTGTCCCTCAAGCCTTACCCTAACCCTAATCCTAACTGTGGCAGTCCTGCCACCGTGGGTGCCCCGACAGAGTCTTTTAGAGACCAAGAATCGTTGTAAACAGGTTTATTTGAGCATGTGTGCCACCCGCACACACGCTCTCTCACACGCACACACACTCACCCATTCCCGGCTTGGGCTTTCTCCTGGAAGGCAGTTCGCCAGGTCTGCTCAATGTCGTGTCTGGTCTCCTGCTCCAGCTCTCTCTCCCCCAGGTCCAGCACACTACTCTTTCACAGAGGGGAGAGTGATTAGGCAACTGGTTCCAGGTGTGCCTAATCACCTCCCCTGGCACTGCTCACCTGAGCCTTCTCCACACCTCCCCTCCTGCAGCTGAACGCCACGCCCCCTCCACACTAACCTTAACCCTAACCAAAGTGAAACACACGATGGAGAGAGCTGTAACACCTCCCAGGCCAAGCCACCAGCCTGGTTCCCCTCCAGTGGTCCAGAGCCCTGACCTCTGAGCCCATGGCTGACAGCTACTGCCCACTGCTCTGACCGGAGCCAGATTGGAGCCTCCCGCTGGACACAGGCCGCCTCTGAAATGTGGTCCAGAACCAGGATCAGCAGGGTCCAGACTCACCTTCATCATCCCAGCCGTACAGAACGGATCTCTGCGTGATCATGGGGACCACACCCCTATTCTCCTGCTCAGTATCTCAGACTGGGAGGAGGACACCTGTTCTCGGACGCTTTGAGGTGGTCTTTCTGTTAGTAATAAGAAGCAACGCAGTCCAGCAGCAGAGGACCGGTGGTCTTTACCCTCAGCTGGTCCTCAATCAGGACACCAAGACTGCAACTGCCTTTGATGGAGCAGATATTCAGTTCGGATGTGAATCCTGAGGCTGGTTTTGCTGGAAAGATGAGTGTCCAGAGGGTCCAGAAGCTCCAAAAGGTCCAGATGGTCCAAAAGACCCAGGGTGCTCCGGAAAGCACCGGAGCAGGCTGCCCCCCCACCCCCACGTTTGAAAGAACCCAGAAAGCACAAAACCCAGAGAGATTTAAACCATTTATTCAGAGAACAGAGAGCTCTGGCCCGGTTCTGGTCCGGTTCTGCAGGCCCTCAGAAGTATCCTGTGGGGTCTCTCTTGTTCTGGTCCGGTTCTGCAGGCCCTCAGAAGTAGCCTGTGGGGTCTCTCTTGTGGCTCATCTGCAGATGGGAGGTGATTCCCAGGTACAGCATGGGCAGCATGGTCCCGACCCGCTGCCCCCCCCACCGGACCGGAGCTCCGGTCCGGACTCACGTAGAACAGCCTGAAGCACAGACCTGCAGGGAGAGGCACGAGCTGTGGGTCAGAACCGTGGAGGGCCAGAACCAGGCTAGAACCAGGCTGGAACCGAGCCAGAACCAGGCTAGAACCGAGCCAGAACCATGGACCCTCCCTCTCCTCTCAGGTTGATTCCCGGGTCGATGGCGGCCTTCTGCCTGTAGACGAGCATCTTCCCGTGCAGCGTAGCGTCAGACGGCGAGCCGTCGGCACACGATGTCCAGCCGTCTGTGGACCCGCCACCCTGAAAGCAGCGGGCAGGCCAAGGTCAGACTCAGGTGGGACTCAGGTGAAGGTCAGACTTGTGCTGAGCTGTTGGACTCTTACCGGCTGGCTCCATAGTGTTCCTGCCCGTCTCCTCCTGTTGTCGGGGTTCCCTTCACACAGCTGCAGAACTCCACAGCGCCGCTCAGCCCCAGAACAGCTGCAGACACACAGAAGGTAAGTAACAGGCAGTTTGGATACAGTTCTAGTCCACAGCAGGGGGGAGACTGCCAAAGATGACATGCGCCAACCAGTGCCTTGAAGTTTGTTCCCCACACCAAACCGAAGAGCAGACCACTAGGGGGGGGACCATCGAGATAAGTGACCTAAACCTAACCCCTAACTCTAACAGGAACCAGGACCAACACACCCATAACCATCATCCTGAGCATGAAATACCTACCTGCATGTTCACCATCACTCCTCTGGAACAGCAGCTCCCTCCCCTCATCCATTGGGGGGGAGGTCCTCTCCACCTGACCAGCCTTCATCACCTGGAAAATGAAGAATGTAAGGTCACGACCTGATCCACCCCCCTCTGCTAATTCAACTCCAAAATGATGGACCCACCTCACAGAATGCCCAGGTAGGAGCCACACCTCCGGCTGAAGAAGGGTGAGTTACCCTCGCTTTAAATGACTCTGTTAGATTTAATTTGCCCTATTCCTCCTTTTTATTTCCCCTAACCATTCACAGTGAACCAATAGGACACTTTTGCTGTGACTCTGACCCAGCGATTCCTTTCCTCCTACCTCTTTTCTCTTCTTCCCTCACTGTCATGTCCAGACCTGGAGGGGGGCTCTCTCTCCCTGGCCCCCGGACTGCATCCCCTGATTGGGAACATGGAGACGCTGATGGTGATGGAAGCAGAAACCCGGTCCCCGTCCCAGCAGCTGCTTACGTGGAGTTAAGCCTGGCATCCTGAAGACTGCCCCCCCCACAGGCAGAGAGAGCGGCTCCACAGAAGGATCTCCTCTGCAATTTCAATTTTCTGTGAGGAAGCCATCCGCCTGAGGAATATCCCGTCGAGGGATCGATGTGTTTTAGCTCGCTATTTCAATTTGTTTAATTAATTTATTTGTTTAAATAAAAAGTACTTCTTTTTTTTGTCGTGGGTTCTCTGAATTAATGTTTTAACACGAGTACGGAAGACTTCTCTTTTTCACAAAAGTTTTAAAGATCTTTTATCAAAACAAAAACTATTAGCACGACAACTTACGTGATGGAGGGTGAACAGGACCAGCACTGGACTGAAGTGCTGTACCGGAGAGGACAGAGGACTCCTTTCCCAGAGCGGCCGTTTCAGCACCTGTTCCCCCTGATGGACAACACCAGGGTCAAGGTCAGCATTCAGTCCAGCATTCTTTCATTTAGAAGGAATTATAGGGATCGATCCCTAACCCTGACAGTTGGAAGAGCCTGTATGTGCGGTGAGAACCAATTTCCCACACACAGCCATCTATATTCCTAAGATTAAATTCCCATCCCTCCTCACACGACAACAGAAACATATTTTAACATCTTTAAATAATTTTATAGTGAATCACTAAGATTTTATCACAGTTTTACCAATTATCGTTTTGAAAACCAGGGTGGCACGCCACCACCGGACCCTCGCCAATGCCACACGCACGCTGGAGCACTGGAGACGCCAGGTAAACTAGAAGCAAGCCACACAGAGCAGGAGGGCTTCAAAAACATACAGGTATTAGCAAAGAAGACCATTTTAAATAAAGGACTTTACTCATTTCAGATGTGACAAGTGGTCCATTTTTACATAGAATAAAATGTGTAAAAACACACATACCCGTGTTTATTAATCATGAGAGCAACCATTATGTTCACCATCTGTCATCTTGTTGCATCACTTGGGTTTCTGTTGTTTTATACTCCTGCAGAACTTCTTCACCACCAGACTTGCTGTGAAGGACACCTTCAACTAGCTATGAAATGAACAGAAAGGAAATGTATGGCGATATTCAGCTTACCCAGATATGTCCCAGCAGGGTAAAAGAGTTAAGAGGTGCATAAAAGATATTGTTACCATATTGCCAGACACTCCCACTGTCCAAGTTGATGCATTTGAGCTGAAGCTTGGGTCAGACTTTGAAGCACATCATCCAGAGACCATTCAGAGAACTGTGAAGAAAAAAAGCAATAAACTCCTTTAGTAAAATCTGTATGATGCTTGATTTAATTTGCTTTTATATCGCAACCTTAAGGACAATAAACCTTCTCTAAAACATTGCCTGCTTTAATGGGGTCACTGAATATTTCTTCATCGCCAGTATCTGTGCCATCCTTGTATGTAACTTTGGCATCAGGCAAACTCTTTCAATGCCTGGAAGAGTAAGAATGCAAAGTTTAGATTCTAATACTCTAATCACCAAGTGTGTCATTAACTTTTTTGGGTTGTTGAACATATGTCATAATCACCACAGATTTGTTAACAATGGGTTGACTACTAAGTATGTAATTTCCCTAAAACCTTTTTTCCCCTAATTTACCCTGCACACCGGTTTATTCAATTAAATTGTATTTATATAACGCCACATTACAACAACAGTTATGTCACAGCTTTGCTTTAGACAGTAAACAACCTTTCTGATGCAATTGATGAAAGTAAAACTTGCCTTTCAACCTCATCCTACTTCACATACTTGTTCACAGTACAACAATAACCCTTAACTGCAGGAATGAGTCCTACTGTTCAGCTCCACATAAGTCACACTTCACAGTTCCATAGGGTTGGTGTATGTATGTGTGTGGGGGAAGATGTGTGAATATGAGTAAAGGGGTTTTGGTTTGGAATGGGACCTACCACACCGCAGAGTGCAGGAGCAGAGGGACAGGTCCAGTGATCCGGAAGAGGAAGTTCATGAAGGACGGCTCGCCATCAATTTCCATCCGCAGATCCAATCCAGACAATGAGAGAAAAACACAAGCACACCAAAAAAACCTGACCTGTGAACAGACAGGGTCAGAAAAAAAGTCACAGCTTAAGTCTCATGCAATGATATACACTACATGACATTCACAAAGATAAACATACTGTTCATTGTTTGCTTTCTGTTCCTCACTCTCAAGTAAGCATATAAACAGAAATAAAAATACACCTTCATATTCACTAAGTGCACATGAATGATTTAAGGTGCATCGAAAGCAAAATTATTCATTTGAAAATGAACAGTCTCACCGATTTCACCAGAGGCAGGACACACAAACAGACACAAAATGGCGACGCCGCGAAGTCTTCAAAATGGCGCCGCCCGGTGAAGTCTTCAAAATGGCGCCGTCTTCAAAATGGCGCCGCCCGGTGAAGCGCGAGGTGATCAAAATGGCCTCCTGGTAAAGCCCCACGGTCTTCTAAAGCCAAAACATAAGGGACCCAATGTAACTTAAAAGACTTTCCCCTCTATGCAAAATAAATTAGCTTTCACAGCATTGTGATAGAGAGTAAAGAAATGCCGTTTTTCATTAATTACCTGACTCTTGAACCAGCAAAGACTGCACTACGCGGGGAAATCCTACGGACATCAAAGCTAAATATATAAACACAGAATTTACAACTAAATTCTTACAACAGTTACCTACCACGGTTGTAGAGTTGAAGTTAGCCTCAGTGTAGTCCGTTGCTAGCTCTATTTTCTCCAGGTTGTCTCCGTTTTTTACTGTTTTTAGCCTCTACAGCTGCGTAGCTCTTATCTGTCTCTCCAGAAGCGGGACATACTAACTTTTGCGCGCTCACAGTGACGTAGGAGCAGGTGGGCGGGACTACCTGCTGTCAGCTGATTGGCCAAAGTAACCTGTCAATCTATTCTGCCCTTTTTTTAACCCTTTAAATGCTTCAATAAAAGTTCCTTTTCAATAATAAAATCACTGTCATTCAGATTTTTTCTGGGTTTTCTTGTTTTGAAAACTGGATAAGGTCAGCTGTGTTGCGCTCCAGCAACACTGAAAAAAATACTGGATTAATCCACACCCTGGAGCGCTTGTCTTTGTGATCCCAGATCCAAAGTTTTGGGTTCCATTTGTGTTAAAATCCTCAGTGTGGTCGCATCCCTGTTAATAGTCCTTTCTGTATTGACACAGTTGAAATGACTTCTCTGGTCCAGACTGTTTTAAAATCCTGTGTGGTTACGTCCTCCACAGCTCTTCTTCTCTCATTAAATTGCCTTCCAGGTGCATTAAACTGTAAAAATCTACCCCAAAAAATCATAAGACCTATAGAAAACTAATTATTGTGTCCCATAAACCGCACCACAGCAGGAAATGTGTATTTCCACTTCCAACAGGGAACAGCCACTGCTCCATGTGCTCAGCTTGACGTGTGTTTCTCACACAGAGGTCATGGCTGGACATACATGTAGGTCAGGGTGTGACCTTTCTTTTTTTCATTGAACTTTGTAAAGCAGCGTTATGACTCATCTAATGCAGCAGCTGAAGATAAATGGACTCCTTTAGATCTTCTTTGTGTATGTTTTTGACGTTTTGGTGGAGAAGTGGAACAGCGTGAGACCTGAAGCGAGGCCACAGTGCATTGTGAGCAGTGAAGTCCAGGGAGGGGGTGAAAGTCCAATTGTATGGATTTCTGCAATGTAGCTAAAAGAAGGGGAAAGAGGAAAGGAGAGACAAAGGCACTGAGTAGTTCTGCAGAGAAATGTAAAGATGAGAAGATATCGGGACAGGTGGGAAGGGGGATTGGAGAAAGTTAAGGGGGGGGGAGGGGAGCAAAGAGTGAGAGAGAGAGATATATTTAATGCACATAGAGAAAGAGAGAGAGAATGTGAAAAAAGAAAATGGGGTTGGGGTATTAGGGAGTTGGGGTTGGAGCGGAGAGTTGGGACAGGGGGTGAATGCACGAGGATAGGGTTAGTGCTGGGGGTTAGGGTTAATGCTGGGGGTTAGGGTTAGGGTTTGGTGTAGTGCTTGGGGATAGGGTTAATGCTGGGGGTTAGGGTTAATGCTGGGGGTTAGGGTTAATGCTGGGGGTTAGGGTTAATGCTGGGGGTTTGTTTTAATTCTGGGGGTTACGGTTAGTGCTGGGGGTTAGGATTAGGGTGTAGTGCTGGGGGTTAGGGTTAGGATTAGGGTTAATAATGGGGGTTAGGGTTAGGGTTAGGGTTAATGCTTGGGGTTAGGATTAGGGTTAATGCTGGGGGTTAGGGTTAGGATTAGGGTTAATGTTTGGGGTTAGGATTAGGGTTAATGTTTGGGGTTAGGATTAATGATGGGTTAGGGTTAGGGTTAATCCTTGGGGTTAGGATTAGGGTTAATGCTTGGGGTTAGGGTTAGGGTTAATGCTTAGGGTTAGGATTAGGGTTAATGCTGGGGGTTAGGGTTAGGGTTAATGCTTTGGGTTAGGGTTAATGCTAGGGATTAGGGTTAATGCTGGGGGTTAGGGTTAGGATTAGGGTTAATGCTGGAGGGTTAGGGTTAATGGTGGAAGTTATACTTAGTGCTGGGGTTAAAGTTAATGCTGGAGGTTATAGTTAGTGCTGGAAGGTTAGGGTTAATGCTGGAGGGTATACTTAGTGCTGGGGATTAGGGTTAATGCTGGAGGTTAAACTTAGTGCTGGAGGGTTAGGGTTAATGCTGGAGGTTATACTTAGTGCTGGGGATTAGGGTTATGGTTAATGCTGGAGTTTATACTTAATGCCTGAGCGTCAGGGTTAATGCTGGAGGTTACATTTAGTGCTGGAGGGTTAGGGTTAATGATGGAGGTTATATTTAGTGCTGGAGGGTTAGGGTTAATGCTGGAGTTAACACTTAGTGCTGGGGATAGGGTTAATGCTCAAAGTTAAAGTTAGTGCTGGGGGTTAGAGTTTTTGGCAGGGGTTATAGTTAGTGCTTCGGTTAGCATTGGGGCATCAGGTTAAAGACTGTGCTAGGTGGTGGGACTATTATATCACAGACTTATATGCTTTTCACTGAAAGGTGGGGGATTAAGTTGCACAACGGGCTGCATAGCGGCCTGTGCACACCGGGACTACTGTTAGCATTAGAAACCTGGTACAAAATAGAGAATAGAGTTCAGAAGTAATGTATTCACACCAGTTTATTATTCACTGTAATCTGTGTTTTAGTTGTGCCACTGTGGGTTCCCGACAGAGTTCCAGACCAGAGGTTGTTTGGGCTGACGGTTTATTTACAGTGCTCATATTCCACACACACACACACACCCGGCTTGGGCTCATGGTGTATCCAAGCATGTATCCCATTGTGTTACTTGCTTCTGACCTGTCTCCTGCTCCCTCCAAAACCAGTCCTCCTAGGTCCAGCACGCTACTCTGCTTACAGAGGGGAGAGTGATCATGCAACTGGTTCCAGGTGTGCTCAATCACCTCCCCTGGCACAGCCCACCCGAGCCTCTTCCCCACCCACCCACCCACCCACCCACCACCCCTCAGCTGAGCACCAGGCCCCCTCCACAATCTTTTCCAAACACAACTTTCCATCATGTGTGGAGCCCCATCACAGTATCAGGACCCTGCAGTTGAACCCGTGTTCCCTGTCAGACATGTGTGTGGATCCATCCATGGGGGGCAGCAGACACCACAGCAGAGGCAGGAAGCAGCAGGCTTCTTCCTCTCCGGGGCTGATGGAGGGTTCTGCAGCCAGGAAGTCCAACTGTGCAATGCAAGATCTCTCCACTAAACATTTACCTCTGGTAAGACTTTAACCCAAAATCAAAGGTTCCAGAAATCTGACAATAGATTTCTGGATAGATTTTACAATAGATCTTTTAAAAGAGTTCTGATATAAACAAGAATGTTTCATGTAAATACCCTCAAGAATTTAGTGGATTAAGTCAAGAGTAAAAATGATAAATATAAACATACAGAAATGTACTTTCAACTCAGTCAACTGATTTTTACACAACTGTCAAAGAGCCCCAGGTATGAGAACTGTTTGGACATAAAAGTATTTCTATAGAGAAAATATTACTGTCACTCCTTAAAGACAGCACCACCTACCACACACTTTAGGAGGTTAAATACTATTAGAATTAAGATTTTACTAAATATGTCCAGACTGAGGAATTCAAAAAGATGCTAAACACTCTTCTAATCCAACTGTTTCTATTCTAGAACATTCTCAGAAAGTTTAAGACACTTACCCAGATGTTAAGCCTGTGTCAGAGTCAGATATAATCCAGTCATTACAACCTTTTCACCCTCTGATGGACAGTTGGTGAGAAATATCACTAACAAAATGTACTTCCACGAACTCCACAAAAGCAGAGTACAACTACTAAATATAATAGCTTTTAAGATGTGGTAAAAGTTTAATTAATAACAGACTAATGGATACAATAGTCTAACAGCAATTACTTCAAACTAATAACCTGGCTCAATAACAGAAAAAGGATTAATGTGACTGACACAGACCAGCACAGATTCCTACAACTCTAGACCTTTTTATAGGTCACAACTATACAAACCTGTAAGAACACACACACACACGTGGGGAAATGTTTTATTCTGCAGGGATGGAGGAGATCCACACCTCGCTTTAGGAGAGCAGCCCACCACCAGAACCAGGAGAACACCTGGAAAACATGCATTTATCAACTCCACACTCTTTCTTTTTAAAGTGTTTAACACAGGATGAAGCAGAGACCAGACTCAGAGTCTCTGTGGAGCCAGATGGAGGGACTAAACCCTAACCCTAACCCAGATGGAGGGACTAAACCCTAACCCTAACCCAGATGGAGGGACTAAACCCTAACCCTAACCCTAACCCAGATGGAGGGACAGCAGCTCCCTGCTGACCAGCTGGACTAAACTTTGGGACCTAACACTGACCTGTTGTTAAGCCAGCCTCAGGTTTCAGTCAATCATCATCATCACACACACTCTTAGCACATCTACTGTTTAGAAACAAAACTAATCACATTTAAATATGTAGAAGTTAGGCCTATGGACAAGTTCCTCTACATTATTTACTGTTTAACATGGAATAAATAAAGGACTGCCCCCCCCTGACTCACCACCTGATCAGACTGGACCTCTGTTACCACCACCAGGTTTCCATGCTCCAGTCCATCAGGGATGAAGAATGATGAACAGCTCAGGTCTGTCCGGGTGTCCAGGACCTGTCCAGACCATGTTAAACCCTTTAAGCTTTAATAGGATTAAATAATAGGATAAAACAAAATGATTAAAGAAGAGTCCCTCCAGAACTAACCAGGAGCAGCCATGTCAGAGCGGTTCCTTCCTTCCAGACTACTCCAGAGGAAGAAGGGAACAGGCCAGCCGGGGGCTCACTGAGACCCCCAACACTCTGAAAAGAAAGGAGGAGAGCAGAGGAGGGGAGACTAGAGAAGGAGGGTTAGTTGTTATTGACCACAGTAATCCATCTGTCCATCTCTAACAGAAAAAATAAAGCTGGAGGGGTTTATACCATGAGACTGGGCCTGGACTCGTTTGGAAAATACAGTTTTTCTCTATTTTACTTTTACAATTTATAATCCTAAAAAAGGTCTGCTATTTTAATAATGAGCACAACTGTTTAAATGCAATAGTCCCTTAAAAGGCACATATTCACTAAATAAAAGAAGCTGATTGAATATTTAATATAACAATGAACTTTCATTGCATGATGACTTAATTAAATGATTTTATTTTGGATTTTGATTTCAACCGGAAGTGTCTAATTATTTGGAAATTAGTATTCTAGGATTAACTCAGAACTCAAGATGTTATCTGTGGAACCAGACTCTCAATATGACACTTTATAATAAGATTTTAACCTCTGTCCTTTTTATTGGAGCTCATGCTTGAGACCTAAAAACTGGAATGGCTGCTTCACTCAGAGATGAGCACAAACTAAAACCAGGTACTTTGGATGTTAGTACTCACAAATCCTAGGTTGGGTTAGCAGAGGCAGAAAGGGGGATGAGAGTCCCACGATGCTACAGCTATGACAAACGGGCAAAATAGTAACCCTATCTGAGGTAACAACCACTAACATTCCTGCATCAGTAGCATGATCAGTACAAACAGCATCATCACAACCACCAGCATCATTAGCATCAGCATAACTGGTATCATTAGCATCACTATCAGTAACATCATCAACATCAGTAGCATCATTCGCACCAACCTGATCAGACTGAACCTCTGTTACCACCACCAGGTTTCCATGCTCCAGTCCATCAGGGATGAAGAATGATGAACAGCTCAGGTCCATCTGGGTGTCCATGTTAAACCCTTGAAGCTTTAAAAAATACTAAAAGGCCCCCTGACTGAAGGAGGACAGAACAGAGGATTAAAGAAGTAACCAGAACTAACCAGCAGCAGCCATGTCAGAGCGGGGCCTTCCTTCCAGGCTCCTCCAGAGGAAGAAGGGAACAGGCCAGCCGGGGGCTCACTGAGACCCCCAACACTCTGAAAAGAAAGGAGGAGAGCAGAGGAGGGGAGACTAGAGAAGGAGGGTTAGTTGTTATTGACCACAGTAATCCATCTGTCCATCTCTAACAGAAAAAATAAAGCTGGAGGGGTTCATACAATGAGACTGGGCCTGGACTCGTTTGGAAAATAAAGTTTTTGTCTATTTTACTTTTACAATTTATAATCCTAATAAGGTATGCTATTTTAATAATGAGCACCACAACTGTTGTTTACATACAATTATCCCTTAACAGGTACCTGTTCACAAAATAAAAGAAGATGATTGAATATTTAGTATAAAAATTAAGTTTCATTGAATGATGACTTAAAACGATTTTCTTTTTATTTAAATTTCAATCAGAATTTTAAAATTATTTTGAAATTAGTATTCTAGGATTAACTCAGAACTCGATATGTTATCTGTGGGCCCACACTCTCATTATGACACTTTATAATAAGATTTGAACCTTTCTGGCCTTTTTATTGGAGCTCATGCTTGAGACCTAAAAACTGGAATGGCTGCTCCACTAATAGATGAGCACAAACTAAAACCAGGTGCTTTGGATGTTAGTACTCACAGATCCATGGGTTTGGTTAGCAGAGGCAGAGAGGGGGATGAGAGTCCCACGATGCTAACAGCAATGAGCTTTAACCCAAGTTAAGTCACAATGAAGCAGCTCAGTAAGACCGGACTCACCTGAACACAGACAGAGCAAAACCGTCTGTGGCTCTCTATAGTGAACGCCTTCTGGAAGCACATCCCCCAAACTGAGAATTAATATGGAAATTTATTTCATACTGAATAAGCATTAGCTTGCTTTATCTTCAGAAATATCTAAATGCTACAGCTATGACAAACTGGTACAATAGTACTGAATGCTACAAATGAGCAAGTAGCTAACCATCTACCACATCCAGTTTCATTAAACTACTAAAGTTACAGTACAAATACAGGCTTATACATCATATTCAACACTTTCAGGTCACACTTGTTTTTCAGGACCAGGAGTAGTCGACGTCCATCATAAAACTATGTGACTCTCCACACCAGCGGCCTCCTGTCTCAGCTTTCTGTCCATGCATCTAAAAGTAGCATCATCAGCGTCATTAGCATCAGCATGTTGTACTTACAAAAAATGAAGTATGTACTTACCACCTGATCAGACTGAACCAATGGTCAACATCACAGGGTTTCCATGGTCCAGGAATCAAGAATGGATGAACAGGTGGGCCCGTCCGTGTGTTCTGGAGCTGTCCTGTCTGTGGTAAAACCCTTTATCAGAGGTAACAACCACTAACATTCCTGCATCAGTAGCATGATCAGTACAAATAGCATCTTTACTACCACCAGCATCATTAGCATCAGCATAACTGGTATCATTAGCATCACTAGCAGTAACATCATCAACATCAGTAGCATCAGCAACATCAGTAGCATCATTTGCACCAACATGCTGAACTTAATAGTATGTACGTACCACCTGATCAGACTGAACCTCTGTTACCTCCACCAGGTTTCCATGCTCCAGTCCATCAGGGATGAAGAATGATGAACAGCTCAGGTCTGTCCGGGTGTCCAGGAGCTGTCCGGTCCATGTTAAACCCTTTAAGCTTTAATAATAAAATCAATAAAATGTCTCCTGAACTAAAGGAGGAGAGAGCAGAGGATTAAATAAGACCCCCCCACCCCCCCAGAACTAACCAGCAGCAGCCATGTCAGAGCGGGGCCTTCCTTCCAGGCTACTCCAGAGGAAGAAGGGAACAGGCCAGCCGGGGGCTCACTGAGACCCCCAACACTCTGAAAAGAAAGGAGGAGAGCAGAGGAGGGAAGAGGAGTCCCCCCCCCCAAAAAATTATTTTTCTGTAAATTACTAGAGTGAAAGATGGAGGAGAGTAGAGAGGGAGGGTTAGTTGTTATTGACATAAGTTGCTGACTGGTCAGGAGTGTGCATTGATGTTAACCCAGACTCAGCTATAAACACATTTATGGAAATATTAATGAAAATTGTTGATAAACATGCCCCGTTGAGGAAAAGTACAGTTAGGAACAGAAGTCCACCATGGTTGGATGATGATTTGAAGGGATTGATGCGTATTAGGGACAGTGCTAAGACAAAAGCAGATAGTTCAGGTGAATCAGTAGATAAAGAACACTACAAAGGTTTAAGAAATAATGTAGTTAAGGCAAAGAAAAAAAAGAATGCTAATTATTTTAGTAGTTATTCTACCAGTAATGTAGAGAATTTAAGAGCTACTATGACTCCTGATGGTGGGTCTGAGTTATATAATGTAATCTTTAACAAAATGATGAACAAAAAGAATTCTTCTTTTACATTCCATCAAGTGGATACAGTTTTTGTTGAAAATATTCTAAAATCTCCACCAGATAGAAAATCATCAGTAATTGATTATTTAGATTCAAGGTTACCTGCTAAAACTTTGTCCCGTCCAATTTCTCATATATTCAACGAGAGCTTTACACACTCCACATTTACAGGTAAATGGAAGGAGTCCAAAATTACACCATTACCTAAAAATAAAAAAGCTGCTTTTACAGGAACAAACTGTCCACCTATTAGTGTACTTCCTCTCAGCAAGATTATGGAAATATTTCATTTCAACAGATGCAAAAATATTTCACCACCAATGGGCTCATTACTAAGTATCAGCATGCGTTTAGAGAGGGTTATTCCACATGCACTGCTTTAACTCACACAATAGACAAATGGCTGGAAGAAATAGACTCCAAAAGGCTAGTAGGGGCAGTAATGTTAGATTTCAGTGCTGCTTTTGATCTGATTGACCATGCCATATTGTTGAAAAAACTAGAATGCTGTGGATTTTCTCCCTCTGCTCTGTCATGGATGGACAGCTACCTCTCAGAGAGGACGCAGAGAGGATTTTTTAATGGTGAATACTCGTCCAGTAAAACACTTCATTGCGGATTACCACAAGGACGCTGCCTTTCTCCACTCTTGTACTCTATTTTTACAAATGATCTGCCCTGCATACTGGAAAATACAAATATAGTTATGTATGCAGATAACTCCAGATTGTATTGTGCAGGACAAACAGCTGACCGTGTGTCAAACTTACTTAATTATGATTTAGAAAAAGTGAGCAGGTGGGTTAAAGAAAATAAATTGGAATTAAATATAGAAAAAACAACATCTATCACTTTTGGAAGTAATCATAAATTCAAAACTGAAATCTCACTATGTCAGTCAACGGGCTGCAACTGAAGCAAGTAAAGCAAACTAAATGATTGGGAGTCATCTTAGACTCACACCTGTATTGGGTTCTCATATAGATGGTATTGTGGCTAAAATGGGTAAAGGCATTACGATGGTGAAGAAATGTGTTTCATTGTACAGTCTCTGGTCCTGAGTTATCTGGAGTACTGCCCGGTGATATGGTCATCTGCTTTACAGAGTGAGCTTCACAAGCTTCAGCTGGCACAAAACAGGGCAGCTAGAGTGGTCCTTCAGTGCTCACAGAGAACAAATGTGGCTTCAATGCATAGACGGCTTTCATGGTTAACAGTTACCTATAAACCTAAATTAAGACTTCTCCTATTTATATGGAATGTTTTCTTTAAAAAACAGCCCTCATTTTTTGCTGAACATTTAGTCTTTGTTGAAAAAAGTCATATTTATTTAACAAGGCGGGCACGGGGTGGAGACTTTAAACTCCCTCGACCCAGAACAAACTAACATCCACAGTGCATTATAGATTATTATGATGTCACTGGACCCAACTGCCAATAACCACACGAAGAGTACAGAACAGAACAAGCTTCAAAAAGACACTGTCTTCAGAACTACTGCAGATGATATGATGAACTGACCTGTGTATGTATGTTGTATATTTATACTCTTTTTCATGTTCCTATTATTTCCTAATGTGATTTTTTTTAATGGTTTGTTCATAATGTAGTGTAATTTCTTCATGTGAGGACCCCAGGAAGACTAGTGGCCATTTATTTGGCAGCTAATGGGGATCTTAATAAAACTAAGCTAAACTAAGTAATATGTCCATCTATAACAGAAAAATAAAATAAAAATCAAGCTTGAGTGGTTCATACAATGAGACTGTGCCTGGACTGGTTGTAAAAATACAGTTTTTTGTCTATTTGACTTTGACTCCCACTACCAGAGGCCCCCTGTCCATGCATCCAACAGTAGCAGTAAAAGTAACATCAATCAGCACTATTCCCATCAGCACCATTATCAGCAGCATTTTGTAATGACTAAATATAAAGTATGTACTTACCTGCTCAGACTGAAACACTTCACCACCACCAGGTTCCCATGCTCCAGTCCATCAGGGATGAAGAATGATGAACAGCTCAGGTCCATCTGTGTGTCCTGGAGCTGTCCCGTCCATGTTAAACCCTTTAAGTTTTAATAGAAAAAATACAATTAAAGATAGGGCCCCCGCCCCTAAAGGGGGGAAGCAGGGGATTAAAAAAAGGCCCCCCCCCCCCCAGATCTAACCAGCAGCAGCCATGTCAGAGCGCTGCCTTCCTTCCAGGCCAATCCAGAGGAAGAAGGGAACAGGCCAGCCGGGGGCTCACTGAGACCCCCAACACTCTGAAAAGAAAGGAGGAGAGAAGAAGACCCCCCCAAAAAAATTATTGTACTGTAAGTGACAAATGTGAAAGAGGATGAAAGGTGGAGGAGAGGAGAGAAGGAGGGTTAAGTTTTATTGACCACAGTCATCGATCAGTCCATCTGTAACACAGGTTCTTATGTTGTCAAAATAAATAAAGCTGGAGTGATTTATACAATGGCATTGGGCCTGGACTCGCTATGAAAATACAGTTTGTCTATTTTACTTTTACAATTTATACTCTTAATAAATTTTTATATTTTAAGAATGAGCAACAAAACTGTTCTTTAAATGCAAGCACCCCCTTAACAGGTACTTATTCACTAAACAAAAGGATTGAATATTTACTGTAAAATTAAGTTGCACATGTAACCCACTTCAAGGTACGTACACGTCACAGGCTAGGTTCGTAGAGCTGAGAGATTCATCCAAGTGCACTTTTCCAGGTAGACTCAAGGTGGTGTCAGTCAAAGTGACTGGCACGTTCATACCATAAACAGATTGGTAGTCCGCTGTATGGTGGTGTGGAGACTCTGGATTCAAGCTGGGAGGCTCGCCATCGATGGGTCAGAGAATCAGCCTTCCTGGACATGAGGGATAGAATCTTCCATTTTCTCGGACTCATCAAAAAGACCTGACCTGCACAAACAGGTTTATCGTCTAAATTCTTATATATTCATCTCGTTCATTATAATCAAAGTGTTATACAACTATAAATGCATTTTCCAAAAATTAACTGTATATAGTTATAACAAGCAGATAACAGTTACTTTGGTGACTTTCAATTATTACCGTGTCAGATTAATTCCATTCTAACACACTACAGACAAAACATAAATTGAAATGTGATTATTTGGTCACACTTTAAACAATTTACTTTACTAATAAATTGCACATTATGCTTCAAAGTAAAATGCATAAACTTTGTTCAACATTTATGCAACATCTGTTTAACTCTCTTTTTAACATATTTTTATATTTTAAACCAAAATACATTGCTTTCAGCTCCATGAATTAACATTAATAACATTTTTACTGTCTTTAACCTATGAAATTAACTATTTACAATCAAATACATTTAATTTAAATCAATATGAATTTACTGTAGTAACCCTGCGTGCATTACTGCAGATATTTGGTTCAATCATTTAATAAAATGTCCACAGTAACATAAATACTCTGTAAATTAACTTAAAGTGTGCAAAATAACTTTTTTCAATCACTATCATCTAAACAACATGACATGTGATCATAAAGTTATTAACACAAGTGAGTGCTAGCTTACCAAGGGATGGTGTTGTGTTTACCCACTAACTTCGCTCCCTCTGTGCTCATCCACGCTCTAGACAGTATTTTTTACAAAGTTAACATCATTAACTGATACAAACAATTTTTGAGCACCAAAAAATATGGTTTTCATACCTTTTCCTCTCTTTTCTCATCACACGTGAGTGAAAGAGCAGGGCTCCGTGAGTCAATTAACGAAGTTAAGCTAGATGCGCTTTTCTAAGCATCACACTTCCTGTATTATCAAAATAAAACTTCCGGTTTTCAAAATAAAACCCAGTATCAATAAAAGTATGTAGAAAACTACAAAAATAATACTTGAACCCTTACTGATATACACATATAATTGATGAAATTTTAATAAACATTATTTTTGTTTCATACATTTTCAAAACGGTATTCTTGGATTAACAACTCAAAACTCATTATGTTATCTGTGGGCTCACACACACTCAATGACACAACAATAATATTGAACCTCTCTGGCCTGTTTATTGAAGCTTGTGTGCAGTGAGACATAAAACTGTAATGGCTGCTTCACTAAGAGATGAGCACCAACTAAAAGCAGGGTATAGTGTGTGTTTGTACTCACAAACCCATGGGTTTGGTTAGTAGAAGTACAATGGGGGATGAACACATGGAGTCACAATGAGGAAGTGAAGTCAGCCGGACAGGACACACCTGAACACAGACAGACCAAATTCGGATCTCTCTCCAGTGACCGCTTTCCTAAAGCATATGAATCCAGACTCAAGATAGAACACCATTTCATGTTGAAGTAGAATTAGCTCTCTTCAGCTTAAAAAACACCAAAATGCTACAGCTACAATATACATGCCTAATAGCATTAAATGTTAGCACCATGTCAGAGCTTTGTATCATCAGCACCACTAACATCAATAAAACCACTAGCATCATTCATTTCACATCAGTAGCATCATCTACACATGTAGCATCATCAGCACCACTACTAACGTCATCAGAATGACCAGCATAATTTCAACCACCAGAATCATTAAAATCATCAATATCATGACTATCATTATCCTCTACATAATTAGTATTATTAGCATCACCAGAATCACTAGCATCCGTCTTATTATTATTATTATCAACATCAGTGGCATCATCATTAGCATCAGTGGCATCATCATTAGCACCAACATGTTGTAAATAAGTTAGATGTACTTACCACCTGATCAGACTGAACCACTTGTTAACACCGCAAGGTTTCCATGTTCCAGCTGATCAGAGATGAAGAGTGGATGAACAGGTGAGGCCGTTCTGTGTGTCCTGGAGCTGTTCCCTCCAAAAAAACACCATCTCCTCAGAATCTTGTAATGATTTTAAAACATTACTCTTGAATTAACAAATTAAAACTCAACATGTTATCTTTGGGCCCTGACACAATATGACCTTGAATCCAAGCTAACCACAATGACCTTGAATCCGAGCTAACGCAGCTAATGGTGCAGCAAAGAATCCTGCAGCTCAGCAGGACAGGACTGAACCTCAAAACACTTCTATCTCTCTCTCTCTCTAATAACCATATTCTTTAAAAAAATCATAATTGAGCCAGAGTATCAAACTCTATTTAATTTTAAATTAGCGTTAGCTTGCTTTAGCCTCAGGAATATCACAATGCTACAGCTATGACATACAGGCCCAATAGCGCTGAATGCTAACGCTAATTAGCAGGTCGCTAACCATCTTACACATTCAATTTCGGTAAAGTATGACAATTAACGTACAAAATAGAGGCATATACATCCTAATCACCTCGTGCAGGTCACAAAAAAGTTGATCAGGACCACAAGTAGTCCACGTCCAGGCTAAAACTACTTCTCCACTATTCCTCCTGTCTCTCCGCTCTGTCTCGGTCTTCTGAGTTCCCGCCCTGTACTCCCCACAGCACCTGCGCCACTAAGCCCGCCCATTCACAGTGACTTCACTATGATTGGCTGGTGAATTTGAACAACCAATGGCAAAATATAAATCACATTATTGACACGCCACAGGCCGGTTAGATTACATGTGTAGGTTCAAATATTTGAAGACTTCAAGGTAAAAAAAAATTGGATGAATTAATCTCTAAACTGTAAATAGTACTTTTTATAAAACTTTACATATATTCATTCTTTAAAGCAACACACTATTGAATCATTTTTAAATATTAGGTAGTATATTTTCTCAATGTTACATGTTATTACACTGCAGATATTTTCTCTATTTAATATATTTTATTACAGGGCTATCTCTCTAATGGCTGTCACCTTAAAAAAAAAATCCAAATTGATTCAAAGTATATAGACTATCTCATTTGGAAATTAGCATTGACTTGCTATAGATTGAGAAATATTCCAAATGCTACAGCTATGACATACAGATCCAATAGAACCAAATGTTACTGCTAATTACCAATTCGTTAACCGTCTTACACAGTTTCACTAAACTATTAAAATTACAGTACAAAATACAGGCATATACATCATATTCACCCCGTGCAGGTCACATAAAAGTATTTCAGGACGTCCAAGGTAAAACTTACATGTTCCCCACACCGCCTTTCCTCCTGTTTCTGTGCTCTGTCTCTGACGTCTGATGTTGGCGCTCAGTTCTCCCCACACTACTTTGCCTCAAGGTCCGCCGCTTCAGATTACGACCTCACTGTGATTGGCTGGTGAATTTTAACAACCAACGACAAAATAGGAATGACATGATTGACAGGTAACAGGTTATGTTACGCATGTATATATTTGAAGACTCAATAAACGTAACGAACTATTTATGAATAAATCTCAGAAATGTAAATAGTCCTCAGTCCATAGTCATTATTTTAAGCAGTGCACTAGCTCATCATTTTTAACAACTATCATTTAAAATATTCTTTTACATGTTATTACACCGTCAGATTGTATTTATTCTATTTTTTAATCACTTTTATGCAGGGCTATCTATCTATGCAGATTGTGTTTGGATTTTTAACTCTACTGATTAGATTTTTAAAGGATAAATGGAGAGTAGGGAAGATAGGGTGACTTTGGTGTAACCTGCAGGACTCCCCCCTCTCCTCTGCTGACAGAGAACACATGGAGAGAGCAGAGAGCTGGAACTAATCTTATCCACTCTGTCTTCAGCCATTCTGCTCCATCTTTAGCCAGAAGACTCGCAGAACTGCAGCATAAAGCTTGTTAGTGTCTGAAAACTGCAGAACAAATCGTATATCTACCCCAACAGGAATCTGGACCCTGGCTTTAATAAAAAAAATATACAAATATCCATTCAGAACTCTGCTGTGTGGATCCAAACCACTTTTAGCTGTTTTCTCAGCCTGAGCAGATCCTGATCTGAACAAACCTTTCAAATAAAAAGTCTGTTTTGGTTTGAGCTGAACATTTGGAGGCAGCATGTTGTGTCTGTGTTCTAAAAGCGCCATTAACTCATTTATATTTTGCCTTGAACGGAGGAAAACTGAAGAAACGCTTCAGTTTTTTATTGCTGTACTTACACCAAACTGCCACAGAGTGTCGCTGTAGTCAGGCTGTACTGCATGGCCACTGGTTAAAGCTGAAAGAAAAGAGCCCCATAAAAGCCACATAAAACACAGCCCAAATAAAGTCTTTACTCAGCACATTTATTTTTCTGTACATATAGTAAATTAAAATCCACATTCAATGTTTACATTTAACCAATGTATGCAAAACACAGACAAAAAACTTAAGACAGTCGAAGCAACAGAAACTCTAATGAGAAATTCAACACATGTTCAGAGTGAGTGGCCAGTACTGGCCTTCATTTATTAGCTCCTTCAGTCTGCTGCATAGATGAGGTAGAGGTACCAAAAGACAAACAAAGGGTTTTAAATGCAAATGTGTAAAGTTTCAACCTTTGTTTCAACATTGCTGTGCAGTGAATGTGAACATGGAGGCTGCTCTGCATCATCTCCTTTGAGTTCCAGAACATCAGAACAGCTGCTCTGTGCTCAGAGAGCTTCATGGACTCAGTTATGATGCAGACTAAGAAAAAAACACATTCCACTATACGACGGACATGATAAGTGGAGGATTTGTTTAATTAATATGTAGAATTAATCATCTACCAATATCATCATCATCATATATTTCTGTATTACTTTTCACATTATTCTCTTTACACAGTATTCCCATCACACAGTTTATTTAATCCATCATACATCAAAAGCTAATATTTCATCAAATCACTATCTAAGGCTCCTGTAAATACATTCTGACGTGCAGATTTTCAATCTGCCATCATGTTATTCAGGTGCCCCTCTACTCCCTTATACCGTTTCAGCCCCTGGCTCATAGCACCTTTTCAGGGCTACACTCCCTACTTCTATGACAGTGCAAGTTGTCATATTAAAACACCCATGTGAGACTGATTTATGACAATTTCAGTTGAGTTATTATTCAAACAGAGCATCAGGTTTGCATAATCAACAGAATCACCACTGCATTTACTGATTCACCAAAAGTTAGTGCAGATGTTTGTCAGCTGATAGGTGACCAGTTCTCCCTTATGTTAGTAGAGCTTCCAATTCACTGTTTGTAAAATTCTGGGGGGTTGTGGTCTGTTGTACTGTCCTCAATATTTTTGTTATTATCAGGTGCAGAGCTGAGACATGATCGGGTCGGATATGATTTGCGTACTCAGCTCGGACAGCGAGGCCTCAAGTACACCAACATGTGCTCATTTCCATGCTTAGTCACAGGTATAACATGTGAGTGGATTCAGCATTTCAATTGAAAGCCAAATGGAGGCACTTCTTGCTTACATAAAGGCACGCAAATATGAGCTCTTTGTCCTGCTGCATGAGGAACATGACGGAATGAGTGAAGACCTGCTGCAAAGGCCACAGACTTGGAGTCCAATCTTAGATAGCTTCATAGAGAAACTAAAGCCTCTTTACAAGTGACAACAGCTGCTCAACCAATTGAGCTTCATGGAACCTTTCCTCTTCCTTTTTAATCAAGGATTCTCAGCTGTTGCCCATGCTAAAAACAATAAGCCACAGACAAAAAGGAATCTGACAAATCATGAAACCTTATTAAAAAACAAACCCTGAAACAGATAAAAAAGTTGTGAAAAGTATTACAATTTAAAAAAACAAGCCTTCCTGCCCCTCCAGTTCTCCACCACAACAAGCCCAGCTATCAAAACCATCATGCATAGAGGCAGGTTGCTATATATCACAGTAGCGCCGTCTTTAAGGAAGGGCCAGTTTAAATAAGAGATCTTACAGGATTGTTGGGGCAAACAAGGTGAGTATCCAATCCACAGAAGAGAAGAACTGGAACAGAAAGTGGCACAGGAGGAAAAGACAGGAAGTGAGACAGGAGATGGTCTGCATCAAGATCCCACAGTGGAGCCAGGAAGCAGCAACTGCACCTGAATCTAAGCAACATGAGGGGAAAAAAAGAGCAAAAAGTTGGACTCAACAATAAAAACCATGGCCTCACGCTGACCACAATAAAATAACTTAGAGCATTATATAAACTATCCAAACCCACCTTCCCTAATGCAGATGTGTATTTTTTAATCATTCAATTCTCTCCTGTACTTGCTGCCACACAACAAAGTAATCTGAACTTGATCAGCCAAGCTACCTTCAGCCATTTCTCCTGCAAACAGGAATCACTGAAGACAGCTTTCTACTGGACCAGACAACGTTCATTGTACACTGCAATCAAAATAATAATGAGGCAGCTACCTTACCCACTGGACCATCAACTTCAGACTGAAGAGACTAACTTAACTTGGACCTTAACTTTCCTATTCCATTGTACATTTTTACACAGCTCCTCTACCGACCCCCCCCCCCCCCCCCCCCCCCCCCGCTACTTTCTCATTCCTTTTTAATAAGCTGTATGAAAAAATGCCAAATCACACTGAGACTGAGGCCCTTTTCTTTGTTATTTACTATTCATCTTTCGCTGCAAGTTTTCTTAAATCACATTAAGATTAATAAAGAGGAACAGAATAATGACACTCTTAATTAAAACTTAAAGGACTACCTTGTTAAAGCCAAAGTTGCTGCAACGTATCTACTAAAGAGAAATGGATCATAATTATTTCAAACATCGATGGTTTGAAAACGATGGTTTGAAGGATATTTTTAATTCCTAACCAGGGAAGTGTTGATTGTAAGAATTGTGTTTGTTCTTATTTGTCAAGTTTTTGGCATGAAATATGTTCTCATTTCTATCCCAAAACACAATATTACAACTAAAAAGAAAAAACAGGCAGAAACATTTATTGCACAGATGGGAATTTGTCCAAGGATGTCCTATTTTTTCCATTCTATTTTTAGTTACGCTTTAGTTACGCTTTACTACCACTTGACACCTTTCTAAATCTTTTTTATACATTTGACACTATGTGCTAAATCTAACAATTTTATTTTCTTAATAAGACAGACTGGTTTCCCCTTCCTTTTTCCTCCTACACCTCCCTCCCTCCTGAGTTCTTACACCAAACCTAACCCCAGGCCAGAGAAAGAGCATAGTGAGACGACACAAAAATGTTGGATTTTTCTGGATTGAGAGTGCAAGACTTAAACTAATAAGAGATTAGTATGTACTATTTTACATGACCTTTGAGCTTCTTTCCTGCATTTGCCAACCTGATTGGTTAAGTGTCTGGATCACTGAGGCTTGTGCCATATTTGAAATAGCCAGGTTGTGTCGGCCGAGTGGAACTCCCTGTTCAGAGGATCGTAATTCTGATGTGAACTCTTTTAAAAAAATTTTTTTTTAGATTTTGTTGGCTCTAGTGGCCTTTTATGGCAGTAGCTTGACAGGAAAGGGGGCAGAGATAGAGAGGGGGAGACCTGCGGGAAAGGGCCATGGGCTAGAATTGAACCCAGGCCGCCCGCTTGCGAGCAGAGGCTCTGAATATGGGCCGCCCGCTCTAGCCATTAGGCTACGGCTGCGGCCCGATGTGAACTCATTTTGACCAGCCGGTTTTGTCATGGTTGAAGGACTAACTCTGATGTAGACACAAATTATTAACCAGACCGAGGTACAGTTGAAAGCTTTTATTTCTTACTTCAAGGTTGAGATGGTCGGTGTCGTAGTTCCAAAAGGTTCTCGGACTGGAGAGCAGATGGGGCTGCCAGGGGTGAGTCCACAGGACGGAGTCTGAGTGCCTTGAAGGGGTCAGTTTCCTTTTGGTCCAACCCAAAAGGAATGACACAGGGTGGCCGGGCAGCACTCGAGGAGGGTCCCAGAAACTGTGAGGAAGACTGACTTGGAGATGATGAAGCACTGAGGAGAGTAAGAGGACAATAAAAGTACATTTTTGCTCTGGATTACATATAATTGCTGGTGCTGTAGGGCTAACTGGTAGGTTACCACTTCATGGGGAGCGTGTTCCTCTAAATACTGCCACTTGATTGTTGCACCAGCTGGAGGCTCACCTGCCAGAACACACCCTGAGGAGAAAGGCTCACAAAGCTCAGCTTCACAAAAACCAGTGTCAATATGCAAATACATATTGTCATGTTCTTAACGTCAGAAAATGTCCTCTTGTGCTTAATTTGACAAACAATAAATGAGGAAAACCTTACCGCCTGAGGACAACAGTGCAGGCCGTCTGTCCTGGACCTCTGTGCCTCCTCAGAACCAACTCTCTTCGTCTGAGGGAAAATGTCAGCACCAATCTTCTGCTGTATGACTATCATGTTCTTATCTTTCTTCTTCATTTCTTTGTACAGAGCAACTCTTTCTTTTTGAAGAGCAGAACTATCAAGGTTTTGTGAATAGTCTGGGATATTATTAAACTCTCCATGTTTGGGATTTTTGTGGGTGACAGGACTGCACTCTTCATCTCCCCCTTTTCTTTTCCTCTTCACATTTAGCTCACTGCAGCCTTCCTGACAAGTTTATATTTTTTGTTGAACTTAATGGCAAGCCATTCTGTCTTAGATGCCAGAAGTCCCACTAAGTAACATGTAAAATCAAAGAAAATTGGAATTGAAAATCATTACAAAGGGAGTGTGTGAGGAAGGGATGGGGTGATGTTCTTCTGTCCCCATTACTCTATTAACAGGATAAAAGAAACACTGTTTTGCTATGATCTTAACCTAGTCAAGAATAAGAATGTGACTAAAACATTCTCCTTTTCCAGTGTGCATTTGTGACATATGGAAGTAGTTTGGGTGAGAGTAAATATACAAACACAATTTGACCCATCTGAGCACTACTCACGTCTTTGGGATTATGATACCTCTTTGTTTTTTAATGACTGTTTCAGTCAACTTTGCTTTGAGAGCAAATCAAACATTTTTACAAACATGTATGTTTGCAATCAGACTCAAACAGTTACAATATAACACTTGACTGCAAAAGTACCATGTTCGAAGTAAATGAAAAGTAACAATACACATACATACAATACTTTGTAAAGTAATACAGTAACAAAAAACATTCTTTCAGATTAAATTGGCTAATAAAAGTAACAAATGGTAAAAAGCCCATATGGACCAATTCTGCAATATAGTAGAAAACATGTATTCCAAATAATTTTGTTTATTCAAATTAATAAGAAGAAGTCATCACCATTTATCTGAATGATGCAAAAACGTTTTATGTTAAGCGTTTACCACCTAAGCAAAGACCAAAAACAATAGTTGAAAACCCAGTGGGAGCTGCAACATGAACGCAAACTGCATTACAATGAAACATGCAGATTTCTGTCTGGGATACAGTTTGTGTAAAGTATTTGTTTGTGGAAGTATGCCCCTCTGTCACAATGCTGAATTGACATGTTTAAAAAGTTTTCTTTTGACTACGCAAGTCAGCTTGTATAATAAGGAAGCTGAAGTTATAAAAAAAATAAATATGAGGCTACAATCTGTGACATGTTTCCTGGCAGAAACACAGCATAAGGTGGGTAAGAAAAGTATCCTGTTTTATTTACCTCAAATTACTGCAGGCTGAAGTTGGGCTAGTACAGACTAAACCATGTAAAAGTTGTTTGTGCACGCTTTATGCCAGCAGGGGCTGCCATCCAGGGTTTGGTCCATGTTTTCCTTGACTAAACATGTGGGGTCAGATGAGGATCTCCACCATGTCTGAGTCCACCTCCTGTTGGGTAGCTGGATTTGGAGGATGAGTGTGCTGCTCTGCGTGGGGCTGGACGGGGAACCTCCGCTCCAGGGTGCTGCTGTGAAACACTGGCACATCTACACAGGACAACAAACAGCTTTAGGAGACACACGGGAGTGGAGGGGATACTGTCTTGTGGTAACAAGTGAGAATACAGATATCTGCACCATTTTCTCCAGACATACTATTCTCTCCAGCATATGAGAGGAATTATACTTCTGTCCTCCTGCTTAAATAAGGTTTGGGCATTTTAAGTCAGAGACTTCTGTGCATATGAACAGGGGGGGCAAATAGCTCACCTTATTTTTACAGTGTTTTTAAGAAAGAATTAAATACATGTCTGAAAAAAGGAAAAGGTCCTGTGTGAACTCCTGAGAATGACCACAACAAACAGTCTGCATTTTACTTTTGAAGTTGCAATACATATATTTCATGCTCCTTACACTACAGCACTCACAAAAAGTTAGGGATGTTGTTATTGACATGAGTGCCTTTCCTATTTGGTCTGAATTTTAATGCAATAAGTCAAAGTTCCCTTTGATATGACTAATAATGAATGAGAAAAAACTCCATTTTATTTAGTTTAATACCATCCATCCATCCATTTTCTACCGCTTCTCTGGGGTGGGGTCGTTGTTCTTCTTTCTTACATTATATGTGTACAGGATTTGTCAACAGTCTCACAGAAAAACAGTGGAATGCTTGTTCAAAACTGTGTAAGTGTTGGATAACGTCGACTAGGGCTCCCTGAAAAAGTTATTGATAATCTGAATTGTGACTTCCCGCTTCAATTTAGATTAAATAAAAAAATATTTTTCTATTGGATGCTGTCATGCATCCAATAGTGCTGGCAGAAGAGATTATTCTTCCTCCAAAACAACAAACTTAATTGTGTGTGTTTTTCTGCGTTTTTATGATTGCATTAGGATTTACCTAAACACAAATTGAGGAAGTGGCTATGTAGCACGGGAGAAAACAGACCCGTCCTCTCATCGCCATAAGAGTGTGATAAAACTGATTGTTTTTCGTGTCATGTTCATGGTGATGGTCCTCGACTTTTCTAAGCTGTTTTAGGGGCCACTGCTTCAGTTTGATGATTTACAAAGCTTTGAATATAACTTATACTCGCCCTAAGCCAGATACCTGAAGAGTGGCCACACAGCCCAGACGCTGTCTGAACCTGATGCCCGACATGAGCTGACCCCGCCTACGCTGAGTGCCCACACACTGATGGCATCCCTGAAGTCTTCAAAAAAAGGTTGGCTCGCACGTGCAAACTCTCAGTCGAACCATTGCATTGCATGTTAGGCACTGTTGAAGTTGCATTGAAGGATGAAAATCAAGCTAGGGGGGGGGGGGGGGGGGCTGGCCTCACAGCTCCAGCTTACTGCAGAGACCCTAATTAGACTGGGCACACTTTTGTTATCAGCGTTCTCTTCTTTTATGCACATAACCAGGGTTAGGGAGTTTTGCTTTTCCCGGATTTCATCATTACTGTGGCAAAGAAACGTGAAACATTTGGGGAGGTAGCGCTTTCTCTGATATAAAGGGGTAACTTTTTACTCCATGATTCTCAAGATTACCTCGGCAAATTGGACAAGTCACTCCCAACGTTGAAGGCCCTTTACTAGCTGTTGACTTTGTTAGCACAAACAAGTAGGGTACACTGTAATCTCTGCAATATCTACAAAGTCCTGCCAAGTTTGGTCTGTCTTGTGTTCATGTTGTCTTTGATTTCCTGTTTTTTTTTATGTTCATCTCCCGTCCCATGTCACTTACCCTCCCTAATATGTTACCCTGTTTGGTCTGATTTTGTGTTCCACCCTGATGTGTTCCACCTGTTCCCAAACCTTTGTGTTTGTGTAGAAATGGTTAGTGTTTCCCTTTATCTTGTACTAGATTGTCTTGGTCAACTGTCAGGAAACATAAACTTTGTTCCATACCAACTCCAGCTCCCGTCATGTTTTGTACTCTTGTGCCGTAGTCAGTTAAGTGTTCCTCTACAGCTAAAGCTCTGCCTGTCACTCTCACTGAGGCTCTGAAGTCTTGATACTACGCTTAGCCCAGCCCAGGTTAACTGATAAACTTGATGGCAGTGCTCTGAACTTCATTAGCCGGAACTCCAAGGTTCTCAACTCCCCAGCACATGGAGTCTTATATCAACTTCATCATCTGGGTGCTACGGTTATCCGTCTGCCAGACACACCTAAAACCTTCCCTAATTCCCAGACTAGTAGTTGGATTGGTCAAATCTATTCATCATGATTTCATAAAAAGGGTTAGCAGTTCTGTTGCAGAGATGTGTTCCAGTTCCACACTCAGATGTTATCTGTGATCATACATATTACAGTATTTTGAAATTGATAGGATGCTCCCTTCTGTAATCTCAGACTGCTGCTCATATAATGCAATGTTGACTTCTGACCACTCCCTGGTGAGTGTGTGCATTAAAGGTAAGAGTAGTGCTCAATCGAGGCCCCCGGGACGGTTTACTTACGTCTGATCTCAGAAAAATGTGTTGGTCTTTTTAAGAAGTTCCAGCATAAGCTGATCCCAACATTGTTCAATGAATCAGTATTGAAATGTCCTCATACACAAAATCAGGCTTCTGTTTTTTAATATTAAAAAAGGAAAGGATCCATTTGACTGCCCATTCTACTGGCAGGTTTATTAAATGTTGATTTTGATTATTTGGTTTGGTCTTACCCCTTTGACTTCAAATTACGATCTGTTTGCCGTGGCCATTGATTCCCTTTCAGTTGCCCTTCGTGGTGATTTGAGAATCTGAGGTATTTTTTCTTGTGGTCTGGAGCAAAGGTAGCCTTGTATGCGGATGATCTTCTGTATTCATCAGAATTCTCTGCTTCCATCCCAGCAGCAGTGTCCAGCCTGGATTCCTTAGGTGTTACATTTGGGTTCCGAGCTAAACTTTCAGTGTGTCTCTCTTTTCTTTTTTCTTACCACAAAGTTTTTCTCATATATTCCAGCATATGAAAGTCCTCTGTGGATGTGGATGCAACTTTTGCAACCACATCAACGTCTAGTCAGTATAGCCCTACCTAACCCCATATTCGACTAATGGGCAGCTAATTTTAAAAAATGACAGTTTTGGCTTTACCCAAATTCATTACAATTCGTTTGTCAATATTAAGACTTTTGTGTCACTTACTATTTGTAACGTCATGCGCATATGTGAAGGGCCTTTATTTTAGCTGGACTATCATCAGGAAAATATCATCATTACGATTGTTTTTATTTTAATCTACTTTTTAATTGATCTGCTTTTCCTTTATCTATTTTTTTACAGGGGTTTGGGTTATGCATTCCACTCCAAAGTTTGTTTAGTCACTTAACTGTGTCTTTGTTTTCTCTTTTTTTTTCTCTTTTCTATTTCATACTTAGCATTATTTCTTACTTGTCCCTTGCGCCAGAGGTCTTGTGATACTTATTATTTTTGTTTACATATTGTTCATTCCCCTTTGCAGAAAATAAACATTGTTGGGGGAAAAACAACTTCTTTAAACGCAGTGGTGATGCCCCCTCATCCGGGACATAAGCTCCCAGGAACAGTGGGCTGAGATCCCCCCCCACCCCCCTGTGCTCAGGCATGAATAACGGGAGGTCTGAGCTGACCTGCTAAGCGGTCTGGGATGTAAGCTGGGCTGGGGCTGGACAGGAGAGGCGGCAGGGTGGTACTGGGCGGGGCCGGTATGTTGGTCTTGCTAGCGTCCGGCCCCTTGTCCGTCTGCATGCAGCTGTCCCTGCTGCCGGTCTTTGAGTGGCCTGCCGTCATTGGAGTTGAAGAAAGCACTGGTGAGGGGGATGATGAGATTGACTCTGTCCTCAGAGACTCTGCGCGGGACTCTGGACCCAGCAGAACCCCTAAAGGAGCACAAGAAGAGATTTTCAGAAATAAATGTGACCCAGATGATGTGTAATATAAGATCTATTTTAGCAGACAGAAGCCCTGTTCAGACATGTGTCGTACATGTTGGATAACTTCACAGGAAAAGAATGTAAAGGCAGGATTTTTCAAAGGACCACCACATACACGGTAGCCTCGTAGGGTCAGGCCTGCCTAATGTACATTTACAGTTCTGCATACTTTGCGGTATTATCTGGTGTAGCTTGAAAAGAGAGTAAAGTTTGACCTTACTTCATGAAAATGTCATATTGTTCTTTTCTCCCTGTCAGTGTTCAGGCATGTCTGAATGAAGCTATTCAGACATGCTGCCCCATACATGTGAGATTTAAATAATTATGCAAATATCAGTCTTCTCTCTTAGTTTTTAACAAATTGCACATACATAATTTTATTTTAGTATTGTACATATAAAACAATCTGTACAACTTCCAGCTATCAGTCCTCTCTCATCTGTTGCATCATGTGGTAAATGCGATTATTCTCACCAAGACTGCCTTTCCAGCTTGTATCCTTGCGTTCCTCTGTGATTGGTGAGCTACTTAGTCCCAGACTGTATGACAGAAGTCCGGAACCCCCAGAGCCGGAGTTGGAGATGGACATGAGAGATTTGGAAGGCCTCATGGCAGGCTGAGCATCAGACTTGATGGGATCTTTCCTTGAGCGCTGGTGAAGAACCTTAATCATGGCATCCTTCTCAATAATTTGGGCATGAAGATTCTTTATTCTGGATTAAAAGAAGGAACAGAGCATATTCTCAGGTAGTGTGTGACACTAAGTGAATTACCTATGTACATATACTTACTCAAGAATAGTTTTTTTTTTGCTTAAGAAGAATTGAGAGCATGCTAAATGTTTTAGGAACTTATTTAAATTCATCTTTGGTCTTTTGAAGCTTTGTAGATAAGATTGGCTACAAGCTACTTGTCGGCCTCATTAAGTAAAAATTTTATCTGTAACATTCTTTTTCTTTTTTTGCAGTAAAGTGATCTGAATTTGATGTTTTCCACGTTTAGCACTGCAGAAAACCGTTGAAAACCAAAAGTTAGCTAAAGCCTCTCATTTGTTAGCTGTATTCTAGCAGCTCTCAAAAGTCAACTAAACTCAGCTCAGTTGTAGTTTTATGTTTTATTAATGTTGTACTTTCATTGGATCCCTGTCAACTCTGTCTAGTGATGACAAGATTTAACGTTGCTGTAATAAAACCTGCTCTTGATCCTGGTAACTTATTAAACTATATCAAACCTCCCTTTTACTTTTAAAGAACTTGAAGTTGTTGCAGAGTTCTATGCTGGTTCTGTTGGATCTCAGAGCTGCATCCATCACAGCATTTCTTACAGACATGGCATGTTTTGGGGAGTAAAGGGGCTGCATTAGCACAATTTAATCATCTTCATCTGATAAACTCCACTTTGTTTATGTAAAAGACAAATCTTCTCCCCACGAGTCAATATTGGAGTTCCTCAGGTTTCTGTGCTTTGGCTAGTTTTTGGACTTTATAGATTTCCATAGTTAGGCCTATGATATTCAATTATACCCTTCTATGAAACCAGGTGAAAATAATTAAATGGTTAAACTTTAAATATGTGTTATAGACAAAAAGACCTGGGGAATTCCTGCTTCTAAATTGAGACAAACTAAAGTTGTAGTTTTTGAACACGAACGTCTCAGGGAGTAACTGTTAATTATATATATATATATATATATATAAATAAAGAGCAAGAGAAGTTTCTTTAGCCTTTAATCTTACAATTAGGAATCTGCTTTTTGACTTGCATATGAAACAGCTTTCAAGGGCTGCCTTCTCCCTAGTATCTCTAAAATGAAGAACATCCTGTGATGCTGAAAAATTAGTACATGCATTTCTTACTTCAAGTGTGGGCTGCTGTAAAGGAAACAAGAAAATTGCAGTACATACAATTGGACCAAACTCACTGAATAGCGAGGCACATGATTAATTGTGACACTGTCATGTGAACCCTGTATATTTTAAAAACGGGTTAAAAACAAATGTCTGATTCCATTATTACCATTAAATGACTCACACATTAACCAACATAGAGGTTTAGAGGGTTTATAGTTGCCGCAATGTCCTTGATTGTTGTCTCGTGCTTGAGTCTGTTCAGCCTATTTTTCTTATCGGACATAATTGAGTGGCGCAAGAGTAATGTTGACAGGTGGCTGTCATTAGGCAAAGTGGCAGGGTGCTTGATCTCTTCAGGCACAGCCAGTCTGCTCAGCCTGTCACCGACTCTCAGAATTCCATCCTGAAGAACAGAATCCAACTTGTAGAGTCGACTGCTTCTCTTCACAGCTTGGCCCTTCTGTAAAGCATATACTTCATCTCCAAAAGAGTGATGTTGAATGAAAGACATAAGAGCCTCCTCAGCAGCGGTGAGATCTTCTAATGACAACTGTCGGTCTGCAGGATCTGGTTTTATTGACAGGTTCAATGTGACACTTGTCTTCCTCTTTTGGATCAGATGCTTCTTGAACTTCAGTAGGCAGGATCTGAGGAGTTTGTTCCATTCTGAGAAGTACTCTATGAAGCGAATTAGAGGACTCTTATAGGCTACTGTGGCCAGAGTTATGGCAGCTTGCTTAACCTCTGGGTCATTGTTAGACAGCTCTAGAGGGTACATGATGAGCTTCGGCCAGGCAACTTCGGATTCAAATAGAACATCTGGGGCTTCTATCCAACTTGTGCCTTTTCGAAAGGTCTCTGCCCACATTCCTCTGGAGTCTTTGTCTGCTGGATTAAGATCAGTTCTAATGTGACGCCATTGTGACTTCTGTGTCAGGTCTCTGATGACCGTTACTCTGTTAGCAACAAAGGTCTTGAATCTCTGTGTGTCACTCATGATGCATTTGAGAACAGATGTGCCATCGGTCCAAAACACAGAGTCTATCATCTCGAACTCCAGTTAATTCGTCAGCATTCGATCTATCCGAGCAGCTAGAACTGCTGATGTCAGCTCCAGTCTGGGAATAATCACTACCTTTAAAAGGAGCCACTCTTGCTTTTCCCATCACAAAGGCAATGTGAGGAGGTCAACATCTGCTGGTCAGTCGCAGGTAACTAGGTAACTTACTGTCCCATAGCCACTCTCACTAGCATCGCAAAAGTGGTGCAGTTGAGCACTTGTGACTTCAAAGCCAGCTGGTTTGTAGAATCTTACAATTCTGAAGCTGGAAATCATCTTAAGTTCTTTCAGCCACACTCCTTCCATTTAAATGCAAGAGCTGTTGGGATTTCTTCGTCCCAGCCGCAATTCATCTTGCATAACTCTTGGAGGATTTTTTTTCCAAACAGCATAACTGATGATAAGAATCCCAGGGGATCGTAAACTGAATTAAGCACAGACAGAATTCCTCTTTTATTATGTGGTTGTTCTTTCAAAGTGATATTAAAGAAGAATGTGTCAGATTCGATGTCCCATCGCATGCCAAGGGCACGTTCTGCAGGAAGTTTGTCTCTCTCCAAGTCAATGTTCTTAATCTCTTTGGCCCGTTCCTCTGAGGGTAGTGAGGCTAGGACAGCACGGCTGTTACTAGTCCATTTGGCAAGCTTTAATCCACCTGTGGCGCATACTGCCTTCAGGTCCTGGACCAGAGTGATGGCTTTGCTTGCATCTGGAACTGATTTGAGACAATCATCCACATAAAAGTTATGTCTGATGGTGGCAAAAACGGACGTGTCTGCTTTATTCTTATTATCCTCAGCTGTCTGTCGGAGTGCAAACTTTGCGCAGCTCGGGGAGGAAACTGCTCCCAACAAATGCACGACCATTCTGAATTCTCTGAGTGGTTGGTTAGTGTTGCCATCTGGCCACCATAAGAATCTCAGAAAGTCCACATCATTTTCAGGAATTAGACTTGATGGAACATTCCCTCTATGTCCCCCATCACTGCCACTGATTCCTGTCGGAAACGAAGGAGTACACTCAATAAGGTGTTCGTAAGGTCTGGGCCTTGCAGTAGCTCAGAGTTCAAAGACGTACCTTGAAATGAAAATGTACAGTCGAAGACCACACGGATAGATTTTTTCTGTTTGTGATAGACCCCATGGTGTGGGATGTACCATTTCTGCAAACCCTTTCTTGAAAACGTCATTCATGAAATTGACGTAATCATTTTTAAACGACTGGTCTTTTTCTAGTCTTTTCTTGAGACCTTGAGCTCTTTGTTCAGTCATTTTCCTATTGTTCGGCAGGTGAAGGTCCTCTCTGCGGAACGGCAGTCTTAATTCAGAGTGACCTTCTTTCTTTGTGATGGATTCATTCATTATTTGAAGAAATCTTTTATCTTCAACAGAGTGTTCTGCTTTCTCTTGGTGCGCCAATTCTGAGAAATCTTGATTGTATTGTCGCACCAAGAGTTCTTCCAGACGAGCCACTGTTTGATGTTATCTGTGGTCGGCCATGTTGGTCTAAGGGTGGGCTAGTACCCAGAGGTCCGTTTACGATCCATCCCAGGTGTGTTAGGACAGCATACGGCCCCTTGTCTTGGCTGTTAATGACCTTCAGCGGTTCTAAGGCTTTGGGAACGTTCACTCCGATCAGCAGACTGACGTCGGCACTGATGGACTTCAACTGGACTGCTTGAAGGCAAGGCCATTGTTTGAGATCTTCCTCACATGTGATGTTCCCTCCGTTAACAGGTATTGCGGGTTGTGTAAATACCTCTGGAAGTTCTATGAAGTCATCACCATCTAGGCTGCATACTTGGAGTCCACTCACCTTGTAGATCTGCACAGGCTTTTCTTGACCTATGGTTCGAAGTAAGATGTCCGTTTTCCTTCCTCTTACGGACAGTTGCTCCATGAGCGTCTCTGTACAGAATGTTGCGGAACTTCCTGAATCCAGAAAAGCATACGTTTCAACAACGTGAGTTCCTTTGGCTGTTTTTACCTTTACAGGCACGATAGGCAGTTTGTGGTCGATGGTACCGGCTCCTGTTTGGACTGTAGATGCCATGCCCAGGATGACTGAGTCTGTGCCGCTGCTGGCATCTTTCTTGGCCACTGAAGAGACAGTCACATTTCCTACAGCGCCATCTGGAGGACTGTTTGCTATGTGCAAGATGGTGGGGTGCTTCTTCCCACATGAGCGGCATATCAAACGGTTCTTACATGATTTACTTAATTGAATATACTTTATACTTTATTGATCTCCAGGGAGAAATTGACTTCCAGCATAGCCCGTACCAAGATCAAACAAACAAAACACATAGACAAACCAGTTCGGGAAGACTAAGGGCAGCCACACAGGAGGACGCACCAATTTTTCTTCAGAACAAAAAATACATTTGGAAAGTAGTTGCAGGAAGAGGGAAAAAAAGGCCCAGTGCCACACCCCCAACAGGGGACGTAACAGTGATTTAAAAAACACCTCAGTACACTAAAGCACAGATATAGTCAAATCAAAACATCAAGGACACATAGGAAGGGAGGGATGGGGGGTTGGAAGGAAGCGGAAAGGTAACAGCAAGGCAGTGAGTCCAAGGAATGCATGAAGTCTGTACTTGTGTGTGTGTAAGTGTAAGCAAGCTGGAGTCCACATCCACAGGCTAGATGGAGTTTGTCCTTGTGATACCCATACTCCTGCTTGGGAGGAGGGAGGGGGTGGGGTGGGCAAAGCGTCCGTCTGCAGTTCCATCCAGGGCAAAGTTGTAGAGTAGCAGCTGCAAGGCCGCTTTCGGGAGGCCATATTCAGATAAGAGATATAGCTTTGTTCCAGACAGAGCGTGTTTTGTCTGCCTTAAGTCCTCAGCAGGTCTCTCAATGGCGATCCAATTCAGCCGAATTTCCCTCCATCCGAACCACCAACTTCTCCAAGGTGTTCCCCATCACCCTCATGCTGTCAGACATCATCCCCATTTTGCTCCTATGAGCCTCCTGTTTGCTCACTTGGCATTATGTTTGCGAGACAACTCGCACAAGGTTTGAGTCAGAGTGTTGATGGCCCGGTAAACTGGCTCGACAGGAAGCTTGCCACCAGTTGCCATCAGCCTCCGAATTTCTCGAAAACCTAGGTATCCACCAACTCCAATCAGCAGGAACCCAGTTATCATGAATCCAAATAGGTATAGGTCCCTCAACGTCCTCCACGGAGAGAACTGAAAGGCATAAAACCCTCCAGCTCTTCCAGGCATCCATCGTGAAACCCGCAGGGTGAGTCCCGGCTGGACCAGTTGCAGCCCCTGCAGCTTGTCTTTGGGTAGAGAAGATTTTGTCAATTGCGTTGAGAGACCAGCCGACCAAATCCATGGTTGATGTTGGGCTTTAGGAAGTGAAAATGCAGAGAGAGGCTCTGAGATACGACAGGACAGAGATAGCAAGCAGGCTGCAAGGGCAGGGGAGGGAGCAGAGAGAAAGACGTCTGCACTCGCCGAGAGCCGGAAGAAGATATGATGGCCTTTAATCAAACACGCAAAGCAGAAACCATTTTTCCTTCAGAAAATCTACTTTCTGTTGATGAGGGATCTTTGTTATTTTCTGACACGTTTCCAAAGCATGATTTCCTTTACAGTTAGTGCACGGTTTAAGAAATGCATCATTCATATCCGCAGTAGGGCCTTTAATTCCATTTTCCATTTTCACAGGATAAGTTCTGTTAGGGTCAGCAACACAAACCACTGGGGAGAATGTGGTAGCAAAACATTTCTTTGCGCCAGATTTTACATGTGGCAGATCTGCTACCACCCGTCTTGGTTGGCTGATTTTAGTGACGTCTTGAATGTCACCAAACACAGGGTCTTGCAATATTTTCACCTGCTTTTCGATGAACTTTACAAGATCACAGAATTTGGGTCTCTGCTGTGTTTGCTCCATGATGTCACATACAACAGATCTCCATCTTTCTCTGGGCTTGTACGGAAGTTTTGACACAATTAATTTCATGTTTGATGGTAAATCAAGTTCTGACATATACCGAAAAGATTGAGCAGCATTGTTGCAACTTCTTAAATACATTCCATAACTATGCAGTGCTTTAGCATCATCTTGTCTAATTGTAGCCCAGATCAAGGCCTTATTCATATAAGCTGATGCGATTTTAAACTCATTTCCAAAATGATGTTTTAGCAAACGCTTTGCTTCAATAAAACCAGCTGTAGCATCCAGATGTAAACAGCTTGTAAACAGTTCTTTTGGTTGGCCAGCTGTAAACTGTTCAAGGAAATACAGTCGGTCCTCATTACTGTCAGTCTTGTCCTCTATATTGTGTCTGAATGCCTACATGAAGAGCTGGAACTCTAAAGCGTCAAACTGAAAACAGGAACTTCTTTTTTAGGGAGTGATGTTTGAGATACAACAGAAACAAGCAGATTTGTCAAGTCTGACTGTCTTTGTATTGAAATATCTGAATGTTCAGACTGGTCCCTTTCAGAAGTGAATTCCTTTCTTGTTTGTACATCTGTTATGGTGACCTTAGATGAATTTGGTTTCATTTTTTGTTTTGCGGGTGCTGCTGCTGCTGTTACCGGTGGTTCAGACATCTGATGTACACGCAGGGTTTTCTGTAATGGGGTTTTAGGTACTGCTCCTAGTTCAGCGTAGTGAGGTGGAGACAGGATAGACTCAATTCTGTTGCTTTCACTGGATTTAACTTCAACATTTTTGGTCTTGTGCCCTTGCAAATATCCTTCCAGATACGCATTCATATCATCCTCTGTTTCATATTGTGGCTTTATTTCTTGGCTTGGCTCAAGTTTCTCTAACACCTTTAAGTTACTGTGTGAAATAGCAGGATCTTCTTTTAATTGAAGTGTTTCAATTCTTGCTTGTAACTTCACCTTTTCCAGTTTTATTTCGTGCTTCTCCTTTAAAACTTTTGCTTTAGCCAATAAACCAGCTTTGTCAATTGCTATCTGAACACGAATAGATGAGACTGTGGAGGATATTTTTGAAGTCTTTGATGCAGTCTTAGATACCCTGGACGCACTGTCAGTTACATCAACTAGTGTCTGTGGATCTATGTTTTGTTGTTTTAACCATTCATCAACATTAATAAGGAATTCATTATATCTAGCCGTTCTAGGTTCATAACAATCAAGATTTTCACTCTCTCTCACATCAGACAACAAAGCTTGAGTAGACTCATGACAGAACTTAAAATTATTCAATATTGTGTGGAACGCAGCCACTTCCCTTTTCACATCCTCAACATCAACATTGTCACAAATGATAGCTCTGATTTCATTCATTTTGCGAGTGCATTGTCCAAGTTTACCACACCGGGTTGCGCTGAGCGCTTTGAAAGACAGCTCGCTTTTATAGCCTTGCTCTTCAAAGCCTGTGGCCTCATTCTGGCCTTCTTCATCAGACATGATCTCAGTTTATGTTAAGTCTTTCGTTTAAATTTGTTTCGTGTCTTTCCAAACAACGTCAGTATTCCACAGTTAAGTTCCGTTTATTACGCGCATTCATTTAGTTTCATTTGCACGCATCCAAGCGCTTAAACTTAGTTCTTTTTTGTTGCAGGCTCGTTTGTTTCCTTTTAGTTCAGTCAGCGATTCAAATAATGTCCACAAACACAATCTATTTGATCGTATTAACATCGTCCAACGACATTAAAAGTGCCCGCTTCGAATAAACACGTCGGCATTCCGTTCAGCGACAGTAACGTTAGATGAGCGATTTCGCCGTTAACGTTATTGTCCATCCGAACTATTCCAGTCTCTCGAAATGTTTGCTCACCTGGGTCGTAGAACAATAAGCCTCCAGGTTACTCACAGAACAGATGAGACGATGATTTGCAGGTAACGTTAATTCCACACACGTCTTGAAGTAATCCACAAGTCTTCAAGTAATCCAAATTGTAAACGTTAATCCACAAACAGGCAATATCCGACACTTCGGGCAGTTTTTCAACCTAATGTAGCGGCAACCTCGCGGCTACCGCTTCCGAGTAGAAGTATAGGTCAGATCCAACGCGCGTCTTAGAAAAATAGAGCCATTTATTACTTACTTTATTTACAAACAAAAGCGCTCCCGCATCACGCGGTTGAAAAACGGTTTGTCCCTTCCACTCTACCTGACCGGCAGGTGACGGCACCTATCAATCAGCTTGTCAACGTCACCCCACCAGACAGGAAGAGCAGCAGATAAGTATATCAGAATGAAAACAGACATATTTCCAACTAAAGATTCAAAATTAAATCAGTAGAATTAGGATGCCAATAAGTTCATAATTCAGAAAAAACAAAAGAGATGCAAAACGGCTCCAACAAAGGACTTCCAGGGGTAGTGACAGGATGTAAGCACTGAAGGAAAATGCAGGAACAGAGCACCAAAAAAAGAAAGACACGGAACACTGAAAGAGTACAAATAAATCCCACGCAAAAACTATGGGTAGAGAAAAAAAACAGTAACTCCAAGGAAGGGAAAGCGAAAAACGTCAAGTTCAAGAAAAAATTCCAACAACACATAAGAGATTAATGAAGGAAGTTGAATCTAAATAAACCATGGCATCAACAGGGCAGGATTACTGTGTGCTTGTTATTTACCTGCTTTCCATGTCCAAGCAACGCCGATTGGCCATGAGAATCTCCTCCTCTTCCTTCTGGATTCGAGCCTCCACTGAGGTGTCATAGCTGCTGGTTGGAGAGTGGCTCATCCCGGCTGCAGACGTGTCCCTGCAGGACACAGGTCAAAGTTCAAGTCAAGAGTGTCCATTCCAAGATGAATGTGTCAGCATCCATTGGTTTTATTTCAACTGTACTCTTCAGTCTAATTATCTGAGATTTGAAGAAAACAAATCAAATACTGGTCAGTGCAGAGCCCTCTGAGTGTTCTCGGTTGTGAAATAAATGTGAGTGCGTTTGTGTTGTATTTCAGGAGGCTTACAAACACCACTAAATTATGAATATAATGGACTAAATTTACATGGAAAAACAGACACGCACAGATTTATTCCCGTAGAAGACAAATGTCACATGTATGTGGACAGAAACAATCAACTCTGATTATTTGGTAGATTAGGTGAAATTATATGAAGTTCAAATCAATCTTATTTATAGAAAGCCAAATAAAATGATCCTATGAAAAACAATTACAATCCGAATCACTGCAATAGAGTCATATCCAATCAAATACAGTTTACTCATTGCCAGATCAACACTGAATCTTCCATTTGATCCTGGGGTTGAGAGGACAAAAAAGGGGGAACATAAACATCGTGGCACCTGGCCAGAAAGAGAAACGCTAAATGCTGGTGTCGGTGCTCAGCCATCCAGATGACAGTGATCTTCAGACCAAGAGTAAAAGCAACTGGACTTTTGTCCTCTCATCCTAAAGGCTTCTTCAGTTTACAACTGTAGGGGAGTACGAACTTATAAACAGAGAGGGTTGTTATTGAACCCTTGACCAATCGAGTGTTTTTAGTTATTCTAACATGAAGATTGTCTGACTGTCTGAGAGGCTGATGTTTGGTCACAGGATCCAAGGTATGAGTGACTGAAACTAAGGAGGAGAAAAACAAGTGCTGATAGCTGAGACCCCTCTCCTGGTTGAATTCTTTTGTTTCCATCTTAACATTTCAAACCATCTGTCTTCTCTGTCCAGACTGTGTACATCACTGCCCTTATGTATGTATGTATATTAGCTACATGTAAACCTGTGTTTTTTTCCTAACTGAATAGCACCTTTTGTGTTGTTTGTACATACTTTGTCTGGTCTGGAAAGGAGAAGCACCTCCAATCTTGCTATACGCTGTATAGGGCATTCTACTCTATCCTTCTACTTGTCAAACAAACCCCTGACGTATGTTCAGTTTTTCTGACAGGAGACTTAGGACAGATTTTGTACATCCAACATTCCGCGGCACTGCTTTGAAAGTGCGCTGCTTTGATCAGACCTGGAAGAAAGGGTTTGAGTTGTTGCTGTGGGAGTCCAAACCAATTTTCTGACATGAGTTTTCTGAGTTTCTGAGATTTAGAAATAACCTGCTGCAGAAACACACCTCTGAGTCGCTACGGATGATGCTGCATCCAGAGCAAACTGCCTCATGACGCTCTCCTCCAAGTACTTCTGCTCCCACTTAGTCATGTCAGCCTCCAGAGCTAGAATCCGCTCCTCCTTCTCTCTGAGGTGCTCCATTAAGGCAGTCGCATTATACTCAGATGGCGCCCCACCACTGGCCTGAGAGATTCCTTGGCGCTGAGAGGGAGTGGATGCAAGGAAAAGAAACATTATTATACTTCATTATCATGGTTCATCACAAATGAGCAATCTTTGTAAATGTACAGATTTTAGAACATGGAGATATAACATAATCAAAGTGAATAAAAAAACACGTCAGGTAACCAAAAAAATAAAATCTCAAAGACTTTCACCAGCCTTTGCACATTGTGGAAATTTGTCAGATGCATTGTTGAGAGGTTAGTGCCATGCACATGCACAAGAAAAACATAAAATGGTCTCCGTAAAAACAATAATATATAAAAAACGCAACAATTAAAAGAAAAAATGTGACATTTTATATTTGTACAAGGATTTCCGCACATTAGCTTGAATTTTTTTATTTTAAAAGCCAATTTATTTACTTTTCCATATTTGATTGACCTATATTACCATTTCAGTTTTATTTCTGATTTTATTTTTAAAGCTTTTTTGGATAAATATAAAATGATCAATTCTGGAGCTGCTTACAGAAAGAAAGACAGGAATCTGCCCTTTCACTAATCAATGAGAACATCAGAGCAGCTTCTGGGAGAGCTACGTTTCAAAGCTTGTTTTTCTGGGCCTCTTTGCCTACTGAATGTATGTATGGCCCATCAATAAATCCCAAAAAACAGAGAGGATTTCAGCTCTTTCTGAGGACCTCTGTTTTAAAGGAGGGTCAGTTAGGAGTTGGTGCGTTACCTGCTGCATGCGCAGTGACTCCAGCTCCCTCTCCAGTCGTGTACGGAGTCTGTGTTCCAGCTGCTCTCTCTTCTCACACGCTGCCTGGAGCTGGGCCAGAGCCTGCTGCATTCTCTCAACTTTTTCCACGTAAACCTGCTTTTTCTTCAGCTGCACACATTAACACAGAAACACTTGATCTGTGCTGCATTCTCTTCGTAATGATCAAATAAAACATAAATAAAGACATCTTATTACCTGAAAATTTGAGTTTTGGGCTTGAATTTATAATGAGTTTGAATTATCATGAACAGTCACCTGTTTGGAACTCAGATTTGTCAGTGTAATTGTTGAACAATGTTCACCTGTACGATGTCTAAGTAAATATCCCAATCAAACTTGAATCATCTCGAATTCTTGATTTCTTCACCTCAGTTCAAATGTATTTTCACTGCACTGTAGTAATGGCATGGTGATTACAGAGAGTGGAGGGAGGACAACTGTCAACCCTGTCTGACCCTAACCCTAACCCTAACCCTAAAGCCTACAGAGAAGACCAGTATGAAGTTCTGAATGAGCGGCTCCATCATAATAAACTCATCATACAATTTAGTGACTGTTTCATCATTCCACTCTACATCTATCGAACTCAAGTGAACTTCTTTTTTCCTGTTTTGTCTTTGTGTCCCCCGAAATTGACTTTGCCGGAAAAACAGCTCTCTACATATTTCAGTAAAAATAGCAAAAGTAATAAAGAGAAAGCATTCACCTAAAATTAATCCATGAGAAAAAACAAAATCATGTTCAGAATATTACTATAAATAATATTTCCATTACCATTAATTTGAATAAATTGCTGAGGCATGGCCAACCGTATACTTTCTCACTTAGGAGTATGAACATTATTTCATAGTGTCCCTGTGCATGGATCCTGATGGATTAAACTATTACACTGAATCTGCAATGTTTGACTAAAACTGCATTCAACACTATAAACAGTATTTACACAGGTGTATATGAAGTCAAATTCTCCAGTTAAGTGAAAACACATGGAATTGAGAGCTACTCTGTTAGAGAATGTTGTGGCTCTTGGAATGTCCTACCATAAATAAGCAGGACACACCAGCAAAACGTATGACGTCTTACCTCCTCCTCCAGCTTGACCACTTTAGCCTGTGCATTGTTGAGTGCCTGGTCTCTGATCTCAATATGTCTTCTCTGATCGTCTGTGGTAGAACGCAGTGCATTTAACTCCATGTCCAACTTCTCCTTTTCTCGTAGCATTTCTTTATCTGAACCAATGAGAAAAATAAAACCATGTACATCTTCATCATTTTTTACAATAATAACCATAACGCTAATAACTAGAAAGAGCTGTTGCTGTGAAGCAGATGTGACGATGCCGACCGCTGAAGCACACTAGAAGATGCTGAACAAACTGGAAAAGGTAGCAACTATTTCCTAAGAAGCCAATTCAAATGTAACAGGAAGTCATCTTAAAGTTGGAGCCTAAAGATTTCAAGGTTTTAGAATGAAGCTGAAGAGAGGAAGAAGAATCAGTATACAATTAGAAGCAATGAGTAGAAGGGTTCGAATATTTTATAGTAGTAGGCAAAACTGTAATGCAAATAACACTTTGAGTGTATATTTAAATGCATTAAAACTGAAAACTGAGGACCATTTAAAGACAACCAGAGAAAAAAAGTCAAAGGAATAACCAGAACCGTGTTGATCTGATGATCGAACGCAGCTCAATATCATCATTCCAGACACGAAGTCTCAAGCTGAGAGTGAGCCCAAGTTGGGCTGCCAGCTGGATTCAAACCCAGATACGGTCAAATGACGTCAATACAAACATACATGTTGTCTGTAGAAAACAGAGACGAGCTATTTGTGCATGTGTGTGTCACTCACTCTGCGCGAGCAGCTGGGAGATGGTTTTGCGGTTGTCCTCTGAGCCATCGCACTCCTTAGATGCAAGCTGCTTGTTTGCTGTCTCCATGCGTTCTTTTTGAAAAAGCAGACCATAACACAAATATTTGGTGCAAGAAAAATGCATCCACAAAAATATTATAGAGATGTTAGCAAGTTTCTTCCAGTTTATGGATTCACTCAGCTCTAGACTGTACAAAAACTGGATTGACTTCTAGCTTGGCACACCTGTTTGTCATCAGTAGGTTACCACCATGTGTGCTGTCTGTCTCTTAAAAGGGAGCAAATCATGGAGAGGTAGTGTATCAGGTTTGTTCTACGCAAAATCCATTTTATAATCCATTGCTGGGCACTATACCCTTTTTAAAAGATCTGGACATTTCAGGGTTTCCCATCTGACTCAGTCAACTGATCCACAGAAATGGCCAGCAGCCAAATTTAGGAGGAACAAGGACAGCAGACCCGAAAACCCTGAGATCTTACACCTCTAAGCCAAAGCCGGCAGCGTCTCTCCCAACTCCAAACGGGATGATTACATCGACCCGGTGGATCTTTAAAGCCCAAACGCTCTCATGGCTAAAACAGGAGATCACTGACCCAACCATGTCTGCAATGAAAGCTCTTTTTGACGAAAGCCAGCATCTAAGCATCGAAGATGAGGCGACAGCAGGAATTTGCCATCGAGGGAATAAAGAGTTTTACGACATGTTCAGGTCAAACGATGTGGTCAGTTTGCTGACAAAGGTCAGTAGACTCAAGACGGTAGACACTAACCTTCAGGAAAAGCGTGTGGACATGAAGGGATGGTTGAGGCGCGGCAATATCCGCATTTTGCATGGCCCTGAAACCACCAGGTTGAACACACCAGCAGCGGTTTCCAAGCTTCTCAAAGAGGCCCTGAACTTGCTAAACAACATCTTGGTTAATAGATCACTCCGAGGTCTCTCATCAAGGAAAACTGATGGCAAATCCTGTCATCGTGGCTAAATTGCATAATTATCCTGACTGTGCTGATGTTCTGCGAGGAATCAGGGATCTGGGAACCCAAAACGTCAGGGGCTCAACCATCATCCCAGACTACCCTCCAGCCATCATGCAAGGCAGGTCTGCATTATTTGAGGTGAAGAGGCAGCTCCTGGATAGTGACAAGACCTGATGTGGTCTACTGTTCCCAGCCAGGCTCCATATCACCCACAATACAACCAAGAGGCATTTTCCAAATCCACACGAGGCCAGGGCACATGTTAAGGCCAATATTCCCTAGAAACCTGCAAAGACCTAGTAGTTTACAGTACTAGTACTTTTTACACTTACATTGGCGGCTAGAAATGATCTTGAAGATCCTTTCTTCCTTTTTAGTAGCTTTTCAGAGTCATCAACATACCATACAGCCCTCATAGTTGTTGGTCTGATGTACTCAAGTATATTAACTTGTTCCATTAATATAAGCTAAATGGTTAAAAATATGAAATCTCCCAAGGGACTGTTCTGTGCTGAATGTCAAGAGAAAGCCAGGACAAAAACACAAATCGTTTGACTTCCAATCCTATCATGTATTCATTAAGTTATGTAATAAGTAATGTAATATGCACTTCTAACTTAACCTGTACTCTGACTGGTCCATGCAGATTATTTGTCTTCTAGACACTGGTCAGCCTTTATGTCAACACTTCTCAGCTTGATCGAATGCATTGTAACACTGAACATCTGCATCCTTTGGCTGCTAATGACACCCCCCTCAGCAGTGGCAGACCAGCCCTCCTACAGTCAGACAGTGCTTGCACCACTCCTCTAACCAGCTGCTCTCTACACTGAGCCTTGTGGAAACAGCTATGGCTAAACAATATGTCAAATGATATGTGAAGCCAAGGGAGACAAACCCACGACACTAAGACCCTCTTCACGACCAAAGGACCCAAAGAACCGATGCTTAGTTCCTGGTTTTCCAATAAACCTTCAGATGTTCTTTGACCACACATTTGTTGTGCATAACTCTTTGTCAGGATCAGGAGAGCTAACTTTCTATCCGACAGGTGGCCATAATGTTATGCCTGATCTGTCATAGTTTTAGTACGACTAGAAGACAACATGTTTTCACACCATTTTCGAATTTCATCTATGACTGTGATATCTCAGTATATTCAATATGACCAGTCTTTTTTTTAGATGTTTTAGTGGTGTTAGAAAAGTGGTGATGAAAAACACTAGAGTGAGAACATCAGAGCTCCTATCACAGTAGTTTCACCCTAGCCTCTCACCTCGGAGGTCTCTGTTGAAGTCATGCAGTCGGCGCACCTCTAGCTCCAACTTGTTCCTCATGGTTTTCTCCAGGGCTTCCCTCTTGGAGGAGGACTTAGCAAGGTTTTCATAGGCCTCCGAGACCAGCTGGATCTCTGTTTCCAACTGCCCACAGACACGAGACAAAGAATTAACTCATTATTGGGCATTCCCCCCATTTTGGAGCTACAGGAATTGGAGGCTGTTTTATCATACTGTAAAATATTTATCATAGGCGGCTGTCCCACCTCGGCTGCTGTGGCCTCCTTTACTGTGAAGGAGGTGTGCACAGAGCTAAGGAGGCTTCATGTGTGGAAATCTGCTGGCACTGATGGCTTATCACCACAGAAATGTAAGGAATGTGCATCAAAGTTGGCTGTGCCCTCACACAGTATCTAAAACCAAAGTCTTCAATCTCGTTGTGGTCCTGCTCAGTGGAAAATCTTGTGCCTTTTACTGGTGCCAAAGGTGAGAAGGCCTTCAGGGACTAATACCATCCAGCCTGCTAGTGAAGGGGAAGCTTTGAAAATATGGGAGTGGATGGGTGGTACAGAAAATCGATGCATGAAAATGAAAATATTACAAAGTTAATCAAAACAAGCGATGACTCCCTTGAAAATAAAATTCTTTAAAAACCAGATCAACGACCTTTCATCAAAAGACGTGATAAGCTCAACTTTTATTAGACTGATAGAAGAAGCTAATGGAATCAGAAAAGCATCTCTCCATCCATTTTCTATAACACTAGTATAGTAGAAAATTGTATCTAATAATAATAATAATAATACATGTTAATGTAATAATTTAATATAAATATGGGCAAACTTAAACTAATTGTTTGGCCAAAACAAAGAACAGAAAATAAGATATATCAAATTAAACCTGAAAATTTCCAAAGAAATTTTGAAGGTGGGGCACCTACTGCCCGTTCCAGGAACCTGGGCTGGCTTTCTGGGGCCCTCAAAACTGGGCTGGGAGCCTCTGGAGAGGTCACAGGACTGACATTTGGGTTGCCTATAATGTGGGTTTGGGCCTATGAGGGCGCCTGAGGGAGAGAAACAGAGCTGGGGGGACCTGACTGAGCTCTGGGGCCAACTCATCGAATGCCCATGGGGGGAGCAGGATGGGGTCACATTAGCTTAAAGCTGGGAAACCGACCTACGCAACGATGTTTGACAAGCCTAGGTCGACCAAGAGGGGGAGACCAAGCACGTCCAAGAAAGTGACACAACAGTAGAATGTGGAGGCAGCTTTCCTGCCTCCACATTCTACTGTTGAGTTCATTCTCTATGGGGCAAAGGATTCTGCCTAACATGGTCCTCCATCTTGTTTGGTTTGGACAGAGGCAGACCACAGCTGAGCTGGAAAAAAGACGTTTTAGATTGAGCAATGGCTTTCTGGGAATATACTCCTCCAAACCTGGCCATGTTGTAAATTCAGTCCAGCCAGGTGTGTGGGAGCCACTGTGCACGCTTGGCAGGGGTCTCCAATCACAGTCACTGGCAATGGACCCCCTAATTAGTGAGCACTTATTGATAATCTAACCGTCTTCAATGGCCTAGTTTATGAACCAATAGCCCAATATAAGTGTGTGTATATTTCATATATTCAAACCAATCTTGATGAAGAAAGTATATCTGTGGATTACGTCTTAAAAACAATCCTAAACATCCATCCATTTCCTGTACTGCTTATCCCCTAACGGGGTCGCTGGGGACTGGAGCCTATCCCAGTAGTCAATGGGCGAGAGGCGGGGTCACCCTGGACGGTCCCTAGTCCATCACAGGGCCAATCCCAAACATCACAACCTCTAAAGCCATGGACATATTTAGAGTGAACAGTAACCTAATTAACCAACACAGACCTCTTCGCATCCTATAAACTCTCCAAGTCAAAACAAAGGCCCCCTGTCTTAAAGGGTAATGATAAAACAAAACAAAAAAACTATCAGAATTTTTCCTATCATATCTAAAATAGTAGATCACCTTGGATGTAGTTCATCTCAACAGTTAGCACACTCCTCTTCACCGTATGAATCAGAAACGTGTTTCTTTATCAGATTGGAGTGAACATGTGGGAACTCTGTTCTACTAAAGCCAGCATTTATTCTCAAAGCCACTAGTACCTCTGTCAGAGCTATCTTATTTCTGCAGCAGTGCCCTCTGCTGGATGAAGTCCTGCACTGCTACCCCATCTCCTGGCTTAAGGAATCTTATATAAGTCGAAAAAACATAATAGGGCAAAATAACACGTCTACTTGTGAATGCCCAGAGCTGCCAAGGGGTGGGACATTTATACCTTGGTGTGCTTTTTCATTTTCCCTTAACATGTTTAGAACATGTAAAGAAAGTCACACAACTACACACTACAATTAAAAAAGCCAGTTTCCATCACATACAACCATCTTCTGACCTCAGTCAGTCAAAGCCTCTATGCGTGCCATGGTATTTGCTCATCTAACCTCCTGTTATGCATCATGGTCGCTTACAACTACAAGGACTGCACCTATCAGGTTTCTTAAAAAAAAAAAAACATAATAAAGGAATACAACATCCTCAAGTCTGAGGACTCTGTCTTATTTGTAATGTACTGAACCCCCACTGTTACCAGGAGATCAAGAAGAAGATAATGGAACAATCCTAAACAAAAGAGCTAAATACAGTCATACAGTCCTGGAACAAACTGCAGGAAATGATCTGGAGATCAGCAACTATTCATCGTTCAAACGTAGCCGAAGTCCTGCCATCACCACGTGTAACATCTGAGCTGAACAAAACCTGGACCTGTTTTTTCCCTTCCATCAGTGATGAATAATAATCACTTCTAGCTTTATAAAGGGTTTACTTTCTAGACTAAATGAGACGACTGTGAATTAGTAAAGAGCCATATTCTCAGGTTCTGGTCTCCTGCGGGGGCCCACAGTCAGACCCCAACCAGGGGAGGCTTTATTTCAGTTTTCTGCTCCTAAAACCTGGAGCAGTCTTCCTGAAGAAGTGAGACAGACCTCAACTCTGAATGTTTAAATCCAGGGTTAAGACAGTTCAGTTTAGCTGTGATCTGACAACTAAAAGGACTTTATATGCACTCTTTGCTTTTTATCTATTTAACCAGTTTTACTTAAACGTATTAATTTATTTCTACTATTAAACTCTCGCTTTTTCCAAACATTTTTTGTAAAGCACTTTGAGTTGTCTTGTGCCCAAATTGTGCTATACGAATACATCGGCCTTGCCTGGGCTAAACAGACCGTCGACAGCTTTTACTGACATTGTTACCTTGTGAAGTTTGGTGACTTTCTCGCGACATGCCTCCATCTCCTGCCTCAGCATCCTGTTCTCCTCTGTCAGCACATCCACCATCTGTTGGGCCCGAGCCATGATAGCATAAGGCTCCCCGTGCAGGTGTGGCAGGGACTGTGGGAGGGGGAAATGTCCAGCCTGGACTGAGAGCTGGGGCTGTGGAGGGGGGGGTCCCTGGAACTGCTGCTGCTGCTGTTGACATGGATGGTGCAGCTGCTGATGGTGGTGGTGGTGGTGCAACCTTGGGGCTGAGCCATAAGGATCAGAAGGGAAAGCATGGGCCCTCTGGGGGGTTTGATGGAGAGGCTCTGACATGTGGTGGGAGCCCGTTCCATGTGGACTACGAGGTCCCATAGGGAAATGCTCTCCCTGACACTGTGATTGTTGATGAGGAAAAGAGGGATGTGAGATGTGGGAGGCACTGAGGATGCTGCTGAGGGTGGAGGACTGGGCACGAGACAAGGAGCCAACAGACGTGACAGAGGAGGTAGGACTGTGCTGGTGAAAGGGCCTCTGGAAGTGAACCAAGCCCTCCTTACTGGATCTGAAGAGAGATCAGTTAGCATGTTTGTGTTCAGCTGAAAAAGAATTAAATGACCATCTTCCTGCTGACTGAAAAGAAAAAGACTTTGACAATGGACACAGTTTGTGGCACTTTGTAAGTACTTCTTATGAAATCCCATGCTGAGTAAGGTCAAAAGAAACCAAAAGTGTTCAGTGGGTTTGTTGTTCTTTTCAAACATGAACATAAGCAGACAGCATTCTTTGGTACAGCAGGGCTGAACAGGTACTGTGGGGGCAGAGGGGGCTCCGGGCTCTCCCAACACTCCACAGGAGAGAGCCTTTGTCCGTTTGTCTCTGATGCTGCCCCAAAACCAATTTTACCATCAGCTGACCAAGAGAAGATGTGACGCACGTTGCTGCTGACATTAAAGGAACTTTGCTCCATAAATAGTCTGTTGTCTTGTCTCTGTGTTTTATTCTTATATGTGAACCCCACAGCTATCTGTAGATATATCCACCTATTCGCCTCAAACAGAGACCCAGTTTGGCTTCCCCCTGGAGCTACATTGTGCCCATCAGAGAATCAACAAGCCCAACAAGGGTGGTTATGGTTAACTTTCCTCCTACAAACAAAATGGCAACAGAGCTGGGCTGTTTCGTATCTGAGACTGTGAAACAATAAGGGCGCTCTGGGCTGTGGCCAGCTTTCTCTGTACAGAGCGCTAACATGAAGAGCAACGCTGAGCATCCTCTGCCAAGACAGCCAGTCAGCTCACAGAGCTCTGTTTCTGTTGTACCTGAGCATTCCCAACAGATGCTGCCAGAAAGCAAAGGGCCGTCAGAAAGCTGTGGACCTTAGAACATTTCATCTTCCTTTATCAGCATTTGACAGGAATGCCCCTTTTGTCTGCTTTTCAAATGACTTCGGGCATTAAAATGAGAGGGTACCCGATTCAGAAAGAGCTCACTAACCAATTAGGACATTAGATAATCCATGAAAATCTAAAGTTATTAGCTTTGGTCAGTGAGTGACGCCAAACGAGTGTCAGTTGGGAATACAATATACAAAGATAGCTTAAAAAATTCAAATAATAATAATTTTTGCACAAATTGTCATATTGTCTTATATATCACTGTATTATTTTGGACAGTGTGATGAAGCTGTGCAGACTAAAGATGTTTAGGAATCTCATCAAAATGTGGCAGGGGCTCTACAAATAGCACCCCTGTGTCAAACATCAGCCTGATATGGGGCAGCCAAACGTTAAGAAAGTATTTAAGAATGGTGCCTGAACACAAATGCAGCCACCATGTCACAATTTTAACTAATATTCCCCCCTAAACTTCTACTTCCACTACAGGCATTGTCCACTGCCGTTTGCCTAATCGCTGAGTGGGCCACTTTATGGAAGACAAATGCTTTAAGCATCGTCCTCCCCTGTGTGCACATTTGGTTAGACTGAGCGAAAACACTAAAAAATAACCCCCCCTATGGACTCTATCCAAGTAGCACTTTTTCCAGTCAAGCTGACTGTACTTTTACAGGCCACTATCCCCTATCCACACGCCACCAGCTCTGCCCTCTATCCCACACATTCACAGGGGACAGGACAAAGTGGGAATTTCTGCCCAAAGACTGGAGTTGACTTTCAGATTACTCTTCCTACCGAGCTCCAGTCGGCCCGACAAATGGCCATAGCTGCTACAGCAGCACACTGAGAGCCCACCCTTTGGCACTTCCATCTTTGTCTTTATCTGCAGCCGTATGGAGACCTGTTGCTCCCGTGTGCATGTGTTATCTCAGGTGATGATTATTGACCTTATCATTGACCATTTTTCCAGACGGGAGACCCAAAGAGCTCCTTGAAGGCCGAGAAGTGTGTGAGGGGTCCTGATTAATGTTACGTTTGGTCTATAAAAAGTGAATTAAGCAATCAATACGAGTTCCGTGTGTGTATGGATTCCTTACCTGAAGGAGCCATACTCAGGGGGGGGTTGGTATCGGACATTTGGTACCTCCCTGGAGTGCTCCCTCCCTCTCTGTTCATGGTACGGATGGCCTCCAGGCTCTTGTTTGGGAGGAGATCCCATTCCTTTGATGGGGTAGTCAGGAGGTGGGCCTCGGTGCTGTGGCTTGTAGTAGTCAGTGGGCTGCCCAGGAGGGGGCAGCTGGGGGGAGAGTGGTGCGCTGCTGACAGGAGCGTGGGTCTTGACCCCGCTGGTGGCCAGGGAGAGCTGCATGAGGCGCTCACTGAGGGAGCGGACATGGCCCTGCTTCAGGTCTTTGAGCCCATCGTCCTGGTGCACCCGCCCCGCCCCGCTCAGCCGCTGCAGGTTGGGCCGGCCCTCGGTGCGCACCTTGGCGCTGCTGACCCCTGTGACGTAGAAGGCTGTCCCCACCGAGGTGGGCAGGGGGAGCTGCTGGGGGGGGGGGGTTCTGCTGCGGGGGCTGAGGGGCAGGACCTTGGCCACGGAAGTACTGGGACTGCACTTTAGCCTCTTCATATGTGGGGAGGTCCTCAGGGTTTGGACACTGCTCCTGGCTGCCCCCCCCTGCTCCACTACTACTGCCTCCTCCCCCCCCTCCACAAGCGTTGACACATCCTCCCCCTCCACCACTCCCTCCACCTCCTCCTACTTTGGTGGAGCCGAGTTTCTCTAGGCTACTGTCGGTCTGCAGTTCCTGTCCCTGGGGCTCTTGGCGAGCGATGTGAGCGGTCATGGAGTGCTCATCAGATGGGCTGACCTGTCCCTGTACCGAGTAAGCCCCGCCCCCACCTGCTCCCCCACTCCCACCTCCAGACTGCTGCTGCTGCTGCTGTAACACATAGTTCCGGTTCATCTGCTCTTGCAGGAGGCGTTGCAACACCGTGCTGCCCCCCCCCGCTACACTGTTACTGCTGTTGGAAAGCTCCTCACCAGCGGACCTCATCCTGGTCTCAAGCTGTCCAGGACACGCCCACCCTCAGTTACTACTGCCTGAAACAGAAAACAGAAACAGAGCCCACAAATAAGCCGCTGGCCGTTCATTATCTGCACTACTTATTCCTAGTGGGGTTGTGGGGGGGCTGGAGTCTAGCCCAGCTGACAATGGTGCGGTGAGGGATTCATGAAGCACTAACGTTTAGAAATTCATCTCAACAGAGACAATAGAAGATGGTGGGAGGTACAAATAGACCAGCAAAAATCTCATTTCACTGCAGCACTGATGGCCCTGTGTCCCAACTCTGGATTAGAGAAAGAGTGAAGGGCCCCAGTCTTTAAAGAGAGACAAAGACCTCAAACTGATTTACAAACAGCTATTATGTCCAAATGTTTCTCTTTCTGCATTTGGCAGAAACCTTTATCCAAAGTGACTTACAACATCACAGTTAGCATCCAGCTAACAATAAGCTAAATAACAGCAAAGCACCAGCCAGACTGTGTTAGAGGCCACAGTGCAGAGATCGAGGGCAGAACAGAAAGAGTCGGGGGGGGATTTAATAAATTATACAGGAGACTTCTGCAGCTGTTTGAGGGTTAGCTGTGGGTTCTTCAGAGATTAAGTTAGAACTGGCTACATTTCCTCTCCAGCCCAAGTGCTCACAGGATCACAGCATTTCAGAAAAGGGGAGGCCAAAAAGTAATGAGCCGGGAGTCAGGAGGTCACACAGCGGCTGAAAATCGGCTTTTTCTATCATTTCACTAGGAAACGGCATGTTTGGTACAGGCTGCTCATTAGTGTGTCCAGACTTCTTTCACTTCATGTGAGCTGTTTTCACACACTGAGGAAAAACACCTGACTTTTCAAAACCCACTTGGCAGAGCGTCAAATGCTCCAATTCAGGTGATGTCATCTAGATCACCCCAATGGTAGTACACTCATTAGACCCATTCATAAGACCCTAGGTTCTAGGGTCTTAATACTAAACACTGCGACACACTGCCGTAACACACTACGACACACTGCAGTAACACACTGCAACACACTGCCGTAACACACTACGACACTGCAGTAACACACTACGACACACTGCTGTAACACACTACGACACACTGCTGTAACACACTACGACACACTGCTGTAACACACTACGACACACTGCTGTAACACAATACGACACACTGCTGTAACACAATACGGCACTGCTGTAACACACTATGACACACTGCTGTAACACACTACAACACACTGCTGTAACACACTACG
>CAJRST010004446.1:64193-82408 GCA_907169785.1 Menidia menidia
GCCTCTGCTGCCTCCTCCTGCTGCCTCATGCCTCTGCTGCCTCATGCTGCCTCATGCCTCCTGCTGCCTCATGCCTCTGCTGCTTCCTGCTGCCTCATGCCTCTGCTGCCTCATGCCTCCTGCTGCCTCATGCCTCATGCCTCCTGCTGCCTCATGCCTCCTGCTGCCTCATGCCTCTGCTGCCTCTTGGCTCTGTGGCCTGCTCAGCCAGGCTGGGACACTCCAGCCTAACCAGGGGGTTCAACAACACACTCCAGATGTGTTGGGGGGGGGGGTCAACCTCCAGATGCAATGCTCACCTTTGGAATATTGTGCACCACAAGCTCCTTTAACAGGAGACGCCTGAAAGGCAAAAAGGAGACAGATCAGCTCATCACCTGCTGTCACAGTTTGTGCTCACATCTCAGCAGGGTTTTTACTCTGCTCAGTGGGGTACTTTTGCCACCTGCAGCAGCACTGAACGTGATTGAACGTGTCAACAAAGTGTTCTTTATCTTTGCAGAAAGAAAGTTGGTGTATATTTCACAGAGTGAATTAAGAAATATCCAGTAGCATCAACTGTTGTGTTTAGTTTTGTTAGGATCCCCATTAGCTGCCAAATAAATGGCCACTAGTCTTCCTGGGGTCCTCACATGAAGAAATTACATTACATTATGAACAAACCATTAAAAATCACATTAAGAAAGCCAGTCATCAAAGAGGTATTTTAATATAATATTTCAGCAGAGCGAGATGCGTTTGATTTACTCCTCATAACAAAGTTAGAACCTGCAGGTTACATATGCACCTGAACCTTCTAAATACATCTTGTAACCATCCTCCCCAGGTTTAAGCTGATCCCTGGAGATCCGGGAGCCGAGTCCCCCCCCTTCTAGAAAGCAGACTGGCTCTTATCGCTTATGCAGAAAATGCTGTAGTGTTCATTTTAGTCAGCTTTTTATAAGTGCCCCCAACAACAGTAATAATCTTTCATAACATTAGCTGCTCGATTGGAAAAAGGGAGACATTTGTGCCCGTTGTTCTTTATGCAGACGGGGATGGTGGTGGGCTGCTCTGAGGCGGGTTCAGGCCTGAAATGTGGGAGGCCACGGTTCTGTTGTCAGATGTGTTACCTCTGCTGGTGGGACGGCTGAAGCGAGCAGTGCAGCTGACTCCTGCTCCGACTCAGTCAAGGACACAGCCTGAAGGAATCAGAGACACAGCCCAGACTATTAGAGCTGTAGTTTCACCATGGCTCCAACACATCAGAGAACACATCAGAGAAAAGCTGCAGACGAGCTACCAACCTGAGCACATCTTACTAAAGTGCTGTTCTCTTTTTCTTCCAATTTGTTCCATTCTCCTCATCTCTCCCCTGAGTAAATCCTTCATCCAAAAACAACTCCAGAGTTTTGTTTGAAATAAAAAGTGCTTCCATCAGGCTTTACTGACACACTAACTCAGGGGTCAGCAACATTTTTGAACCTCCAAACATTTTGGATACCAATGAATGCAACTAGCTCAACGAACACTTCTGAAATAACCTCTCAACTTCCCTTTAATTATAGGTTAGTATTAATGATATTCATCACCGTGAAGACACTGATCACGTTAATGATTTCTCTAAATATCAATGGATTAGCAAGGTAGGAAACAAGGAAATATCAAAGCAACTTTCTAGAAATGACTGCAGCATTTTCCAATGATCACTTGTACTAAAACATTTGCACTAGCCGCGATAATGTTCAGAACGTCCTGTACTAGGTTGTGTTGTAAGCTGGGCTCTACCTTGACACTGCCACTCAGAGTGAGTGTTGCAGATGTCAGTGAGGCGAGTTTTGAAGCTAAAGGCTGCTTCACAAAGACAGAACCACCCAACTAGGCTGGCAGCCTCCAGAGATGGACTTCCATCTCCAGCTGCCCAGCATCCAAACTGAACACTGGACTCAGTTGCTCAGCAATGAATGTTGTGCCAACGTTCATGAAAGGACTGGAAATTAACCACATGCATGGCTCCAGCTGCTCTCAAACTATTGCCTTAGTCTTTTGAGTACTTTTCTGAAGCTTTGGCAAAGGCCTCAGGTGCAGAAGCATCCTCGGTGCAGCACCTTTAAATCCGGCAGTGCACAGAGAAAACCTTCATCTGGACACTGAATGTATTCAAAGCACTTTTGTCAGCAACTCTAAAAACAACCAAACAAAAAAACAATCCAAGTCATTAGCCACTTCAGTCAGACTGCCAAACACCTCATGGTCCTTTGTTAAATACTAGGCGTCATCATTCAGGATGGTCCATGTGAGCTTGGTATCAGCTTACTGGGAGCATTTTATCATGAAAGCTTTTTTCTCGCATTAATATGTCTGTCATATCTCTGTTCTACTTTTGAGAACGCCTATAATGTTTTTTTTATACAGGCATTTTGTAAACAAACAGAACTATATTTACATGTACCTGTTGGACAGTGTTCATCGTGGAGGGACAAATGAGAGCTTAGAAATTAGTTGGATGCAGCATTTACCTCATCTGTGTAAACCTAAACCTTCCACTCTCGTTTCAAAATGCCATTTCTGAAGGCATTCATTGCTTTTCCCGTCCTTGCCTCTGTACCAGCACTTTGTTTCCTTTCACTGAAGTTAATTAAATGTTGCAAATACTGGCAAAAGAGCCCTTCTAACTAGACCACTATCTATCCCACTCCCACTGGAATTTGTCAAAATGTTGTGAGTTAATGTTGTACCATCTGTGTTTACTCTGCAAGCCCCCCCACCACCACCGCCGTTAGCTCTGCTGGGGACATTTAAATCGTAACCATCCATGTGTTTTAATTGTAGAGCGAGCATCTAAAATTAAAATGGAACATCCACTCTTTGTTCAAGCCAATCACAGCTTTGCTCCTACATCTACTAAATACATTAGGCCCATACGGTTTCTGTGGAGATTCATCTCTGATCACCTCAGAAACAAAGGGCAGAGAATGGTTGTACCTCTGCCAGCTTTTCAGTGCTCGTTGACATCTTGTTTTAAATGAAAGAAAACAGTAGCTGAGATGGGAGCAAACTCTGGGCGGGACCAACATTGGTGTACCATCCAGACACCTACAGTTCCTTAATCAAACAGTCCAATAATCAAGTTCTCCAAACAAAATCCAAATGAGAATAAAGAAAATAATATCCTACAAAGAGAAACTGTTGCATTTAAACTGCAAAGCTCTGAGTTTGGGTGATTTCAGACAAAGTCCAGTAGGCCTCAGGGCAGAGAAAACTCACCAGCAGCCTTCATGCCAAACAGGCAGCCAACAAATATCTAAGTAGATTAATGTGTTCATTTAATCGTGTAGATGCTTTAGAAAATCTGGAGATAATGGAAATGTGACAGAATCTTCTTCTTTATTGATTCTATCAGAGAGCATAGGTCTGTTGTTGGATGGATCCATCTTTGAGGGGTCGAGTTTTATTTCCTTTAAAAAGAGGGTTATTTCATATTTAGATATATTTAGATCAATTGTCTTAACAAAGGGACAGAGTTGGTGTTTCTCACTCATTCAGTCTAAATGGGTTGGAGAGTGTCATACTAAAGTCATACCCATCCAAGCAGGTCTATGAATTCATAAGATTTCCGTCTCATCTCTAACAGTTGAGTTGAATAAGTTGGGCAAAATGAAGAGGGCTGATGGGACATTCCCTCCTCTGTAGTTGATATGGGTCTGAAAAGAGACCCATCTATCTGATATGGGTGGTTGAAGAAGGGCATGCTGTTTATACACAGTATAATGCACAACCATAAACTCCAGCCAAAAGCCTTTTCTGCATCATGACTTATCTCTGTGGTTTACTCACCATCTAGGAGGAGCAGCGCACGTTTCCTGAGGTGTTTTTCTGTCTTAAAGTAAACCCGTCTGCTCAATCAATCAAAGCATAAGCCAATTACTTCTTCTGCTTCTGGTAAAGACAAACCAAAAATCCACAGTATGCAACACCAAGACGGTTTTGCTTTGAGTGGATCCTATGTGGCCTGGCCCTGGAGGCGCTCCCTTCAGAATGGGGATGAATTGATTTGAAATGACTTGTATCAATCAGCAGGAAACCCCTCTTCCCTAAAGGCTTGGTTTGTTATCGTTATTTCACCAGTTACCATTTTGTCAGGAGGTCAAAAGCACGGCGGAGCTTCGATAACCGGGTTCAAAGCTGCTTTTGGCGTGGTTTTCAGAGCACAGGCTCGCTGTCCATCGCTCTGCACGCAGCTTTTGTCTTGGGATCTTTAAGCTGAAAAACGGATGGCTCTCCTTCGTGTGTCTACATGGAAGCACTTTCTCAGCCCGGGGTTAAGACTCATAACTTAGTATCATGAATTTGAGTTAAAATTGTTTACATTTCCACAAGCTCCAGTGGTTTTTATCTGAATTCATTTGATGTATTAAGTGAAGGGACAGAAATTCTTTCTTGCTTTTTTTCCTTGGAACTTCAGTTTATTGCAAGTTTTCTCATCTTACTTCTGCATTTTTCTTTGCCCTGATTTTGTACATTGAATATATGACAAAATTATCCTAATTGTTTAATTCCAAATAGGTTTTCATTAATTTCCTTACATTTTACACATGTATGGTACGGCCATTTTCTAGAGTTGTACAAAGATTCTTAGATGTGCTCTTGGATTTACTACTAAATGGAATTTCAGGCTTTCCCAAGTAGAAGACACCTTCAAATATTAAGTGGTACCCTTAACCAATCCTGGTGGCATCTAGACATCAAGCATGGGAACAAGGTTGCAACATTTTTTACTCTTTCACTAAAGTTCCCTCATCACGTTTTAAGTAGCATGGCTTTTGGCATGCGGTGAGTAGGTGTTTCTGACCCTACACTCTTACGGTTCTACTGATCATCTAGCACAAGGTTTGTTTCTTGTAAGAAAATGATCACCTGTTGTCATGACAGCCACCTTTCTTAATTGGACTCAGTAACCTGTTGAACGAGCAGCAAGCATATATACATATACGGCCGAGAGAACTGCACACGTGGTGCTGAAAGCTCACAGACAACATGACACTGAATGTTATCCAGCTCTGGTACAACAGCTTCAGCCCCAGAGGAGCACTAAACATGAAGAGAAAGCTATAAAACCAGTGGGACTGGACCTTAGTGTTTGGCCGTACAACAACAATATTGTAAGGGTACATATCCATATCCTTATGTCAGTGAATGGTCCAATTCTCTGGCCTTAAAGCTAACTCAGTTCTTTATGTGTTCAGATAAGAAAATGTTTTACTATGGTTGCTACCTGAAAATCAGAACTCTGATGGCAGAGACTGATCAGATCCATGACGGTATTGAGATTGTTCCTGATGGAGTCCATGGACTCTCTCTGTGCGCGGGCCGTCTCCCTCACATCACCCCACAGAGCACAGTGCTTGGCCTTGATTTTCTTCAGAGTTTCTAGCATCACTGCCATGTTCTCCTGCAAGAAAAATGTCAATTATCAGCCTACATTAAGGCATTCAGACCGAGTTACCTACTATGCTTTTGTGAGTTTTGTTTCCAAATCCATTACTTTAACATATATCCACTGTTAAAAGCCAACTATGGCATACCTCTAATTCAATGGAAGTTCTATCAAGATGTTAGGTTTTATGCTGCCAGTGTAAGAAATGTGGCCATGTTCTACATCATCCAATGAATTTGATTTAAAACTGACGTTCTTTTCCTCATTGCACTAGCATAAAAGATTAGATGTGTAGTAAGGTCATGAAACAGGTTAACTCCATCGTTCATTGAACTCTTTGCACTGTAGACAGAGCCAGACTGCTCCTCCTAAGAGACTGAAGCCACAGTAAAGCATCATTCATCTGGGATGTCTTTGCAGAACTCAAATGTAACTGTCCATTTCATGAAAAATTGAATTTCTGTGGATATGAATGCATCTGCAAAATATATCAGAGTAAGCGTGTTTGATTTTGTGCAGGAAAAAAAGAAAACCAGCCCATAATTTCCTCATATGCAATGAATTAAAGGTTTTACACACATTGTTTCTATACTCCATTAACTCTTTGATTTGCTTGCTTTGCCTAAATTTAGCCAAGGCATTTATTGTGCTACTGTTGCACATTTAACTACATATTTAATTCCTATTTGGTAAATAATCCGATTGCTTTCCTTTGTATGCATCTTTCTGGTCTGTCAATAAGTAACAGTGGCTCAAAGTTGCTGTAGTATTATGGTGAGTAAGACTGTGCAATTTGTAAGGTAAAAATTAATGAAAGCCAATAGGAGCCTTCTATTCTCTGTGATTATCATGATTGGCAATCGCATTACATGCATACAGGTATCTGATTAATATGTCATTTGCTGTATTTTTTTGTTTAAAAGCTTCAATAACGTATCCATCTGCACCCATTGCCTGGCTGCTGTGTGTGTCCCTAACGTGCAACTGTCTCAGAGCAAACTGTGGGACATTCAGAACAGAGCAGTATTTCATGGCACCTGAAGTCACCTGGCAGTTCTCCTGGTGAAACATAGCTCCTGGCCAGGCCTTGGCTATCAGCCAACACATTTCTGACAATGGACTTAAGGATGAACAGTGTTTTTGTTAAGTTTGTGGCTGTAAGTGTCATCACCTCAGCAGAGTATCCATTCTCTGCAGTGCTGTTGATGAAGTCTAACCTCAGCCGCCTCTCAGTGTATTCCAGGTCTGCTTCTGACTTCAGGAACTGTAAAGAAACTCCACGTTAACTCTAAACAGCCAACCTGCACTTCCCTTTGCAAATAAATGAGGCTAGTTTCTTGAATAAGGACATTACTTTCACAGTACCAGCTACAGCAACAAATTATCTTTTGAGGTCAAAAATTAAATTCCATCAACTGTGTATTACTGAAGATGGAACCGCCCGGTAGTGCGGTACACGCTCAGCTGGACGTTTTCAGGACAAAGAGATGCAGGGCTGCTTGTCCAAAACCCTTCCTGTGGGTTACACTGGGATACATGTTCCTTTGAGCTCATCAAAACACAGCGCTCAGTCTCTGCAGTTTTCAAATGCTTTGACAATACTATTGCACTACTAACCATGTGCCACAGTAGTGCAAAGAAGTCAGAGCACCTGCCAACAGCCGACGCCCCGCAGCTCCCCGGCAGAGAGCCCACAGACAGCCATGGCTGGGCCCCCGGCTCCTCGGCCCCGCCCCCCCGCGCCGGCTGGGCCCCGGCTCCTCGGCCCCGCCCCCCCGCGGCGGCTGGGCCCCGGCTCCTCGGCCCCGCCCCCCCGCGGCGGCTGGGCCCCGCCCCGGCAGCTGCACATGGCCCAGAGACCGGCCATGAGGGCAGGACTCCTGCCCTGAGGACACCTCCCCAGAGGTTTTTGTCCGGTGGTGTGTGGTATCACAGGGCATAAGAACGAGCTTCAGTACTGTTTAGGAGTCAAACATACTGCTGTCAGACAGCACAGGGCCGACAGCCTGTGTGACAGAACCACTGTGTTGAGGTTAAAGCTGACACTCACACCAGGACCACCACTAACCCCAACCACTCCAGGCCTCTCTGGGCCGCTGTCCGGCAGTTTTTAGAGGTGTCCCTGTTTCAACACACCTGATTCACATCAAAGAGCCGTTAGTAGGCCGGCGCAAAGCCCAACAAGGTCCAGAGGAGATCCAATTAAATCAGAACCAGGTGCTCAAGCAGGAACAGTCTAGAACCTGCAGGACAGCGGCCCAGAGGCCGGAGTCTGACAGCCCTGCTCCACACCCCCGGCACCCATTCAGACAGCTGCGCCCCCCCATAGTATTCTGCCCCCAGAGGCCCGGGTGATCCATTACATCCAACCATACCATAATGGCAAGGGTCACACGTTGCTAGGCAACAGGCCTCTATAGGGAGAGGAGTTGTTGTGTGAACACACACATCTCAGAAGATCCCAGTGAGGACCTCCCACCACAGGAGAGCCACCCAGGACCACAGCTGGAGGGCAGAATGCTATGGGGGGGCGCAGCTGTCTGAATGGGTGCCCCAGAACCACAGGATGCACACCCTCTGTGCCATGCCACTGTTTGCTGGTGAATTGTGTGGACTTCCTGTTCTACAAAACACACCAGGTCTTTGTTTTGAGCCGTGAGTGACCAGACACTCAGGGAAACTGCTGCTGTTCTATTGTTCACAGGTATGAGCTTGAAATGGGATCCTTGCCTCCAAGCTGTGTACCTGGAGCATACATGTCAAAAGTCAACTTTCCTCATGTTAATGTTTAACACTTTTCTCCAAAAAACTGCTGCAGAATATGTGACCTTCTGGATGCAAACAATTTGCTGCTGACTAAATATGGCAAATATGGGTCATGCTAATATAACTGAACGCTCTACATCATCCACAGCAGAGCTTGAAGAAGGCTAGCTGAACTCACCCGTTTCTGAAAGACCAATTAAGGGTAGAAACCAGCTCTGAAATAATGACATTAGTTCATTCATTCATTTCTTAAGTTAACTTTACAACTACGTCAGTTTTAGTATACTGGGCTAACCAAGAGGCAAAATCCCTTCCACCAATCGGCCGAGTAAGAGGAGCTTAAGACTCTATCGCCTGTTTGGAAGAAACAGAGATACTGCGCTTAGGCACAGTATGCATTCAAGTTTTTTTGTTACAGTTTCTGCCGACAGTTCAGGTGAAAATGCATTGTTTCCATAAGACCCCTTCTCAAAGTCAAGGTCCAAAACTGGCAAAAGTACAACTATCATTTTTTTAAGTGGCCTTTAAACATAAGATTTGGCCTTCGTGGGCCCAGGCTAAGCCATGATGGCCAGGGTTCGGGTTAGGCCAGGGTTGGGTTAGGTTTAGGGTTGGGTTAGGGTTAGGAAGAACTGGCATCTGTGACGTGTTGACTGCACACACAGTTTGAAAAGGCTCATTTAGTTCCTGCTGGACCGAGCATTCATAAAACCCACTGAAAGAACTCAAAACAATAAAGCCCGGTCCCTTCTAAATGTGGGTAGACATTCAAAAAGTGAAAGAAATAACGCGATTTATTTTGTGGCTTTCAAATCATATCAACATCATGGTTTAAGTCCATGACAATCTAGTGTTCGTACGGCGTGTAAACGCTCTCCGCCTCGTTACACCGCCAGACAGAGAGAAACGGCTCCGGGCCCGGTGGAGACCGGTGGGGCCCGGTGGGGACCGCAGTCCCCGGTGATGGAGCGAGCTCACAGCGGAGCCCCGTCAGAAAAAACTCACTTTCAGCTAAACAGAACTCGGCCATGAATCAGTCTTCGTTGTCCACCCTTCAAGGAAAACGCACACGAGACTTTCAATTGTTCCCAGGAATGAATTAGAGACCACAACTTCGCATTCCTCTTTGATAATTAACCAGCTTCTATGTTTCTTTTAAAAAATCGTTTGAAGAACGACTTAATTTGTTATTCCAAAGAATAAATCTATTTGCCGCTCCGCTTACCATTGCCTCAAGCTTCTCAACGGTTGTCTCCATGTTGAATTGCTCTCAACATGATACGGGCTGTCTGATTGGACGTTTGTCAGTATGAGCGGAACCCTATTGGTTGTCTGCATGAGTCACCCGGTGCTTTCAAATACAACTAAAACATGGGAATTTACCCACACGAACAGAATGGAAGCACGTTGGCAGCGTGAACACAATCGAATCAATTGAATATAGCGGCATAATGTTTTTCAATTATGTCCCTCGTTATTATTGGAGATTGTTGGAGGACAATAAAGTTAGATTTTTTTCAAAAAGCCCGGTGACTCTTAATGACTGTAACCTACAGAATGATTAACAGAACAGTTCATTTCCCAAATAAACATGGATATTGTGGAGCTTGTCGCAGCGGGGCAGTGTGGACACAAAATGGACCACTAGTCTACTTCGGCTCGTTAGTTTAATAGCCAGGTAGCGCCATAGTTTTTTCTTCCCAAAAGGACCATTCAACTTGGCTTATGAAAAAAAACAATTCTAATTATTCTCATTGAATCTTTAATAATTAAATAAATCTTGACATAAATAATCAAATAAATAAAGGATGCATTCTATAGTCCAGATTGGCAGAGGTGGTGTGGCTGATTAAAGGATTCCCCATACACCACCAGAACCAAGACATTTGTTCTTGTTCTCCAGGTGGCAAGAACAAGAACAAAATTCCTTTCAGCTCTAACGTTTCACTCAGCAGCTGCCCTGCACATAGAAAGTTGGCCCACTGAAGTACAGACAACAGCACAGTAGCAAAGAGGGCCGCTTTTTAATTAACAAAGGAAGGAGAGGGGAACAAGATTTTTTAAAAAGAAGAGGAAGCCGGTGGAGACAAGGAAACAGGAAAACATGGAGGATATAAGAAGAAAACAGGAAAACTTAAACCAAGAACAAAACCCAAAGACTACTAAAATAAAACACAAGAAACTGAAACAGAACAGAAGCTAAACCAAAACTCAGGTCATGGCAGTTAGCGGATAAAAAATGGTTTTACCCAGGAAGGCTGGAAAAAATGTATTACATTTATTATTTCTAATAAAATGAATAAATATATACATTAACAGTCATTTTCATTGCCTGGGAACCCCTGAACTAGTGTAAAACTAACTATAACACAGTATAAATAATTCTACACTTTTCTAATCTTTATATATAGCATACAAATAAATTTGAATTATTTAAATATTTTGAGAACATTCAATACTTCAAGAATCAGACAGTGTGCCAGCATAAATAGTATTTTACACCTTCATAGAAATTGTCAAGTATTTTACCACTTCACAGACAATCTCAAAGAAAACATGGCAGGAAGCTTTCACAAAAAATGAACACATAAAGCACAGGGAAGCAAACATTAATATAAGGCAACCTAAATGCAGTCTGTTCATCTCTCCTTCGCCTCTCAGAGAAGGAAATAATAACTGAGAAGCCATGCATCCCTTGTCTATAAGGCCTTTTCCTCCCAGGGAGGCTGGAGCCGATCCCAGCCGTCCGTTTGGCTTGATGTGCGGCACACCCTGGACCGGTCAGCAGTAGACTGGACAGCATCATCACACAACAGTTTGAGGTAACCTGGAAAACACAGTTTAAACACTCGTAAAAATCTAAAACATGATTGAAAAAGATTTGAATACGGTTGACAAAAGATATCCTTCTCTATAAACATTGTGTAAGTTCAGATCTGGTCTGCTTTGACGTGCCTCATTTTTGACCAACTTGGATTCCTTTATCACTTGGTTTGGTCTTGCCACACTGCAAACGTGCCATCACTGTGCTGCCTGTCAGAGTGCTCACCTGACATACAGGACCATTAGCACAGATACCTATGAGAGCACAAGGAGACTACAGACTCTCTAAGGCTAAAGGTTTTCAGAATTTAAGGACTTGTGGGGAAATGCAAGCATATGAGTTCAAAATAAGATGAAGAAACAGATAGAAAAGATTTTTTTTAAAAAGACCTTTTACACTCAATGTGTCAGTTCATGACTCTGCTGTGGAAACTGGTAAAAGCATGACCTCACATTACATCCCATGCATTCATATACAATTTTCCTATGCTACGTTTTTTTGTATTTCTCGGCTACCATGTGTGACTGTGTTTATGTATCTTATTTCTTTAGTCATTACGAGTGGTATTACCTGAGCACCTTTAGGGGGCGGAAGGGAGATCATTCAGCTTGTTGCTCTCCTCTAATGTTTCGTGCTCTTTGTCTCCAAATTTCATTTTTCCTTTTCTGTGGGATATAAATCATTTACATTTTTTTTCTATCCTGGTAGATACTCTCACCCAAGACTGCTTGTAAATAAAAACAATATAGCTCCAGTACAGACGACAATAATGAAGACAGCAAGCACCATAACACCAGTCCAGGTTCTTCCTGGACATATGGAATTGTTTAAAGTGTTTCTCAGGCCAATTCAAGAAAAATTATGAATGGAAATTTTGGTCAATTAGGTGCTGATTGTGTTCGGCAATTTTTCCCTGGATTCCAAATCTTGGCTCTATTTATGTCTCAAGCATTAGTGAGATAATAGTTACTGTAAAGCAGAACGCTTAGAATGCTCTTAGATGTTTGCAGTTGTACCTGTATTTCCTTGTGAAGAACCAATAGAGGAATCCTGCCAGAACAACAACAGACACCACCCCAACTCCTATGAGAGCCGCTGTGGTCGCTGTAGGCTCTGCAACAGACAGTGGGATTCTGCTTCAAAAGTAGAATAAGCATTCAAACACACCAAGAAAGGCCAAACAACATAATCTAAAGTCTTTCAACTTCACTGATCAAATAAATCATTCTAAAAATGAGCCCATTTTTTCAAAATTCTCATTTCTGATGGCTGTTTTGTAATGGAAGTCTTTGGCATTTCACTGCAGTCTGAGGGAATCGGGAAGAAAGCTGTCAACTACAGTGTAAACAGAAGCTAAATCTATACTTCATGGAGACTTTGTCAGGGTCCTGGGGACACTTTTCAGCCGGCCGGATGCATCCCAGGAGTAGAGCAACAGCCGTGTGCACCTACAACCAGGACCCGGGAGAGAAATCAGTCCCTACAGAGAGTATGGCCGGTCCCCAGCCATCAGCTGAACGTCAGAACCACCAAAAGTGACCCTGTTACATCATCAGATAACCTGCGGGATAAGAGTCTGGCCAGAGGAGGAAACAAGAGGGGAAAGCTCCTCATGATGAAGAGGAGGGATTCAGCACCCCGAGAACGGGAGCATCAGAGCCTCTGTCAGGGAGGAAACCACAAAGATCCACAATTCTATCAAGAAGTGTGCTATAGTCTCAGGCAGCTGGATCTCAGGGAAGATAGTGATAAAGGAGGAGGAACCCCCTCTGAAGGATGAGTCTCGGAATAATAAGCACCACTGACAGACTGCAGAAGTACTAGCGATGCTGCTAAAGGCTGGTCCCAAACACAGCACTGAGGCCCCACGTGTGAATAAGACCCCAGAGCGAGGCGGGGACGGGTCTACCTAGCCAGCGAGGCTAGCAGGAGCAGCCTCTGACCAACACTGGCAAGCAGGAGATGGACGGCTACCCATCTATGATAGATGAGAATATCAGAAATATGGATGGAGCAGTAGTAAGATGGCTGATGGTTTTAATGTGCAGGAGGAAGATGAGGAAGACGGTCAATGACTTTTCCTGGTAGGGTGTTTTTTAACCTTTTTTTATCCAGTCATGTTACTGCACTGTTTGGGAAAAAAACTTAGCAGTATGTATTTTCTTTTTAATGTTTAAAAACCTTCCCATTTACCATCTTGCAGAGTATAAATCCCTTTCTCTACAAGGACACCTGTCGTTTTCTTTCTAAAATGAGAAGGTGTGGCTTACAGTCAGGTGTGCTCTATAGTCCAGAGTTTACAATACACGTATACACACACACATAAATGTACACATTTTATGAAAGCCGTGGGATTCGTGGCATACGAGTCCCCACCAGTGTCACAAAATGAGTTGTTGTGAGGCAGTAAAATTAAATCAAACTGCACTAAAACTTACCAGAAGAAATATTGATTGTCCTGATATCTTTTCCCAATTTATTGCTGACACTGCAGGTGACATTCAGATTTGACCTGGGTGCAACTGTAACTTTATTTATGACCTTCCCATTACTGTACGAGATTTCCTCCTGGAGGGATTGAAAAACAGAAACCCGTAAGCAACGTATACTTTGATGCACATGACTGAATAGATGAGTCAAACTGTGTGTGAGTGAACAGCACCTGGACCTGAGACAGGAAACAGCCATAACCTCTGATAATAAATCCATCTCCATCTTTGACTACTAATAAAGTGGTGATAGCTGCTGCTGCTTGGCTATAGAGAAGGATTTAACAGACACTCACAGCTATGGGTTCAGTGTTCCACTGGAACTCTGGGGCTGGGACTCCCTCAGCCTCACAGGTCAGGACCTTGTTTCCACCCTCGTCAGCATCGTGTTTGGTCAGGTTAGTGATAACTGGCTTCCCTGAAAGCAAAACCATTTCATTTCTATCATAAAGATCTATTCAACATTTCTGTGTGTGCAAAAAGACGTTTAATCAAGCTGTTTTTCCCCACTTGTAAATCCTAATTAAATATCCACAGTCACTGGCTCAGGGGAACTTTCAGCCCATAATATTTGCAGGAAAATATGCCTTGTGCAGAGCAGGTATTTGATTGTTGACTGTCTCTTATTTCTGAAGGCCAGGCCATAATAAACACATCCTTATTAAAGTTCAAATAAAACTTGAAAGAAGCTCCCACCCAAATCCCCCAAATGTTTTTTAAGGTGTACTGTGTCTGTGTTTGAATCCAATGGTTTCTGTTTGGTGATTTGATTCCGATTCAAAGATCTTAATCCTCACTGATACTGATTCAGTTAGGGTAACAATGACAATACGAGCTGACAACAGAAATGGAGGTTGTTCAATAGAGCTTTAAAATTTGCATGCTGTTTTTTTCAAAATATATCTCAATTATTGTTCATCTATCCATACATCCATCAATCCATCCAGAAAGAAATAAAGATATATTAATAACAAAATAATTGACAATAATTAAGGCTCTGACAAACATCCCCATTTTGTTTCATTATTTGGAAAAAGAAAGACACATTTAATCCCAACTCTCCTTTCCCAACTGTCACCATAACAGTCCTCGGCCCAGTAGAGGTTCTTTGCACAGGCAGCATTAGCACATTGCATTCCAGCTTCTGTCCTCCTTTATACCAGAACAACAATAGTAATGACAGGACATTAGTACTGCACTTTACACTGTGGCAGTCTCAAAGTGGCTACAGGACATTTAAAACAATGAGCAAAATAGAAAATAAAGTTCAAATGGTAATGGTACGGATTAAAATGGTTCACTAAAAAGAAATGTTTGAGTCCTTTGGTCTTTTGTCCCGTGCCACGCGGTGTGAGATATTTAGTTTTTCACAAAAACATCTATTTATATTTTTGTAAGACAAAAAATGAAGTTTGTACAAATATTTTCGTAACAAGATGATTCAAAATGTTCTAAATCATCTGCAAACTTCTCAGAGCTGATTCCTAGCCTCAGCCTGCCGCTGATGTTGAGCACATCCTGCCGTGTGTCAGGAGGGTGCAGCTTTCCCCTGAGCTGTGCACAGTGGCTCCATCTAGCGGCAGAGAACGTCCACTGGCCAGAAACCAGGACAGCACTTTTCCTAACTCCTTCCAACTTGACAAGGAATGAGTGACAGTAGTTTGTACATTTAAAGATGTAAGTTTGATAACCTGTATTCAATTTCGAAGGAGAAGCATGTATTGTGAAAACTGCTGGTTTTGACGATCAGTACTTGGACTGAAAGTTAGTTTAGTTAGCTTCAGGCTTAGAATATTAATTACTGTCCATGGACTCTACCAATAATTAAGGCTCTTCCTGGCTAGATTTTCTTCAGGTAGTAATGTTTAGTTGTTTGTTTATTGTGGCATACAAAGCAAATCTGCCTCATAATTTACAATTTAAAAAAACACTTTTAAGCACACTGGTAATGTCTTAGGATACCTAACAATAAATGTCTACACCTAAGCTATGTATCCCCGGCATATAACATCATTTTCCATCTTCCTAAACATAACTATATCTCTTATTAATAATAATTTGTGTATTAATGATGAAAACTTTAAAATACTTCAATAGAAAACTATTTCTATAAACATTATTTTCGTATGACCTTTTTCTTTTGGTTAAAACTATTACTGTGAAAGCTTACAATGACTCACCTTCTACAACCAATTCAAAGCTCTCATTTCGCACCAGTCCGGCCAAAGACACTTGACATACATAGACTCCAGCATCAGCATAAGTCAGCATAATAAACTCTGGTTTCGTCACAGCCTTGCCATTCTGGAAAAAGAAAATGATTAAGCTACAATGCACATGCTCTAGGAAAAGTTATAGCTTTTTTGTTCCATCCATTTCTACACTTATTCCCAACAGGGCTGTGGGAGTGGAGTCCATCCCAGCTGAATATGACGGGGGGGGGGGGGGGGGGTACAGCCTGGACAGGCCATCGCAGGCCAAACAGAGACAAACGTCTCTCTCTCCTTAAGGGCAGTTTGGAGTGGCCAATGAAGCTAACATGCATGTTTTTGGACGGTGGGAAGAAGCTGGAGAACCCACACAAACACAGGCCGAGCATGCTAACTCCACACAGAGAGGCCCCGGGACCCCCGGGACCCCTCTGGGTGTAACCACCACTCCACTGTGCCACCCTGGCTTTTGTTATTATCGCAAATCTGGCATATCTGGGACCAGCATAGTTACCTTTGCCCAAGACACAGTAGCATCACCAGTAGTGTTCAGCTCCATCATCACAGAAAGAGAATCATTTACTTTCTTCAAAATCCTCCCAGTGGGACTAAGACTTAAGTCGATATCTGAGAAAACACCACAAAGGAAAGAAGTGGTTATTTTACCATGACATTTGTGTTTGCAATGTATTTCCTGTATTTTACATCAATATATGTTAGTCCTCAAAGCTTTTGGAAGGACTATTGGACGTCTTGGTTCATGAAGACCTATGTCCCTCATCCTAAAGGCTTTGTCAGTTCCTAACTACATGTGGGGGTTACCAGCTAAAAAGTAGAGAGGGTCTACAGTCTGGACTCCTGGCCATTATAGCCATTCTTGCATGGCTGGGTTTTGGCCACAAAATGGCTGTAAAACCTTCTGGATAAAGGGACAACACTGGAGAGGAAAGTCCTGGAGAGGGGATGCCTGAAAATCCTCATCTGTTAAAAAGGGTTTTTCTTTGTTTTATACACAAAGTACACAAAAAGGAAATGGCCCCTAGGCCTACAATATTCATTTGCATGCATCCTTAAACAGAAAATATAGTTTTATTGATTGAATATTTTTCTTAATGCATTTCTGAAAGAAGCACTGTGAGTCGGGTGAAACTTTGGATGTAAAAGGGAGAACTGGACTGGATTGTTCAAAAAAGGAACCAGGTTAACAGCAGGAAATCTTTGAGACACAGGTGAAAATGCGGTCCATGTAGAGGCATGAGGTGGGTGTAGATTATGAGTACTCACAGTTTACAGTTAGGTTTTGGGAGGCTTTAAGTTCCTCTCGCTCTGCAAGGGAACAGCCGTATTCCCCCGAGGCCTCTCTGTTGATAAAAGCCAGTGTGTAGCTGTTTGAATTTTCCACCACAAGTTTCTTGGCCTGGTAAAAAAAAGATTTATGTCAATTACTCATGATAATTGTAAAAGATCAAATATAAAACATGTACTGTACCTTATTGTCCCTCAAAAGTAAGTCTAGATAGGACATGGCGATGTGACCTGAAGTGAGCTGAGGGGCAGTTGGGGGAAGTGGCAGAAGCTAAGCTAAATGGTGTAAGGTCTTCAGATATTGTTTGGTGCTTTGATGAGGTAAAGTAGCATAAGGCAAGGTGCTGTGGGAAAAGTAAGGCAAGTCGACAGAATGCAAGAGAACATACTGTGGCTTCTGGTAAAATAAGATAAGGCTAAATAAGGTGAGGTTCCACAGCAATATAACAGTACAACGGCACCAGGCAAGGTAAGATGGCAAAAGGTCATTTACTGTGGGATGAGGCCAAGTAAGGTGACGTTAGGTGAGGTAATGTACTGTCAGATGGGGTAAAGATTATACTTATTGCATTTCTTGTTGTTGTTCATCTGAATTTTGCAGAAGTTTCACTGACATTCTCCTTTTGATGAACTAGTATTCCACGTGTGGCTACATCAGCTGAACAGTGGTCTCTAACTCACCTGGATGTGGAAGAGGAACGAGCGGGGCGGAGGGTTTCCATCAGCAAGGCAACTCAGTGTCACGTTGTCTCCCTCTACAATGGCTCCCTTGGGCAGAATCTGGAGGCTAACCGTCTCTGACAGGTCTGAGGATTGGCAGAAAATACCAATAGATAGCTGTCTCTTATAAGCAAAAGACACATGTCAGTAAAAACTAAGTCACTGTAAAACTGGACACATTCACCAAATGAAATAGCTGATATTTCAGCTACAGGAATAGCATTTTTTGGGTAAATAACCAATAAACTCTGTGATCATCTGTAGCCAACTGGAATGATAATCATATCATATAAAACCTATAGATTTGTTCTTCTTTTGTATTCATAAAGGTGACATGACTAATACATTCATATGGTCTGACATAACTGCAATATTCATGCAATATTTTGGTTTATGTCATGTTTTATTGCCTTATTTTGACTCTTTGAACACAGCATAAAGCAGAAAGGAACTTGATGTACATCTATTGAAAGTCATAATCTGAT
>CAJRST010004446.1:106631-129190 GCA_907169785.1 Menidia menidia
CTGCTGGAACAGGAGAACAACAACCGCTGCTGGAACAAGAGAACAACAACCGCTGCTGGAACAGGAGAACAACAACCGCCGCCGCTCCCCGGTGCAGGGCTGGTGGCTCGGTTCGCTGTGGGGGGATTTCTGTGGTCTCCGTCCGCCGGACGGCCTCCCAGAGCCAGCCGGAGAGCAGCGTCGCTCCGCGGCGGCTCGCCGGGAGTGGCCGGGGCTGGCCGGGGCTGGCCGGGGCTGGCCGGGGCTGAACGGGGCTGGTCGGGGCTCTCGCCGGGGCTGAACGGGGCTGGTCGGGGCTCTTGCCGGGGCTGAACGGGGCTGGCCGCGGCTCTGGAGGTAGGAGCGACAGGCAGGGCTCCATCGGGTTCCAAATGAAAGCTGCCGAGGCTGGGAGGCTGTGTCGGGGGCTTCGGTGTCCCCACCGGTCTCCACGGATCCCGCTCCTCCGTGAGAAGCCGTGAATGTGTGCAGATGGGGTTTGATCCGCGTCCCTAATGCCCGCAGCATTTGAATGCTTCATTTTCTTGTTGCACTGGGCAAAACACTTCTGTCCTTTTTTGGTTGGAACTAATAGGAAGTGCACAGGAAGATTTGGCACCTTCAGGAAAGTGTTGCAGACTGTTAGTGCCTTCAGGGTAAAGATGAGGGTCTTCATCTGGGGGAGTTTCCACTCTTCTGGCAAAAGGCATCGTGTTCTTAAAATTCCTGTTCTTAATGTAACCCCTCTTGTAATTGGCCACAAAACGTCCTGAACAAGTATAAAAGATGCCACTGAAAGATTAAAAACCAGTGAGTGAAGATTCTTGTCCAGCCTTTCACAGCCACTCACGGCCGGACGGTGGTTTGCAGGATAAGGAAGGGTTCTCTTTCTCTTTTTGTGTTTGTGGGCAGGCGCTGTGTGAGCCATGGCGTCCACCTTACCCCAGCTCCCTGACCGGCTGCTGCCACGCCCCCGGCACCGGCCCTTCCTGTTGTGTGTGGTGGGGCTGTACAGCTGCCGCTGGAGAGGCCAGCAGAGGGGGGGGCCACAGGCTGGAGACTGCTGCTGCAACAAGGTGCTACAACCAGCTCAATGAGGGAAAAGGGATGGAACACAGAGCAGAGGTTCTTGGTATTGACAAAAGGTTATTTGTTAACTAAAGAAAAGATTCAGGTAAAGAACAAAGACAGCAATCACATCACAAAAAATAGTAACAAAACAGAACTCAAGCCAACTGCAGGATCCAAGGCAGCACAAACAACCAAACACAACCAACTAGAATTATTCACAACTGATTAAATTCCGGTGCCACAGCACATCCTCTCAAAGGAGTTCACACAGGCCTGGGCGCACGACAACAGGCTCCCGGGTCCTGGATTCCTGGCTCCTCAATTCCAGCGGATGGCCCCTCCTGATTGGTGGAATGGCATCAGCTCGTTAGTGCAGGAACCCTAGGAGCTGTAGTTAGGACTCAGGAAACGTAGAGGAAATCAACCCCTCCTCACAGAATCCGGGTTAGGGCAGCCCCTGTAGGGGTTAGGGTTAGGGTTAGGGTTAGGGGCAGCCCCTGTAGGGGTTAGGGTTAGGGTTAGGGTTAGGGGCAGCCCCTGTAGGGGTTAGGGTTAGGGTTAGGGCCAGCCCCTGTGGGGTTAGGGTTAGGGTTAGGGGCAGCCCCTTTGGGGGGGCTGTGTGCTATGAGCCTGGCTTTGATTCAGGCAGGAGAGGGCCTTTCCTGCTTTTGTCTTCCTGCTCTGTGCTATGTTCATAAAAATAGCTTCACTTTTGCCGAGCAGGATGCTGGAGCAACGTTTGACCAAACTGAAACTGTTTGTAACCCCATCAGTGGTTTAACTTCCGTTCATAGAAATGAACACTGACTACCGAATCTGATACAGGAGATGCATGACAACATGTTGGAGAGTTTTAGTGTTTTTCCGTTTTTCAGGCAGATACAGCTCAGAAAGCTCCTGCTGAGCACAGGAATGACTGGAGTGAAAATGGTTTGAACTGTTCTTTACTGCTCATTCCTAGTAGGGTCACAATAGGGGGGTGGAGCCTATCTAAGCGGACTTTGGCCAGAGGCGGGTCCACCCTGGACAGGTCCCCAGTCCATCACAGGCCCACACAGACACACACATTCAATCCAGACGTGTGACCTCTTTGAGATCATTTAGTAATATTTGGCAGCTGTGAAACAGAGTTTGTCTTCACTGTTGGATTCCCCCGTTTCTCTGGAAAAATGTAGGGTTTATCATTGCACCTGACATTTCTCATGAAGTCATAAGTCAGAGGCTGAGAAATCTTAACTGAACACACAAAAGTGATGCTTGTTAACAGTAAAGACAGCCTAACAGCATTTTTATTCTGGCTTCTATTACACGTCATTGTCAAGACCATCTGAGGTGCTCCACAGAAAGCTGCTGAGGACTGATGCAGATTTAAAAGAATTCATAGACATTTGTCAAAAGATCCTGAAAGAAAAAGGGAATTCTGCATCTTAGTTTTGTATGTATTTTATTTCATTCAGATTATCCAAAATAATCTCTTAAGGTTTTTTAATCTTTCATAAATTGGTAGTGAAGAGATGGTTTCCAGGCATGATGCCAGAGTTCAGTGCACATCACTGGACACAGAAAGCTGAGTCTGTAGCAACTCTCAAGCCCTAAAGCAAAGGTCAGTTTTCATCTCACAGAGCAAAGGAGCAGTAAAAGGAGAGTAGCTCCCTGTGTAAGGAGTGTTTGTGTCCGGCAGCTGGAGGGAGCCGCCTTCGCTGGGCTGACCTCGGCCTTCTGCCTCACCCTGGTGCTGCTCTACTTCTGGGGACAAGCAGAGAATGACTACAACGACTTTGACTGGTGGGTTGTGTGGTGGTACTTGTGCTTAGAAATGAAGACACTTGTTTGGGAGTTGAATTAACCAGCTGGAGATCTGCAGGAGGAGCCCCCCCTGCCCTTTACAGCCCTCCAGCTCGTTTTCTCCACAAGTATGATGTCAGGTTAAAGCTGCTCATCAGACTGTGCAACGGCACTCTCTGTTTTTAGTCTGTTGGTACATGCTTTTTATGCCAGTCTATCTGCTTGTTCCTTAAAATAGGGAATAAAATGATCGAGAATTTTAATTTAGAAAAGCGCAGCAAGAAAGACAAATGCTGTTTAGACCTCAGGAGATCAGATCTCTCTGCAAAACAGCCCAGAGGGAAGACGCTCCATCACAGTATCCAGTATCCACAAGCACAGCCTCTGTTTGGACAGGCTGGCCGACACCTCCCTGCTTTGCTTTGATATCTCTTATGATGGTCCTGGTTGTCCGGCTCTGGAAACCAGACCTGTCACCCTCTGGGTTTCAGGTCTCGTTCTGAGAATTGCTTGGGCTTTGGAAAGCTCTGCTTGCAGTCAGACTGCCACAGTTCATCTCCATTCTGGAATCCATCTGAGCCGTGACCGTTTAAAGTCCACCGGTTTCTTCTCTGTCATTCCTGGTGTTTTCTCCCCTGAGGATTCCTAACTCTGCCTGTCTCCCCTGTGGGCCTGCTGTCACTGTGGCTGGGAAGGTTTCTCTTTGGGAACTTGGGCTTCTGGTTCCCCTGGTCTGTGGTGCTGCTGGTCCTGGCTGCAGGCTTCTTCATCTACGTCACTGTTCTCATGGTGAGGCCCAACCCAGATTTCCTGTTAAACCGTAGCTTCCTCTTTGTTGTTCCTCTTCCTACAGCTATTTTGCTTTGCACTGCAAAAACTCATGGGATTTATTTCTGTAAAAACAATAAGAAAACAAATGTTCACCACTGAGAGGAAAGCACGTCATAATACTCAGTTGAAATGTCAATAAAAAGTTTATTAGGGGACTTTGACAGGTTTTAAACAGCGATCTGGCTCCTTGGCAGTGAAAAGATAACTGATACAGGGAGGAGCTTAAAGCCAGAATGTATGATATTTTTCGTCCATTTTTTTCGAGCTTTGGGCTGCAGGTTCAGGAGGGAAACCCAACCCCCCCCCTTCCCAATCTCCTCCTTTGGGATTCCAGGGCCAGAGGGACTTGAATCTCTCCATCTAGTCCAGGGTCTACCCCCCCCCCCCAGGGTTTTCTCTCAGTAGGGCGTGCCTGGAAAACCTCCATGGAGAGGCCATCCAGAGGCATCCTAACTCCACGCCTCAACCACCTCACACACCTTTTAGTGTGGAGAAGCAGTGGCTGCTCAAGCTCTTGATGAGGCTTTGGCTTTGGCTGCTCAGGAGCGGGTAGCTTTTCAAAACTCCTCCAGCTCACCAGACCCCCTCAGCAGCCCCTCTAGAGCCCCTCATGGAACACGGCCATAAGCCTCGTTCAAGTCTACAAAACACTCCCATGATCCCCTCTGTAAGTTAGAAAGGGTAAAGGTCTGATCCACTGGTCCACATTCTGGGGGTACCAAAGTGCTCTTCTGAGGAGGAGAAATTTTAAATCTCTCTCTTGTTTAGAAGCTTTGACAAATTTGGTGTCCACATAACGCCACAAACATGAGCTGACTAGTGTGCCGTTTTCCTCTGAACACACCAGTGGAGCAGGTGGGAGTGGAAAGGTTTCTTCTGCACTGAGGTCCTCAGCTAGCGCCGCTCCTCACAGTGTTGTGTGAAAGTCTGTGCTCATGTGTTTGGCACATTGTTAGTCCATTGTCTGGCCTCTGAACTTCTTCTGTGTGTGCAGCTGCTGGCCGTGTGCTTGTTGGCAGAAGGCCAGAAGCTTCAGTTACACTGGAGTCACAAGGTAACGGACAGTGGAGTATGGGCTCCCCACGGGTTCTCCTCCATGAAAACTGTGAATGGTGTCCAACTGAGACCAGCGTCCGCCTGCTGACAGCAGACTGGGTTTCCTTGTCAGGTTGGGATCCTGGTGAGCTTCATCTTCTCCGTTGTGGCCATCAGCATGTTGTCTGACTTATGGGCCAAGGAATGGATGACGCTGCTGCTTTCCTTCCAGGTGAGCTCCTCCTCTCCTCCTCCATCTCGCCTGGCAGTTTCCTGCTGTGCCGGCAGATCTGACCCGAGGCTCTGTGCCCTGACCAGGTAACTGCCCCTTACTTGCATGTGGGAGGAGTCTCACTGATGACATCACTGGCCTGGCCAGTAGCTCTGCACACTTTTCGCACGAGGAGCAGAGGTGAGGTTCACACTTTGAACCAAAGGTTCTACTCTATAAGCATGAGTCCAAAGGACTAGTTAGACACGTCTCATATTTCAGTCCAGCCAGCAGATAGCTGATCTCCACTGCTGGACAGTGGACAGACCAGCCTGCAGAAGGCTTGGTAATATGAGCCGTTGTAAGTGCTGTGTGTGCTGGCGTGTCTGCTTCAGTGAGGAGGGGCCTGATGATGGGGGTGTACCTGACAGCGCTGATGGGACTCTACATGGTGCCCCTGGGTTTGTATTCTCCATGCATTAAGGAGAAGGGGACCCTGGGCCCCGCCCCGGCTCTCATTGGTCACAGAGGAGCACCTATGGTGAGTTAGATAACATGACAAATTCAGAAGTCTTCTTATGTCTTTCTTCATCAGTCAGTTATTGACCTAGTTAAAAATGTTTAGAGATTGTGAAACCAACTGTTCACCGGACAGACTAAACAAAACAGGACTGCTACCAAAAGCTTTCCCTTCCTTTAAGATGTTCCATCCTGGATGCCAGTTAGTTTTGGCCCGGCCAGTTCATTCTGGGTGCCTCTGTTTGGCAGTGCCGGTACACCTGAAGCTGACGCAGGTTCACTGAAATGGAGGATTGGGTTGTGTGTGTGATTTTCTGATTTTTGTGCTGCAGCTCGCTCCAGAAAACACGCTGATGTCTTTTGAGAAAGCAGTGGAAGCTGGAAGTGATGGTCTGGAGGCAGATGTCACCATCAGGTTAGAGTGTTCAGAACTGTGTGCACAGCTCTGGTCTAATGGTCCTGAAAACACAACACAATGCAGCTCAGGAATGCTCATTGTCACGGAAAATATTCAATAATCCAAAAATAACCCCATGAAACCCACATAGCTCTGAGTGGGCTTCGCCTGATGGAGCGGGTAACATCGGCCTCCCCTGCTGTGCTGTGGGTTGTAGTTTGGATGGCGTGCCGTTCCTGATGCATGACCACACCCTGCAGCGCACCACCAACGTCCAGCAGGTTTTCCCCAGCCGGGCGGACTCCCCAGCGGCCATGTTCAGCTGGAGCCAGCTGCAAAGGCTGGACGCTGGGACCTGGTTCCTCTCTGTGAGTGATCATTCATCAGCGTTTCCCGTTAGCGCATGTGCCACACACAGCCACTGCAGCCTGAGCTACGCAGCACTGCTCGTCTAAGGGGGGCTTTAGAATCCTCATCAGTTCCAGACAGGCATGTGCACGTTCACCTTTGCATTTTGAGCAACAGCCAGATGTATTAATACTGTCACCACTCTCCATTTCCATGTTGGAACCTTGTTAGCTGAGGAGTAATTCATACCTCCCATACCTCTAAAAAAGGCCCACTCTGTATGCTTTGGGTATTTTTCTTCCTTTGTTCTGCCACTTTCTTGTTTTTATGTCTGGGACATTGTGTGCGGCTACCCTCACACAGACAGCAGCCAGTAGCTGCAGTACAATATGCCCAGTTTTTACTGGATTGCTATGTGAAGGATGACAAAGCTGTGAAAAAGTGTGGCTCTCAAATGTAAGTTCTGTAGTTCAACAGTTGTGTGATTGTAAAATAAGTCCTAGTTTAGGGAAAGTATCCATCAGTGTTGGAGAGTGAAGAGCAGGGCTGTTGAGGTAAGGAGGCGGTGGAGGAGGACACGGAGCTGCTGAGGCTCCCCCCCCCCCCCCCGTCAGGCGGAGAATGGCTTTGCTGGACAGTACTCATGTCAAACGGATGGCTGTCCCCTCCAGCTGGATCCCTTTGGAACGGCTGCCTCTCTGGGGGCAGAGCAGCGACAGCGGGCCAGGGAGCAGTCCGTCTGCAGCCTGCAGGCCTTCCTCCAGCTGGCCGCTCACACCAACAGAGTGGTCATCTTTGACCTCTACCGGCCGCCCACAGGCCATCCGTACCGGGACATCTGGGTTCAGCGCACGCTGGAGGTCATCCACAACCAATCATCCATTCACTCCTCACAGGTCAGGCAGGTGGATGAGCCCAGCCCACTGGACAAAATGGGCCTCTAATGCGTAACACACACACACACACACAGCCAGCCCCACACACTGTGTCAAAGGCAAACCCAACAACTCATGCAGGTGTGAAGACTTGGAACCTGACTGATGAAGAGTGTGAGGCCTAAATGTGGTCCTCTACAGGGTGGGTGTGCTCCTGTGTCCAGGTGCTGTGGCTGCCGTCCCATCTGAGAGCTCTAGTCCAGGAAAGTGACCCTGAGCTCCAGCAGACGTCCGGCAGCCGGCTGCCTCTGGAGGAGCTGCAGAGTAACCACATCGTCAAACTCAACCTTCATTACAGCTCCATGTCCACAGAGCTCATCAGGTGATGGTGTCCAGTACAAAGACTTCCGGGGCGGTTTAAGCTCCCACCTGACTTCCTCCTCACCTGTGCAGAGAGCATGCGGCGGTAAACATCACCACCAACCTTTATGTGATCAGCCAGCCGTGGCTCTACTCTCTGGCCTGGTGCTCTGGAGTCCACTCGGTCAGTACCGATGCCCCACAGCTGCTCAGGACCCTCAGGTCCCCTCTAGTGCTAATGGTATGTCATCTTTGTATGATATATATATATATATATATATATGGTGTGTACTTGATATGTTTTATGTCTGTATCCTTTTTCTCTGCTCCCAGAGTCCAGAGGAGTACAACCTGATGTGGATTCTCACAGATGTGCTGTCATTTGTGCTGGTCTTTGTCTTCTTCTGCTTCCACTGGTGAATCTCACACTCTCGCTCTAAATCCTCAGTTCTCAGCTGTATCCTGAGCCCCCCCGCCTCACTCAGGCAGCACTGTCTTCTTTTCAGGTGGAGAGAGCGGGAACTGGCCCTCTGCTCAGACAAAGGGACTCTGGACAGTGGCTTCAAATTCAAAACAGGTAAGCTGATGGTAACCGAGGTTCAGCTAAAGGTCAGTGAGGCCTGGAATGCTTAGGGCTTTGAGGAAATTCCTTTTTCACTGTTTATTTGAACACTTGGAAATGTAGTCATGAGTGCATCTACCAAACTGATTACATTTTTGGAATAATCTAGACAGTAGCCCCGTGTAGTTGAGAGCTATTCCTCTGGCTTCTCTTAGTTCCTGCTCAGCCGTGACGTGCTTGTAGCCCACTAATCTTTCTGGCTCTAATCTCACAGAGATGAGTGACATCTGGTCAGTGTCCAACTCTAAGTCCCAAAATGGAGCAGACGGCCAAAATTCCAGCAATGCCAGAGCGCTAGCTGCTGAGAGGAGCTGAGCACGGCATGGACACGCTGCCAACCTGCCGGGTCCAGTCCACTCTGACCAAGGAATGTGACAGCAGCAGATGTCCAGATAGCAAGCTCTGTGCTTATGTTTGCTTTCAGTTATTTAAATCATTTTAACCTTAAAAAAGTGCAGTTAGCCTGAAACATGCCCTCCAATCACTGGGTAACGGCTACTGCTGCTTGGATAAATATGAAACCTGTTGTTCATAATTTCTTTAGTTAAGAGAGAGACTGAAACAGAATTTGATCTGTAGAGCTTAAAAAAAAAAAGAATCACACAAACTTGTCTCCAGTTATGGATCTCTATTAAAGTAGAACTATATTTCCTATTACATTATTTTAATCTACCAATCAAAAAGTTTGATAGGAAAAAATGTGTGTACCAAATAAAATGTTGCATATTTTCATGTTTTTATTTAAAAAAGTATGATGATGCAGTGAGTAATAACTTGTTTGACTTCTTGATGCACACTCAGTCCCGATGAAAGGCTTCCGTCACCGGAGGGAAAGCCGCTGATCATACGCAGTCAGGAGGGAGCTCTGTTTGTGTGATGGTGCGGTTAGTCTTACCACAGCAAGTCAGTCTTTTCTTTGCAAAATCAGGATGATTTATTTTTCTACATAAACATGTGAGATCACATCACAGATCAAATAATTTCTTCTTCATATACATTATTCCAAAAGATATGATTATGAAAGCTAATTATGTTTATAGTTAGAAAAAACAAGAACAAAATCATTCCCCCTCTACAGTGTCCACGTCTGGGTACAAATCTGAGGATCAGCTGAAACCTTTTGTGGCAGCCATACATGAAGGGCAGTTTTACCAACACAATAAAACAAAACTTTACCCACATTTTTCTCTAAATTGAACAGAGCTACACTTAAATCCTGGATTGTAAAATAGTGCAGAAAAAGCTTAAAAAGCTTACAAGCTTGAATTCTAAAATGAAGAAAAATAAGGGGGTGGGGCGGGATGGGTCTGAATAATGAAGCTACTTCCAGCTAGGGTGAATGAAAAACGTAGTAATTCAATCTGGGGAATGAGAAATGTCACAGGTCTAGTTGGTTATTTTATTTTTGAAATGTTACCATTAGTTTATTAGATTAGTTATCAGGGCGTATGTTTGACAAGTGTCAATTGTAGGAGTTTAAATATCAGACAAAACAAGAGCTGCCAATGTCCATTAACAGATTATAAAGTTCCTGCATTTTAGGATATGGTAGCAAACCTGTAATAATACATAGAATAACTTCCATTCAGTTGAATTGTCATAAAATTGCAGTGAAAATAAAATGTCTGTCACACTGTTTTGCGGACCTCAGAAGATCTGGTTTATGGTTTTAAAAAAGGAAAGGGAGTAAGTTTTTTAACGATACACCCTTCATCATCAGTTTAAAGAAGAGTTTGAGAAGACCTCAGTTTTGGGGCTTTTTATTATTGAATCCTACTCAATGACGTGATAAGGGCTAAGAATGAACGGATAACTTTTCATTTCATTTTTTTGTATAACCAAAATAATGACGTTCAAGTGTTCAGCATCGGTGCTGATATTTCAGAAGAATATGTCTGGACATTCTGGAGTAATAGAGCAAACCAGTAGTGGGCTGAGAACATGGATTTAAAGGCAAAAGGTGACTTAAGACAGGACTGATATGTAATCACAGAGATGGAAATGTTCAGAGAAACCATTTAACCAGAGGGTTCATTTGTGTTTTTAATCTGGTGTGTTTTTGTCTGCTTCTTTTTCTGTACTCAGAAGGTCCAAAAATGAGGAGGACTCCCTACATGTTTTATTCTGAGGGTCAGAACTGGTTTGTGAGCAGGAGGTGTTCCAGTCCTTCAGTGTGGTGGTTAGGGGAGGGGAGTGGGGGGGCAGAGGTGATGCTGACTCAGGTTTTGTGGTACATGCTTGATGGAGCAGCGGCGTGCTCACTTACTGTTGCCCCGGGACGTTCTCTGTTTGGTCATTGTCGTGAGCATCTGGCTGATGTAAGAGGTCAGGAGGTCATCCATCTTGTAGCCCTGAAGGATGAGAATGTTTTTACTGGAGTGTGCCTCGCATAATTTCACCACGATGATTTTCATGCTGCAGAATGAAGTGTTTGCAAAGGAACAAATTACTTTGGTTCAATTTGTTTTTCTGTCTTCCCTTTTAATGGAACCACTGTCAGCTAGGAACAAAAACAGGCCTTGTTTTCTGTGAGAGCACTTCCATGTTCCAATTTATGATCACTTAGAATTAGATTGTAAATATTTTTTCTTCTTCTGGTCGGCCTTAGCTTTGTAGTGTCAGTATACTCTGGAACCATAATCGAAGGTAAAACCAAGAAAACTGGCTTAGATGTCAGTAGTGTGCACACAATGGGAGGAGAATCTTTCTAAGGCCAAGAAAACCTGAGCATGTGCCACCTTTGTACAAGTAGACTCTCTCGATCTGAATCCAGGTTTGAACACATTTAAAAGCAGACGTGAAAGCCCAGCAGCTCACCAGGGAAGTCTCACAGAGCAGCTTGCTGCCTCGCACCAGGTTTCCGATGGTGATGTGGAAGTAGGTGTTGCCACTGCTCCAGTTGGAGATCTTAGTGAAAGGATGAGTGGTAAGGATGTCCTACAGTGAATGAACACATGAACAAAAGATTTACACCTCCTCGTGTCAAGGTCTAAAACGCAAAGCTAAATGGATAAAAGTGTCCTCACCTTTGTTTTTGGATCTATCAGACTAACCCCGTGCTTGTTGATGGCTATCAGAAGAGTTTCGGGGTAATTGGGGTCAGTTGTTTGCTGCAGAAACATGAAACAGGCTTTCTTACAGTATATTCCCAGCCAAGGATTAAGAGCTTATCTAACATTCACCATGCGCTTAGCCCACCCAGACCAGCTCCTTTACCTTGACCTCAAAGAAAGCAGAGCCAAAAGTGGGCCACTTGTAGATGATTTTTAGGAAGGAGAGTTTGGCGTCTTCACGCGTCTTCCCAGAATGTTTGTTGAACAGTGTCATGATGGACTGAGAGGGAAACAGAAAATCTGATCAGACTTACTTGTGGTTGATCCGTCTTGAATTTGACACAATTTATCAGTAATAAATGGCTATTAAATTCTATGATCCCACTTTGCTGTTAATAAAACATGCAGTTTATTTCTGATTAAACCGATCATCATGTAGATGTGTCTGGATTCAGTTTCTGTTGGTTGAACTGTCAGCTCACCCTCTTCCAGTCGTCCGGGGACAGATGTCTGATCTGGTCCTGAGGGACAAGGTCTTTCAGGATCTTAGAAATGTTCTGGAAGGCAGATTTATCATCTTCAAACTTCACTCTGTAGATCAGTGCTGCCAGCTGATGCACCTCCTCCTTGGAACACTTGTGGTAGCCCCGCAGATACTTGGGGAGCTCCTGTAGAAACGAACAGAGTCAAAGGCAAACAGGAGGACCGGAAGTCAGAAGACCACTTTCCATCTCAAGCTTCATTCTGTCATCCTTTCATTGTCTGAGCTGCTAAGAAATGAGCCACAGTGCCGTCTAGTGGACGGTAGCATGATGTAGGTAAAGCTGCTGAGCTGCTTTTGACCTGGAAAGAAAATAACTCAAAGAGGATAAATGGAATTTACAGAAACACATCAGGAAATTAGATTTTTTTTTAGAAATTAGCTAAAGATCAGAATTCATGTCTTTATTTCTGTTATCTTCATGAAGTTTGTTGTTTTTAGAACGCTATAAAAATCTTTGCAGGAGCTGGATTGGGGAGAAATGGTTTCTTTGAGTTCTGCTTGATCATTTTAAACAATGTCTATGCCCAGACTTTTGAGGCATATGATTGGCTAAAATTGAGACTTGGGCACCATAATGGCCCACTTTTCTGTTTAGGCTTTTCCTCTGATTTATTCATTGTTTTGGCTTTGACTTGTTCGTGTGCAGGGAGATGGAGGGGCTGAGAAATAAAGCTCACAAGAGGGCTTGTCAGAAGGAAAGAGACTGAAAGATGACACAGAAAGGGTGATGTTTGTTTTTTCTTTATGTTTGTTTTGCATGATAGATTTTAACCTCTGCTTCGTCTTATCTTACAACACATTTTTTTCTTTTCAGAAAAAGAAGCTAAATCTTCCATTTTGTGAGTACAAAGTGCAAAACAACTTAAATTTTTAAGAATAAAATGTCATTTTTAGCAACACTCACTTGATAGAAGTGGAAGATGAAGTCAGCCATGGAGTCTTTCCCTGGCACGGTGTTGGTCCACAGCTTCTTCATGAAGAACACCTGATAGGTCAGAGAAGGCACCACCCCTGCACTCCCTGGGCACAGAAGGAGCCACATTCAGCATTTCAGTCAGGTGGAGCCCTCGTGCAGAGTAATCTGGGTGTTACAATGAGTTCATTGTTTTACCATCTTTTACATGTCTCGCTTTTTTAATCCAGTCGGTTAGGTGCCTCACAAAGTCAAAGAAAAAGTCCCCATCAGGCACACTTATGACCTGGAAAACCAGAAAACAGAAGCTTTTGGTGATGTGTACATGTCGAGGTGATTTTCAAATCATGTCAAACTTTGACTCATAGGGATATTGCATTTGAAATAATTGAATCAGGACAACTGACTTCATCCCAAAGACTGTGCAGAAAAAAGGAACAAACAGACGTGATTACATAATGCAAAGGTTAAATTGATTTCAGGGTGTTTCACAACGAAATGTCAGTTCTCTGAAGGATGGGGGGAGATCACAGAAAGAGAGGAGCAAATGGAGAAAACAGGGGGCCAAAAAATGAGCTGTAAAAGCTTGTAAAAAGCTGGTAAACCGAGACAGTTTGACTGGAGACACAGGGGGAAACCCTCATGTAAAGCAGCCAAGAAGTGGCTCATGATGTCCATTCAGAAATGCCAGAGTGACAAAGAGCCTGTTCTGGATGCAAATAAACCTCCAAAGTAAATGAAGCAGCAAATACAAACAGACACAAAAAAGGATGAACTTCTACACAAAACTCTACAGGAAATTCCACAGGGAATCCAAAACTAACCAGGAGCAGCTAAACAACCAGAACGCAGCTCAGTGAAAGAGAGAAACGGTAAAAACAAGCAGGCTGGAAAAGGCAAGCCCCTACAGGACGCCCAACAACTGCAGACATGTGCAGAAAACCAGCTCAGGACATGGAGCATCACGCACAGCTAGGGTTCTATAATCAGTCAGTCAGTAGAAAAGCAGTGTGAGTTAGGGTTAGGCCTGAGGGGTATATTTGATCTCCTATCTCACCCACAATCCCTAGCCGCTCCTTCCCGGACCCCGTGGGGTTTTTCTCTACAACATGCTTCTCAGTGACTTCTCACCTTATCAGTGATCTTCACAAAAAGACTGAAGCCCTCTGCAGACTTCAGCATAAGACGTCCAGAGATGTTGTGGCAGAAGTCCTTGGCCTTTGTGCTGGACTCCACCTCAAACACCTGTTCACACACAAACACCAAACTGAGACCTGCAGACCCCAACTCAGAAAAGACCTCAAACTGTGCAGATAAACGGGAACTCTCAGTGACCCTGAATGGTGGTGTGTGATCAGTGGGCTCCCTCTTACAGTCACAGAGGTCAAATGCATTAGAATGCAAATCCACTGACCTCGTCCGAGTCATCAGGGAAGTAAACCTTGTGGAAGATCTGGGTGGTCTTGTGCTGGATGGCCTCCACCTCCACCAGGTGAGGGGGGTACTTTCTTGATCCATTACTACAACAACAGAACAAGGGCTGCAGATGAAGACACTGCAAAGGAAGCCCCTCCAGGAGCCGTGCAACGCCTCCATGATTTACCGTAAGGCTTTTTGGAGCCGCTGCATGCAGTCTGGAGCCAGCGGGTAGTGTTTCTTGGACTGGAGAAATTTCTGGACATGGGGCAGCAGGATGTTGCTGGGAGGAAATAAACCAGTGCAGAGCCACAGCAGCTCCCAGCCTTTCTCCTCACTGAACCTGCAACAGGATGGGGAGTTTGAAAAGCAGACACCAGATGGTGCACTTCCTTTGAGGAGTTAGAGGTAACATGCAGAGAACCTCCTGGATGACTTCCTGCAGTATGGGATGTGGTTGGATGTGTGTTTTTAGACTCACTTGATGTGATTATCGGTAAGCTGTTTGAGAATCTGACAGAAGATTTCATCTTTGAGTGGCTCGGCCTTCAAAGCTCCCTCAAATATCTGATCAGTGAGCTCATTGATGGAGCGCACCCGTTTGGATGGGTAGTCCCCCATATATTTCATCACAGGTACAGACCCAGTCAAGGACATCAACCCTTAACATAAGAAGCAGTTCAAAGAAATATTCTTTCAGGTATTGTAGGATCCAACAGACACAGCTGAAGGGTTAAAAAAAACCTTTGAGATTTCCTGTAAAACTCCATCCCAGTCAGATTTTCTCTTCAGCATACTTAAAAAAAGGGACAGGAATCCTAAAAGCTCTTTAATTATTAGATAACTGTCTCTTGTTATCATTTAATTATAAAATGGTATGGTCCTAGTGATAAAATAGACCTTAAAACATATAAAAAGAAAGACTTTGTTAAACAGCATCCTTTGTGGCAGTGGACACGTGCACCGTTTCCATCCATCATGACATAATGATAAATACCCAGCTTGTTTCAGGTATTTACTGTTACTGATTTCAAACGCACATCAAAGCTGAGAAGAATACATAGCCAGACACATAAAGCTGGTGTTGTAGATCAGCACATCTGTTCTGGTGAAGACCCAGTGAATGAAAGACTGGGCAATTTTGATTGTCTAACTTTCTTCACTGGAGGTAGACTTGTTCAGTGTGGTTCAAAATGTATTTTAGAGAATAGTGTGAAATCTGTTCTGTCAAACACAATATTAGGTTTAATCAAGCATAGCAGTGACTTAGGTGGAGCTTAAAAGGAAAACTGGTGTAAAGGATATCTATGAAGGCCATGCAGGCCTCCTGGGAGAGCTCCTCGTGAGCCAGGACCTTCTTCAGCAGAGGCTGTTTGAGAGGCTCCCTGGTACAACTCCACAGACGCTCTTTACCTCGCGCCTTAGAGATCATCACTCTGCTCAGAGTGCTCTTTGGTGGAGCCCTGGGTTAGAGGAAACAAGGTCACATCAGATCTCTGTGTTGGAGCCATGGCGGCTTAGTGATGTACCTGAAGTGGTCGTAGGAGAACTCCTCCAGTGTGAAGGCCTTGGACTTGTCTTCCTGTTCAGACAGCACCGTCTGAGACAGGCTGACGGATTCTCTCCTCTGGTCAGGAGTCATAGTCACAAGAGCCTGAGACAGTCAAATGGGAGGAGGAATTCAAAACAGCAAAACAACATGACGTCAAGATGGGACACTAAAATCTTAGAGAAGAAATGTGTTGACCACAAATAAATAGTTTGGGGGTGGAAAGCAGAGAAACATTTAAACAGAAAAAACTAAACATGTTAACGTGTGACATATTTTTAGCAGATTAAGATAAACAGTCTGCATCAGACTTGAATAAACAAAAAAAACTGTTTCAAAGATGAAATTTAGAAAGCAATCACATCCATGCAAAGTGAAGAATCAGCTGCTCTAATGGCTTCCAGAGTGAATTCCCCCTTCTCTATCCTCACTATATTTGGTATTGTTGTAAAGTATTCTCACATCTATACAAAAAACACATAGCATTTACTATTCTGTTGGTCTGAAAGCAGATATTGTTTAAATGGAAAGACAAGCACGCTCCAACGTTTAAATTATTGTGCATTGGCACTGACCACAGCGAAAATAAGATACAGTATCTGGTAAGAGATGGATCCCTCTTTAGAGGAGTTTAAAGGAGTCATATACACCGTTTTCCTTTTGTTTTGAATATTGTTATTTAATGAAAACACAAATGTCTACTGGTGCAATATGCGGGGGTTGAATGTTCACTAAAAACAAGCTTTATACCCCTAATGAAGGATTAAAAGTACTACATTCTGCACATATTTCAGCTGAAAACCTTAGTTTGTGAGTTTAGGTGATAAACTCATAGCTGCAGTAAAAAAAATATTTGGTGTATTTAGAAACAAGAAATGGAACTGAGAGGGCTCCAAACGGTTTGTTTAAAACTGCAGCAGTTGCTTTCCTCACTTTACACATTTTCCTTGTAAAAACAACACCCATCAGTCCACCCATCCATTGGCTAAACCTGCTGTGAGAAGCAGGAAACACCCGGAGAGGTCACCACTCCACAGCTGGCGGAGGCCGAATGCTGGGCTGCCAGCACTCACCACTATGTCGTACTGGGGCCTGGTGATGGTGGGCAGCACGTAGACACAGTCAGCTGGGAAGTCTCCTCTCTGTTTGGTCTTGTCGTTGATTCCATGAGCCCAGCCCGAGTTCATCACGTGTTCCCCGTCGTGTTCATCCAGGATGATCAGATCACCTTTAGTGAAACTCAGGAAGGTGGAATTCATCCCTGCTGCAAAACAGAGCCCACAGAAAGGCTCACAGTAGAGCAGACAATAGCAGGACCAGCTTTGACACCATCACTGGAGCTCACCAGGGTTCACACAGTCCAGCAGTCCCACCACATACTTCGACTTCTTCCTCAAACCCTCAAGGAAGGTGACCACCAGATCCCGAATGTCCTCTGCATTGTTGGAGGTGAACGTGTACTCGTCTCCTTTGATGGTGGCCAACGTGAAACTCTGACCTTGGAGTTTACCCCCCCTAAAAAGCATTTCCAAAGCATGGATTTTTCAAAAGGTTAAGTCAGAAAAAAGATTTTAAAGGATACATAGTTTTAACGAAATGAGGGATGAAAAATTACAAACTGAAACAGTCCTCTAAGCTCTGATCCTGTGTCTGTTAATAAAAAGGCTCTATAAGGAATAGTCCTTAGATTCTTAGTTACAGCTTACTACTGCCAGACTGTGTGCATTTCTAGTGGTTTTCAGTCAGGTGAGGTGTGGTACCTGCTGCTGGATACGGCTGTAATCTCTGGAAACGACAGCTCCAGGAGGACCTGTTCCTGTTCATCCACAAAGTAAACCCCGGTCCAGTTCACGGCCACGATGACGTCGTTCTTAGGAAGACTGGGCCCTGGTAGCACACCGGGGCACATGCATGAGAGCGAGCACAGGCAGCCACAGGGCCAGAGCTCACGTGACATTCAGGCTTTACGCAACCAACCAGAGAATTTGAAGGCCTCATAGAAGCGTGAGAAGAGTAAGGGCCATTTTAAGCGGGCAAAGTCCACCACATCCTCCTTCACCTTTTGTGTGTTCAGCCTCCTTTTGTTGTGTAGTCCCTGCACAGCAAGCCACAGTTATCTGTGCTCGCACAGTGTCAGCAAAGTATCAGATTTGGTTAGCACAACACTAGCACCTTTTTGTGGGCGTTGATGATAAGCTGAGCCCACTTCTCTGTGGGCTTTGTGCCGGTGATCTCTCTGTCGGGGATGTAGGACGGGATGAGGCTGAGCAGGCGCTCCTGGAGGACCTCTGAACCGTAGTCCACATAGTACTGCTGGGAGGCCAGCTCTGCTAGGTCCTCCTCCTTACAGAAGCACACAGGGAAGGAAAGGTCTGAAGTCAAACAGCCGTTTCACAGCTGATTCACTTTTCAACATCAACGTTCTACCTTTAGATGGTACATCTTATATGAATGGAATAAAGATGAGCATTTAACTCTTCCACTTTCACCGCTCCAAATCTTTTCAACAACTTCAGATCAAATCACCCGTCAATCAACTCTTTCATAACCGTTCCACTCAGTACCCGACCCCTTTGGCCCCTCCTATGGGTGGTGGGGGGCGCATGTGACCCTTTCGGGCTGGGCCTGGCTGGGCTCCATGGGCTAAACCCAGCCAGCAGGCGCTCACCATCGTGCCCCCCCTTCAGGCCTGGCTCCAGAGTGGGGCCCTATTGGCCTGCGTCCGGGCGGGGGAACACTTTGTGTTACTCTACATAAGGGGTCTTTGCTGCGCGTCGTCCGATGCCTCACCTGGGACCCGTCTGCCTTGGGTGACCCTACCAGGGGCTTAAAAACCCGGAAAACATAACCCCTTGGGTTATTGGGACACTCCAACCCCTCCACCACGATAAGGGGGCAGCCCCTCCCTTTGAAAAATATTTTCCAAAGATGAATACTAAAGGTTAATATTCTGGACTCAGGCCTTAAAGTTGTAAAAAGATTACCACACGACTTGGAAGCAGTATAGTTTTTGGAGTAATGAATGTTTGATAAAAAAACAACACTTTTAAGCTTCAGTGGTTGAAACTGTGTATCATATTTGAAGGCTATAAAATGCGTTTTAACTTTGACTTCATCAAATCTTTTCATCAACTGCAGACCTTATCATAGGCATTAAGTCTGATATGATATTCATATTTTCCCTCCAAATGTGACCTGAGCATATTCCCAGGTCAGCACGCAGCAGCTCCGCACAAATTCTCGCATTTGTGTGCTGAGAGGAGTCTTCGTGGCAAAAGAAAGAGTTCAAATGTAGTGTCAGAGCTGCTGGTCCTGGAAAGTGTAAAGTTAGGTTACTCTGAGGTCTCTGCTAGACGTGATCAATCTGTCCTTATTAACAGGCTATGTGCCACAGTACTTTAAAGTAGCTGTAATTAAACCTCTTTTGAAAAAGCCTAACCTGGACCCAGATGTTTTGGCCAACTATAGACCTATATCCAACCTTCCATTCATCTCCAAGGTCCTGGAGAAAGCAGTAGCCAAACAGCTGTGTGACTATCTAAATAGCAACAGCTTGTTTGAGGATTTTCAGTCAGGATTTAGAGCTCACCATAGCACAGAGACCGCACTGGTGAAAATTACTAATGACCTCCTAATGGCGTCAGACAAAGGACTCGTCTCTGTCTTGGTTTTATTAGATCTTAGTGCTGCTTTTGACACCATCGACCATCAGATCCTACTACAGAGACTGGAACATTTCATTGGCATTAAAGGAGCCGTTCTAAGTTGGTTTAGGTCCTATTTATCAGATCGGTTTCAGTTTGTGCATGTTAACGATGAGTCCTCCATGCATGCTAGAGTTAGCCACGGAGTTCCACAAGGATCCGTTCTCGGACCAATCCTCTTTACTTTATATATGCTTCCTTTAGGTAATATTATCAGGAAACACTCTATCAACTTTCACTGCTATGCAGATGATACTCAGTTATACCTATCGATCAAGCCAGATGAAACTCGTCAGCTAGCTAAGCTTCAAATGTGTCTTCAGGATGTTAAAACCTGGATGACCTGCAATTTTCTAATGTTAAACTCAGCTAAAACTGAAGTTATTGTTCTAGGGTCTAAACACCTTCGTGACGCATTATCTAGAGATATAGTTTCCCTGGATGGCATCGCCCTGGCCTCCAGCACCACTGTGAGAAATCTTGGAGTTATCTTTGATCAGGACATGTCGTTTAACTCTCACATTAAGCAAATTTCAAGAACCGCCTTCTTTCACCTTCGTAATATCGCAAAAATTAGGAGCATCCTGTGTAAAAATGATGCAGAAAAACTAGTTCATGCATTTGTTACTTCTAGGCTGGATTACTGCAATTCCCTGTTATCAGGGTCTTCAAAAAAGTCCATTAGGACTCTTCAGCTGATCCAGAATGCTGCAGATCATATTTCTCCTGTCTTGGCTTCTCTGCACTGGCTTCCTGTTAAATCCAGAATAGAATTTAAAATCCTTCTTACGTACAAAGCTCTATATGGTCAGGCCCCATCTTATCTTAAATAGCTCTTAGTACCTTACTGCCTTACCAGAGAACTGCGCTCCCAGAATGAAGGGTTACTGGCAGTTCCTAGAGTCTTGAAAACTAGAATGGGCGCTAGAGCGTTCAGCTATCAGAGTCCTCTTTTGTGGAACCAGGTTCCAGTTTGGGTCCGGGAGGCAGACACCGTCTCTATATTTAAGAGTAGGCTTAAGACTTTCCTTTATGATAGAGCTTATAGTTAGAGTAAGTCCACCCCTGGTTGTGCTGCTATAGGCCTAGACTGCCGGGGGATGCATCATGATGCACCGAGCTCCCCTTTCCTTTCTCTCTCTCCCTCCCGGTGCAAGCTCATTCCATTAACAATGTTACTAACTGGACTCTCTCCCTTCCCCGTAGTCGTGTGCTTTCTCGTCCCCCTTCTCTCTCCTCTCTCCTCCTATCACTTTTTGCAGATATTCCTGGCTCTGGAGCTGTGGGGTCTGGATCTGTGGTTGGGAGTCTCCTCCTATCACTTCCTGCAGGTGTTCCTAGAGCTGTGGAGTCTGGATCTGTGGTTGGGAGTTTCCTGCTGCCCCCGTGTTCCTGCTCTGTTGCCGTCATAACTTCTACCATCATCATTAGCATTAATATCATTGCCATTTTTCATCTAGTCTATGTGTTGCTGTGTTGGCTTCCTCTCTCTGCTCCTTCTGTCCTTCTCTCTCTCTCTCTCTCTTGCCCTCTCTTTCCCTCACCCCCAACCGGCCGAGGCAGATGCTCCCCCACCCTGAGCCATGGTTCTGCTCGAGGTTTCTGCCTGTTAAAAAGAAGTTTTTCCTTGCCTGTGTCGCCTAGTGCTTGCTCATGGTGGGAATTGTTGGGTTTCTGTAATTATCTTCAGAGTAGGGCCTGACCTGCTCTGTTTGGAAAGCGCTGTGAGACAACTGTTGTGATGTAGCGCTATATAAATAAAATTGAATTGAATTGAAGATAGGAGGATAAAGTATGTTATGGCTTTTGTGTTTCTATGGTTATTGCCATGCATTTGGAAGCTAACAGAACCAAGTCCACATGGAAACTCATCGTGGTGAGACCATGGGGCCTGTAGTAGCTTCAGTGGGGTCATCACAGCTAAACCAGTTTTGAAGGTGGAGACTTAGGTTGATATAGTATTCACGTAAAAATCTCTGAATAACCATGTATAAAAAATTTGAGGATATAATAGGAAACAATGGGACCAAATCGGTAAGGTAAAGGGTAAATCCTGGCCATTTCATAGAATTAGCTTTCAAGCTGTGTTTTACTGAAAATAAACCAGGAAAAGACCCTTGGGAAGGACTTAGTCCCTCGGCAGGACTGGGAACAGCCTCGGGATCCCCGGGAGCAGCTGGTAGCAGTGGCCACGGAGAGGGAGGTCAGGGCCCCCCTGCTGCCGGCCCCACACCCGACTCGGAACAAGTGGAAGAAGATGGATCGTTTAAACAACTACTAAACTACTAAACTACTAAACATCTTTATTCAAATTAAAGCCAGAATTTAAATTTGGTTTAAAATAAAATAAAATGTATATATCTAAACTGAAATGGTCAAACCGTGTCATCTGTGTGGTTGGTTTTAGCATTTTTCCAGGCCGGGCAAGAACCAGAGACTGTTTTACTACTTTCTCATTCACAAAACGTAGAATGAACCTTTTTTCACACGACTCTAGGTCATGCATTTTCTGACTCTGCTAAATTGTCAACAACTCTCTCATGGAACAAACCCTTGTCCCAGCTCAGCCTTAAGGCATCACAACCTCAGCCTGTGTGTCCGTAGTTTGACAAACCCGTCGCTTACTCTTTCACATCGGTACTCTCCAAACTTCACCCCTCGGACGATCTGCTGGTAAATCAGGTTGGTGGCTACATAGTCCTCAGCCGGGTTGTGCCAGGGGCTGAAGATCTCCTTCCTGAAGAACAGCCTCCAAGGGGCGTTCCTCTCCTGGGCGCCTTGCTCCTTTGCGTACTGCTCACATTGTGAGACAGCATCCATGACATGGTCACTGCCGCTGCCCAGGGAAGACACCTGGAAGAAGAAGGCTCCGTCACACTGGGCAGAGCCCCGTGTCTCCGGCAGGTGCTCCGGGATGGGGCTCCGGGCGTACCTTGTCAAACAGAGCGATGTACAGGGAGAAGCCAAAACGATCCCTCAGGCTGATCTTATCTGCCAGTGCGTTGCAGAGCTCACTGGCTGTGGTGGCCGAGTCTGCCAGTAGGGTTTTTGTGGTGCCATCCATAAAGGTCACAGGCAGCATGATGGGCTTCTTAGATTTTGTGGCCTAGGACAAACATATCAGATTCTTGTTCCAAATGCTCCACAGCAATACATTCAGGTGCTTTAAAAGCAATATACAGTGGGGGAAATAAGTATTTGACCCCTTGCTGATTTTGCCGGTTTGCCCACTGATAAAGAATGCAACGATCTATAACTTTAATCATATGTACATTCTAACAGTGAAAGACAGAATCCCCCCCAAAAATTCCAGAAAATCCCATCATATGAATTTATAAAAATTGATA
>CAJRST010004446.1:153671-197484 GCA_907169785.1 Menidia menidia
CACCACACCCCGTACTCTAAAGCCTCCCATCCTTTAACCCCCCTCCAGCATACCCTGTACCCTAAAGCCTCCCACCCCGTTGTCCCCCTCCAGCATACCCTGTACCCTGCACCCTCTAAGTGGCTAGAGAAAGTCTTGCCTCAGATGAGACATCTGAAAGAGCTGGTGAATGAGGCCAGTCCCCAGTGTCCAACATCCCACCCCCCGCAGAAACTAAACCATCATCTTTGAACAGCCAGATAAAGCACCAGCAGGTTCACAGTGACATGTGTGGGCTCCAGGCCGCAGTTTTGCAGAGAGTAGAGCTGATACAGTTTTCACCTGTTAGAGATAAAACAGTCAGAGCTCATCAGCAGCCTGAGTCCATTCACACCCTTCCTGGACCAGTTAGCCACTATACTCCTAAAGTCTGTGTTGAACAGTTTGTTACCACAACTGACTCATCTCACCTCAGACTGGAACATTTCCAAAGGCCCTTAGAACTGCTGTCATTAAGCCTCTTCTATAGAGGAGCAGTCTGGATGCCTCAGTACTGAACAGCGAGCGGCCCAAATCAAACCTGCTTATCTATTGGCCTGTCCCTTCTTTTATCTTCCACTTGTGGAGCTCATTTCAATTTTGAAAGCCACACTAAACACCATGCTAGTGAATATTCAGCCAATAGCTCTTCAGGAAACACAAAAAACACATTTTTTCTTTCTGCCAAACTGTGTTATCTTTGGATTTGTTGTGCCAGAGCAGAAAAGGAAATTGGAATAACTTGTTTCCTTGTGGCAGGCTAAAGAATAGTCAGAAAACACTCTTTGAACTCTGTGTCCTTGGAGAAAATATAGAGATAACACCAGATTGTAGGTGGTGCTGCTGGTTGTTTCTGGCTGGGCGGCTCAGGGTGGAAACCTGCTCATCATCACACCTGCAGCATTTGACAATCAGCCACCCGTGATATGCTGCACTCTCCAGGTTTCTGACACCACATGGTTGCCTCTTGGATATACGAATCAACGCCGGCCTTGCTACCTGTGTGGGTTTTCCTGTCTGTTCAGCACTCCTTTTGGATATACCTTTAACCCACCATCAAGCCCTTCTCCCCAAGGACACCCCCCCTCTCTTCCCGGCTCCCTGGTACTTCCACTCTCTCTCCGAACCAATAAATCCCTGTTTTTCCTTGATCCAGCAGCCCTGCGTTTGCTTTTAGGTCCTGTCCTCACATATCCCACAACAGAAGACTGTTGCTCAGTAATACTTATTACTTATTACACTTGTAGGATACAAAGGTGTTTTTTTTTTTTCCTTAAATGAGAAACTGTCTGTGAACAAGGAGCAGACATAGGTGTTCATGCAACACTCAACCTTCTCAGCAGAAAAGCTCTCAAACAGATGCCGTGGACTCACCATGGTAAGGTAGATGTAGTCTGTGGCAAGGCCCAGGCCCAGTTTAGCTTTCATCTCTGGAGCCATACCCTTCAACATGCAATAAAAGACATGGTAGTTTCGCTCATCGGGAGCCTGTGGGAGAGAAAAATGTAGTAATCCTCTGTACCTGAGAAGGGCTCAGAGTGTTTGTGTGTGGCTAATAACTGTGGTTGCATCACATAGATTTTGGATATATGAGTACATTGAATGTGGGGAGACAGCTAAGTATAATGTATGTATAATGCTCCATCACAGACATGAATTCTGACTGAGTTTGGACATCGTCTGGTGTCTCACCTGTCGACAGACGCGAGATTTCTCTAGCAGGTATTGCTCTATTTTGGCTCCTTCGATGGCCCCTCTTTTGCTGAAATGGATATCTATATACTTCCCAAAGCGACTGGAGTTGTCGTTACGAATTGTCTTGGCATTTCCAAAAGCTACAAGAAATGACATAACACAATGAGGTGGCAGGGCTCGACACAATACAAGCAGTGGAGTGAGGGTCACTGTGTAGTTCTATCTCAGCTACAGTAACTTTCAAACTTAACATGTTTGTTTAGATTCTTTAATGACAAAAAGCTCCAGAACACCATCTCGTTTTTAAAGTAAACTTGAGTGAAATGTCTTAATCTGTGCATGGATACCTCCAGATGGACTATTGTGTAACAAGATACTATGTTTGGCTCTTAGTGCTCACCTTCCAGGATGGGTGTGGCCTCCAGGACCTGCTGCTCTATCCAGGAGTGCTGACCACTGATGGCTGCAAGGAACTGCAGAATCAGCTTTGTGCTCTCTGTCTTTCCAGCTCCCGACTCCCCACTGTCATACAGAGAAAAGAGCTGCACTCTCCAACATACAGATAGGCTGATTTTATTGCTACAGGTGCTGGATGACAGCAGCTTACGTTGGTTGTTTGTTGAAGGACATTTGACCAAAGATGCCTCGGACACATCACATCACATTTTCCCTTTTTGTATGCAGTGGAAACCTATAAAAACCCATTTAAGGGCCATCAGCAATTATTTTGTATTTTATAAGTGTTTAAAAATATCTGTTAAACTCTATAGGCTTTAAATTTATAGGCTATTGTGGCAGATTGACTTAAATTTCTCTTCATATTTGTTCATTCATATTACATAACTGTGGATATGAACTTAATGACTCACAGAGTAATTTATTAAGTTGCACAGTGTTACTCACTGTCAAATGCAACATCAACTACTGCCAGAGATAAAGATGTTTCTGTTTTATTCATCCATCCATCCATTATCGTTACCGCTTATTCCCTGATGGGGTCGCAGGGAGAACTGGAGCCCATCCCAGTGGTCAATGGGGAGAGGTGGGGTCACCCCGGACAGTCCATTTTTGAATGGTGGGAGGAAGCCAGAGAACCCGGAGAGAACCCACAGACACAGGAGAACATGCAGACTCCACCCAGAAAGGTCCTGGTTCCCCCGGAAATCCAACCCAGAACCCTCTGGTCCTGGTTCCCCCGGGACTCCAACCCAGAACCCTCTGGCAAAAATATCCCGGTTCCCCCGGGACTCCAACCCAGAACCCTCTGGTCCTGGTTCCCCCGGGACTCCAACCCAGAACCCTCTGGTCCTGGTTTCCCCCGGCAGTCCAACCCAGAACCCTCTTGCAGAAATGTCCTGGTTCCCCCGGAAATCCAACCCAGAACCCTCTGGTCCTGGTTCCCCCGGGACTCCAACCCAGAACCCTCTGGTCCTGCTTCCCCCGGGACTCCAACCCAGAATCTTCTTGCTGTGAGGCAACAGTTCTAACCACCACACCAATCTATACTTTGACCCATGTTGTTATATAATAATGTCAAACGGTGAGTAGGCAGCATTGCATTGTGTATTCAAATTCAGAATTCACATGCTATATCCACTGGGATCATAGTGATTTGTAGGGATCGGGGATGAACACAAGGTTGCAGGTTTGTTTTAATTCTTATGTAGTCATGGCCAAAAGTTTTGAGAATGATTCAAATGTTAATATTTACAAAGTCTACTGCTTCAGTTTTTATAACAGCAATTTGTTTATACTCCAGAATGTTAAAAAGAGTGTTCAGCATAACAGCAATTAATTGCAAAGTCAATATTTGCCTAGAAAATTAACTTTATCCCCCAAAACGCATTTCAACGTCATTGTTGCCAAAATGGCTCCAGGGCGCCCAAGAAAGACCAGCAAGCGCCAGGACCGTCTCTTAAAAGTGTTTCAGCTGTGGGATCGGGCTACTAACAGTGCAGAGCTAGCTCAGGAACGGCAGCAGGCAGGTGTGAGGGTTAGGGTTATATAGGGTTAGGGTTAGGGTTAGGGTTAGGGTCAGGGTTAGGGTCAGGGTCAGGGTTAGGGTTAGGGTCAGGGTGCATCTGCATGCACTGTGAGGCGGAGACTCCTGGAGCAAGGCCTGGTCACAAGGAGGGCAGCAAAGAAGCCACTTCTCTCCAGGAAAAACATCAGGGACAGACTGATATTCTGCAGAGGGTACAGGGGGTGGACTGCTGAGGACTGGGGAAAAATATTTTCTCTGATGAATCCCTTTTCCAGTTGTTTGGGACATCTGGAAAACAGCTTGTTTGGAGAAGAGGAGGTGAGTGCTACCACCAGTCTTGTCTCATTCCAACTGTAAAGCATCCTGAAACCATTCATGTGTGGGGTTGCCACTCAGTCAAGGGAGTCTGCTCTCTCACAGTCTTACCTAAAAACACAGCCATGAATAAAGAATGGAACCAGAATGTCCTCCAAGAGCAACTTCTCCCAACCGTCCCAGAGCAGTTTGGTGATGAACAGTGCCTTTTCCAGCATGATGGAGCACCTTGCCATAAAGCAAAGGTGATATCTAACTGGCTCAGGGAACAAAACATAGAGATTTTGGGTCCATGGCCTGGAAACTCCCCTAATCTTTATCCCATTGAAAACTTATGGTCAATCATCAAGAGACGGGTGGAAAAACAAAAACCTAGGAATTCTGACAAAATTCAAGCATTTATTGTATTTCTGTATGTGATGACAACATCTGACATACACACATGAAAACCATAGGGCAGCAGATCATGTGAAAATATAATATTTGTGGCATTCTCAATACTTTTGGCCATGACTGTAGACCGAAATGTTTTATTACATGTCAGACTTTAATAACTGGGCCCCAACAGCTGCTTCTCTGAAACTCTGCACTGATTTGTACTGCATTTGTGAAATGTATGAGGAAATGTGTACACTGCACTCTTTGCTCAGCTCAGGAATTCTGCGCCTGTCTGCTTCAGAGGGTTCAGTTAAAGCGGCTGTGGCTGTGAATATGGTGTGTGTCACAGCGGTCTTATCCAGCTGGGGTTTTTGTCTGGTCTCCATCTGCTCTCGTCATTTCCTGTTTTATTTTGATAAGTAACCCTCATCTCATTTCAGGTCTCGTGCACTTCCCGGTGTGTCATCTGTCCAATTGTCTTCCTGATCACCTATTGTGTTCCCTTGGGGTTCCCTTCCCCTCATGTGTTAAATAGTCTGAGTCTCTCCTTGTCTGGGGCCAGTGGGTTTCGTCCCCCGTCCCACTGAGCAACCAAAGCCATCGCTGTTCCTTGCCTTGCGCCTTGAACCTAGTTATTCTTCGAAGTAGTGATTTTGATCCTCCTCGTTTTGTTCTGCTTCCCTGTGAGTGTTGTTTTGTTACTTTGTTTAAGATTCTTTAAGTTTAAGTGCCCCATTGAGTGATCTTTATTTTGTACTTTGCTTCCACTCCTTGCGAGTGCGTTTTGAGTTAATAAAACCTTTTTGTTACTCGATCTTCGCATCCGCGTCCTGTCTGAGTTCCACCTTGTCAGTGTGTGGGTTACTATGAGCCTATGAACACACCTGATGATGCAGCACTGGTCCTTGTTGTTCCGCTGCATGTTGAAGTAACAGTTGTCTGCAATGGCGAATATGTGTGGAGGCATCTCGCCGATCTTCTTGTTGGTGTAGAGGCGGATCTGGTCAGGAGTGTAGATGGGCAGCAGCTGGTAGGGGTTGACTGAAATCAGGATGGAGCCTGTGTATGTCTGCAGGGGCACAGAGATACAAGAACTTTCATTCACTCTTAAAAACTAAGCCTTAAGGGATTTACACTATATGGAAGTCAAGAGTAGAAAGGAGTTCGACAAATTCTGGTACGAATCTAAAACATCCATAACTTCTATGAAGCTTAGTTTTTTTTGTAATTTTAATAAGCAGGCTCTACTGTCTTTGGATTACCAAATACATCCTTTTGCTTTTTTTGTGGGATTGTAATATTGTGTCTTATCCGTTTCCCTTGTAGGAAAAGGCCATGCACTGCGAGATAACTGTTGTTGTGATTTGGCACTTGATAAATTGAATTGAATTTAACTGAATGCTGCAGCGAGTTGGCTGACTATTAAAAACATCCGATCCATCAACACCTTTGTCCTGTCACTTATCAGATACACTGTTGGTATGAAAACCTGGCTAAAGGACCCATGAATATTTTAGGAAGACGGCCTCCAGAAATGAGTTACAGTCTGAGGGGCTAAAGCTCCACAAAGGAAAGAAGCATCAATAGAAGGGCGATGCCCTGCATAGCACATGCTATCCACAGACTGAGAAGTCCAGTGGCTAAAAGAGGCTCTGATAGTGAGAGTACAAGAACAGGACCAGAGCACATAATAGATGCAGGGTCCACCACACTTTGCAAAGAGGATCTCAGACTGTCATGAAAATAGAGGTTACAAAAAAAGTGTTCAGTGTAGAAAAAAGTGTAGCTATATTTATTTTATATGTTTCTTTTCTATTCACTCTTTAACCACAATTAGTCTCCATGAACAGAGGAAACAGAAGATGAAAAAGTCTTTATAGAACTCTGTGCCACGCTCCCAGTCCAACGCTGGTGTCGTTTTCATCCCGATCTAACCCTGCCTTGCTGGATATGAATGAAGATGGGAGAAACGCACATAGATGACGTGTTCGTTGTAGCGGATGAACAGGTTGCGCAGGATGCCGGCTTCGTTAAGGTCGCCCAGACGGATCATGTCCTCCACTCCGTGGATAGAGGTGGGGTGCATGGGCTTGATGTTGGTCGCATTTTGAGGGGAGATCCAGTGTTCCTTTGAGGAAGGAAACATCAGTGCAACAAAGTATTGAAATGACATTGAACAACAATCTTGCTATTAGTTCAAATTATCAGTGAATTTGTTTCTAAAAGCTCAGCAAACAAAAGATTTGGGATAATGAAGAACTGTGGTTGCAGGAAGCCATTGGCTGAACAGCTTCATGAGTCTCCTCCTGAAGAACGCTGCTCATCAGCAGATGTTTTCATATGCTGCACATTTTTCAAGATCAGAGCTTTTGTGGAAGTGCTAGGTGAGTTGGCTGTAGATAGGGACTGTGCGACAGTGAGGTGGTACTTACCCGGCCCTCATCATCCAGAACCTGGATCTGTCCAGAGTCACAGAGTTTGACCACTGCTCCCACAGGAACGTCAAACTCTCTTCCTGTCTTGAGGTCCAACCACACATAGTCGCCCTGTGTGGTCAAACACACCCCGGTTACACACAGAGCAGTGCAGGTCCTAATACCATCTGTGTACGTCAGGACATGAGCTGCAGAAGATGTGCTTTAAAGTCAGAGAAATGAGAATTTCATCTCTGCTTTTGATGTAGCAGTAAGATGGCTTTAGCTCTGACTTCTCTTTAAGGTGCTGCTTTAGTGACAATACCTAATCTAATATTCAATTCATTTCAATTCAATTTTATTTATATAGCGCCACATCACAACAACAGTTGTCTCACAGCGCTTTCCAAACAGAGCAGGTCAGACCCTACTCTGAAGTTAACTACAGAAACCCAACAATTCCCACAGCAATATCCCCAGCATTTGGCTTCTCCCTGCAAAAACAGCTACATTACCAGAATTCTTTATTGCAACACCACCTAAAAACATAACGTTATGCTCCACAAAGCGAAGCATTGGACCACATTTGTTTTCTGCTTTTCTGAAGACGATAGAACTCCACCATGGTCAGAGTGGAGCAGATAAACTTAACCAGTCAATTATTTTTTTAGTGTTTGGTTGCCAGAAGGCTGATTATATTGTCTAATATTTATGTAATCTTTTTTAAAATCTTTAAGAATAGCTCAGGATCGGCAGCTACTAGGTTTGCTTTTATTCCGAAAGAAGCTGCTGGCAAATCTGCTCATAACAAAAACCCTGAGGCCTTAAGGATGCTGCATGTTCATTCCATTTACCAGCATTTAGCTGTCTTTCAGAGATCCAGTGCGATCCATAGCTGAGGCTCGAAGTTTAACCCCTCCATGCACAGCAGTCACTATAGTGGACATCAATTTAAAAGCCACTTTCTTGTGAATTTTGGGGTTTTCACGTTTTAAATGCGCATACGCCACTGAAATGAACACTGGTGCACACAAACACAATAAAAAAAAAAGACCATTTAAAATGCTTACACGCTAACTTCCGGCTACCTTTAAGTCTACAGATATTTGGCCTGTGCAAAACACTGGGCATGTATATAAAAAAACTGGTGCCAATTCCGCTCAGAACAACCTACCTGCTGCAGAATGACCATGGTTCAGCTGCGGGTTGATTCCTGGACATCAGAATTCACCTTTGTTGGCTCTGCCAAGGGGACCAGTCACAGATATCACACAGCTGAAGGAAAAAGCTACATTAGTTTAATTTGAACGTAGGCGTAAAGAAATAAAGAAGTACACCATCTTAGAAAATGTTTCAATTTACTGTTAAAGTTCATACAACCAAACCAATAACGGGGAGCAGGGAGAGGGCCGTCATGACCTCAATAAAATGGAAAAGCAAAGCAAGAAAACAGGCTTCAAAGCAGAATATTATTGGCAGGTTGATGAATGGTTTTGGGATTGCAGTGGGGGTGCAGGGTGAAAGGCCGAGGCTGTTTAAGGCTTACGTGGATTCCTTTGGCTAACTAAGTGGGGCTTAACCATGAGGCTTGGTTGCTGCTGAATCATTTTATCCCCCAACATGAGCTGCTGCTCATGTGGCTCTCCATAAAGCAGGACGCCCCTCCGTCCACGGGGAAATTAATAAAAAACTACTAAAAAGGATGTTCAGCAGGTATTTAGTCATATTTACTCATTTAGTGAAAGACAGATTCCACCTAAATGTACCACAAACTGCCACCAGAGGTTAATCCTACCTGTGGCAATCGGACTCCCTTAATGTTTGACACCATCTGTGTTAGATCTGTACAAATCTTTGGACACATTTGTTTTAAAATGATCTGCATGTATAATACCTCAAATTTTACATATTAAGAGTGCATATGTCACATGCCTATTTATTTTTAACATGGTTTAACTCATTTTTAAAAGTCTACTTCGAGTCACATGGCTTTCCATATATATATTATTTTATTGGCTTTGTTTTTTTTTCTGTTTTCATGCTCTTTGAGTGGGTACATCAATGACAAGAATTTGTCCCCTGGTTGATAAAGCATCCAGACTGCTATGTTCATCAGTTTACTTCCTGGTTGTGGTACATAAAGAGTTGGTTTCAGTTGGAGAAAGCTTAGTCCACAGGGTAAGTAACAGTTGTATTTTCGCTCTATAAGAGATGCAAAACATTGACCTGAACTCATTCTTAGTTCAGTAAGTTAACATTCTAAGTAGTTTAGAAGCTCCAGACAACATAAGTAACTAAGAAGAGGCATGTCATGGGGGAGGAGCCACATGTATTAATGAACCATTAGTGGCTCTATAAGAAGATTAACATTTAGGTGGAAACTTCAAATGATAGAATATATAAGACCACAGCTAGTCTTTATTGATGACAAAAAGAAGTCTCTCGGGGAAATAAAGATTGCAGCTATCATCTGGGCTCATGATTTACTGAAAGCTTCCAGCCATGCATATATAACCTGTCAGGAGTGTGCGTCAAGACTCCTTATCCACACCCCAGGGTGCCAATCTGGCATCTGTCCAAAACACAGATCTATAGATCTGCACTAGCCTGGCCGCATGCATGCTGTCTCACAGTGCTGTTTACCAGCAAAAACAAAGATTATAATGAAAATACGGCGAAGGATTAGCATTCAAAGGTAGCTGATAACCCCCCCCTCACCCCCTGGCCTCCTCCAGCCCAACACAATGGGTCAAAAATGGAACTTCTATTGAAGATAAAGATGACTATTCTTCTTGAAAACCACGCATCACATATTTTAGAACAATGATAATTCAATTATTTGCATGTAAAGAAAAAATAATTGGCAACAAAGATTAATCAGTCAATTTGTGCTGACTCACTTTGTAAAATCACAGGCTTACTCACTAAATGAGCCCTGTATGACCTCCTTTTGAAAGCATTTTCCCACTTGCAGTATTCTTTGGGATTTCTCTTAGAGACCTGACTCGTGGTGGTCAGGGCCTGGAGGAGCTGTGGTGGGGGTCCCCGATTTCCATTCCATGGAGTGTCTGGTACTGGGACACTGTCAACCACAGGTCCTTCTACATGTGAAGTGGGTCTTTTTGAATTGGATTTGCTTCCCTCCAGTGCCATCAGATGGATGCTATTCCTGTCTGTGGGGGAAGCCTCAGACACCGTTTTCTTTTATCCCTAACTAAGCTGATTTTTGAGTGTTAATAGAAAAGACTGCCTTTGTTGACTAGCACTGTTGTTCTTTGGCTAATCTGCTGAATTGGTTCTGGAAACAACCGATATACAAATACTGGCCAGATCCATTCAAAAATTCAGAGGAACATTACACCATAAGAAAGAACAGTGTGACAGTAGTCAGCATCACTGGCCACACAACAGGCTGCACAGGGGGGGGGGGGGGGGGGGGGGGGGGGATCCTAGCTGTTTAAGCATTTTTCAAACTTCTCCGAGTGGTTGGATTGGTCTCATTTGAGAAGCTTTTCACATAATGTTATTCATAGCCAACAAACTATTCTGATGCATTTGAATAATTGCCTTAGAATTGTTCTGAAAAAAAAAAAAGGAAGTTGTTTTTTTCCCAAAGTGAATGTAAACTCACAGACCCTCCAGAGATGGCAGATATTTTCCTGTCTGCGTAACTTTATCAGTGTTTGTTTCATCCATTCCAAACCCGTCTCCTCTGACAAATCTGGCTCCCAAATCAGTGACCAGAATTGACAAGATAGTTCAGAAACCCCCCTGACCAGCACACTGAAGACTAAAAACGCTGAACCATTACAGCTCATAAGAGCCCAGGTCAGCCAGATCAGAGATTTTCACAACAGCTTGCTAAAGCTCAGGCTGCTAATCTGTGTGTGAGCTCTGCCACGCTCACCTCACACACAGCACCGCTGACTCACACGGCACCAGCACACAGGGCTGCGGACCTCTCATCGTCAGGCAAGAAAGGTTCAACGCTGGGCTTCCATCAGCTCTGGCCAGTGTCTGGAAAACACAGGAGGCAGAGTTTGTGCCGAGGAGCCGGAGGAAACCGTTTTGTTCTGATCACCAGCAAAAGTCAAGTTGTTCATTATTTCTACGATTCCAACGTTTCAGGCTAAGAAACAAAACAAAAGACAAAACAATGGATTTGAAGGTGCTCCCACAAATATCCAGCTCCAAATAAAGTAGTTCAGTAGTTTAACCTTGAATTTATAATCTAATTAAGATAAAGAACTTAACAGGATCTGTGAGGACACATTTATGGGGATACATCTGGACAGTTGCACTAAAAACACACTTTTGAGGGTTTTTATTCATAGTTTGTTGTATTATTAGTCTAGATTTGAAACCATTCAAACCAAAATGTCTGTTGGTGAGTGTATATTTTCAGGAAAAAAAACACTTGCAAACTCTTTGATGTAAATATTTTAGTAGAGAAAAAAAACTTAATTGGATTCATCTCACAACAATAGTTTCAGACATTTTTTCAACAGAAATCTGTACTGTAGATTTAGCTTCCCTACTCATAAAAGGGGGAGTTTCCTAATGGCTATATGCAAGCCACATTTACAGTTTTTCTCAGAAAAACTCGCTCACATCAAAGCCAAAATCCATATATGGCCATTGTAAAAAGTTGGATAAGATATATTACTTTAAAACATTTCTAATAATTTGAAACTGCATGGTTGTGGATTCAAACTGATATTCTCATTACAAATGAGAACAAAAGCTAAATATATAATATATAACTCTGACGTTGTCTGACAAAGCTCAGGTCATTTTGGCTTACAGACTCCTCTAAATAACATCCAGATGCACAATGAAAGCAACAAGTTAACTTTTAGGGCTTAAATGGTTGAGGACAAACATCTGATTAAGAAACATTGCAACTGTTCTTCTTTTTAGCCATTCCTGACCAAATAACAAACCTCACTTGGTATGTTTACAGACGTTGTGATTTGGCTGAAACTGAACTGTATGGAAGCTGAATATGACAAATGTCACGTTAAGTTTTTACAAACATCCATAAAGGCATGGCTTCCTTTATAAACAATAAGCAGGAATGAAATTCCTTTACAACTAACATATTTACATTTAAATTGGAGACCCAGCAGGGGAAAAACTTCCACAGATGTTTATGCAGGCACTCAATGAGGGTGTTGGTGAGGGCTGTGAAACCTGGAAACCGATGGAACTCTCTTCTCTGCACAGATTCTCACGGGAACACAAAATGACAAACACTGCCTCGAATTAGCTCACTTGATGAGGATTTTTTCTATCTTCTTACAACAGAAAAAACCCTTAAATTAATACTGAATGTCCGCCCTAAAACACAATGTGGTCCAAAGCTCCTTCCCATGTCTGTGAGCTGGTGAGGCTCCAGAGCCTGGGACACCCGAGGGACATCAACAGGGTAGGAATTTTCCACACCTGGATTATCCGTTTTCAAATGTTTGCTGATTTATCTGCTCTTATGAATTATTAATGGAGCTTCTAAATAAATGTAAAAGATGTCTTTGAAGTCCTGTAAAGCACGGTATGGCAAGTCTGCACATTCAAAAGAAAAACGGCAGTTCTTGTGAGTCAAATCATTACTAAGATCTGACTTGATGCAATAAGTACCCAAAACAACAACTACTGTGGCTACAGCGTGCATAATGGCTGCTTTGGTGCTGGCACAGGACAAAATGAGCAATAAGAGGCTTTAGCCTAAAGCTGCAGCAGAGCGGAGGGCCGCCGGACCTCTGCTGGAGGCTTAGCGGCCCTCAGCTGTGAGCCACCTGCCGCTCTTACCTCACAGCGCCGTGTTCCAGGCTCCGGCAGCCTCCTCTGGGGGGTCCTGGCGTTGCTGGGGCTGGTAGGACTGGCTGAGCGGGACAGTAAGAGCAGAAGTGATCTGGGGGCTGTTTAACGCGCTCCCACAGACTGCAGTTCCATTGGTGGTTGAGGCCCAGGTTTCTGCAGGGGGCTCAGTGCTGCCGTCCAGTTCCAGAGCCACGTCTGAGCCGCTGACCAGGCTCTGCAGACTCCTGCTGAGGCTCTTTCATGGCCGCTGATCCTGATTAGCTGAGAGGTGGAGCCTATCCAGAGACCAGCGGGCGGGGCCTGACCAAGGGCCTGATGTTTATGTTAGCCCTCTGCTTTCATTGTCAACACCTTCATCTAAAGTTTGGTTGTGAATCACAATTTGGTCAAGTTCGAAGGCGAGGGCTCACCTCTAGTTTGTAAAAAGGTTTTTCTGGACATCAATATGTCTGGTTGGATAATTAGGAACAATACAGCCCACCTCTGTTTTTCTGCAGTTTCACCCGAAGACATTTAGACCTGATGTCATCATGTGTGCTAAGTGATCTATTAAAAATTAAAAGTATAGCCGAGGCCAGTGTTTCCCAACCCCGGTCCTAAAGGCTCACTGCCCTGCATGTTTTCCAGGTTCCCCTGCTCCAGCACACCTGGTTCTAATGAATGGGACTTTAGCAGCTTTCTGCACAGCTGAAAAGTGGTTCCATTCATTAGAACCAGGTGTTCTGGAGCAGGGGAACCTGGAAAACATGCAGGGCAGTGAGCCTTTAGGACCGGGGTTGGGAAACACTGGCCTATGCTAATGCCACCATTCGAACCTAAGTCCCAAAACGTACTGTGTTGTTCTGGGTGATGAGACACTGAGAGGCAGGATTAAGCTCATGAGACAAAATGTGTTTTATTGGGTGGAAGTTGACTGAATGTGTGATCAGTGAATAAAAGTGAGACATGTGTGGGGAGACGATAGGGGCAGCGTGCTGAGGCTGACCCAGAGTGGACAGAGGGGGGGTTGACGTGCTGTGTGCTCATAAACAGGCAGCCGCCTCTCCCGTGTCACCCTTTCAGTCTCTGAACTTTCGGCTGTCCGCTCACAGGCAGCAGCATATTTCAAAGTGCAGTTAGCAGCGTCAGAGTACATTGACACCTTCAGACTGGGAAGAATCCCTCTTTGTGTTGGTGTAAACTGAACTGAAAAAGGAGCTGTTTTGAGCCCCATCCAGCACAGCCCACCTGCTCGTCTTTCAAACCATCTTGTGGACGCCGTTTTTCTCTCCAAGAAGCACTGTGACAAGTTTCATATTAAAGACAAGTCTGTTATATATCTCTTCCTATTCAAATGACTATGAAACGAATGCAGCCCTGGTTGGGAGCTTTAGACCAAGACAGCATGGATGACACCAGCCATTACCATCACAGTCTTTGCCAAGTCATTTCCTGTTTTATTTTGAAATGGAAGCTCTCCTCTTGTTTCAGGTCACTACCCCATGTGGCACCAGTCTGATTTACCTCCCTGATTCCTGACTGTGTCCACCTGTCCTCCACAGCCTTAAAAACCAAAGCCCTGCCCCCCCACCTGTGTCCAGCCTGGACGTGACACCATGATTTCCCGGATCAGAAAACTGTCATCAGGTTTCAAGTCACCCATGTTAAAGCACATTGTTTCACGTGAATGGTCAGTTCTTATGATTCTGAATCAAAAGCGCAAAGACCTGAGTTTAGGGCTGCACGTGTGAGTGGAGGAACTGGATGATGCCGTAACTTCAGGCACTTAATTGTTTGGGTTGCAGAGAAGTTGGCCTTTTGGCTCCAGCATCTCCCAGAACAATCCTCCTACAACTAGCACAGGGCAACGCTCAGATGAGGGAGGCGAACAAACTTAAGCCGGAGATTCAGGGACCACAGAAACCAATGAGATGGGCCAACCTCTGAGAGGCTGAGGACAGTTTGGATCCTCTGCAGAGGTCCTCTGAGAGTTTCAGTGGAGTTCACCGAGGAGTTGGGAGAGCCTTTACTCCCGATGAAATTCAAGCTGCACGTATGGAATGAGGGAAAGCAAAAGTTTTTGCTTTTTTTAATGTTGTTTTGGTTAACTTTATCTTGGTAGATCGACCCGGTCCCTCTGCTCTACTTCTCCTCTCCATAATTCATGTTTTTGTACCATGTATGTGAGTTCATATGGCTATCTGTGTATATGTCTTAAAAAGTCTTGAATGGCAAGGCCATGGAGCTAAGTTTGTGTTCTATTGTTCAAATTGCTCAATAAAAAAATTTAAGTAAAAAAACAGGACTACGTGACCTCATATTCAAACGCTAACTGACGGTGACACCAACAAAATGAATAAGAAAATGGATTTTTAGCAACTGCATGAAACACAGTTACTGTTACCATCTATTTCTGTTAATATTGACTGTATTCCATTAGATTACTATGCATTTTTCCTTATACCTGTAGGCTCTCACTATTGTTTTCCTGTTTCTTTTCCTGTTTCTCTTTATTATTCCATATTCCGTACGTTTTTCTGCATCTAACTACTCCTTCACCTTTCAGCCTATTTCATTCATTCATTTCATATGGTGTCAAAATGTCCAGCTATCTCAGGACTATGCAGCTATGACTTCTGCTGTTAAAACCTTTTCAACTTTTTAAAATATTTAAATTGTTATGCCTTATTCTTCTCATTGAAATGAATGTAGCAAAAATTAGGGCTCCATCTGCTGGTCACTGGCATTTCAGCCCCTTTAAATCTTTGTCCTGTATTCCTCTGCTGTGGTACAGCTCAGTGGTGGAGCGTTCGACTGCAGATCCAGAAGTCGACGGGTTAAATTATTCCTCCCCTCAGCCTTTTTTCTTTAACTCTTCTGCTTCTTTCATTCTTCTTCAACTCTTCAGTTCAATGTCTTTTTCAGCTTTTATTTGGCTTTTTCTTCTAAATAAAACAAATGTTCTGAACTAGTTTGTCTTCCACTTGTAAAATGTTATCTGCACGGCCCTCAGGTTGATCACAACAGCAGAACTTCAGTTAGTTGATATAGTCTTTATATTTGATTGCTTAGATAGAATGATGACAAAACCAGAAAAGGGTTTTCTTGTTTTATTTTAAAGTCATGCCACAAGTTGACATTTAATACAAAAGAAAATGAATAATTTCCAATTGTAGCTATAAAATAACCACAGTGTAACTGAGAACAGAATTCCACTGACACAATTTGAAAAAGAAAAGTAAAGCTCACACTGAAAATAACACAGACTCACACAGTACAGAGCATACAGCACGGCTGTCTGATACCTAGCTATCAGTAAACATACCAGTTGGAATCGCAAGGTAACCTGGATATATAAAATCAATAAGCTTAGAAAATACCAATAAAAGATACTTGTTATAAAGACAGTAGCATCTTCTAGAAGAGTCACCATGCAGTCGGTATTCCTGTCTGCAGTCCAGAAACATTGGCAGAAAAATACAAGAAGAATCACAAGCTCATTCTTTAAGAGGACAAGACTCTATTTCAGATAAAAAGATCAGTGTATTTCTTGGATGCAGTCTATATGATGCAGTCAGTTGAAAAATATAACACCTGGTTTACCCTCTCTGGAAACCCAAGTCATTTCAAACACATGCAACAGTATGCAAGTTGAAAAGGCTTTCAAACCAGCCCACAAGCAGCCTCTGTGGAGACGTTGTAAAAGCAATAGGGTGCTCATAGCTGCAGTTTGGTCGGACCATTCCACCCCTACTTCCAGCATATGATGTGTGAATTGTCAGAGCTTGTTTGAACCTTTCACTGAGCTTGCAACATCAGAATGAGAATAGGTTTTAGGTGTCATTAACATGTATATTATTATAACCTACAATACTCTTCATTCAGTCCTACCTGTTCAAGGCTAAAGTCCAGAGTGGCCTGCTCCACCAGCCCTGGGTCATGTGGGCCCTTTCCTCTCTGAGCCTGCGTCGGGCCTCTGGCCTGTGCTCGGGGTTCTAGTGCGTTTCCTGGAGCTGTAACTTTGAGGGTAATTCTGATGTCAGTTTCAACCCCAACATCCAGTTCATGTCTCTCTGTATCCTCTGTATCCGAATCCTGTTCTGAATAGCTTGTTAAAGACTTTTTGTTGTTTTGAAATCTTCATAACTGCCAAGGGCAAAATAAATGACATTCATTAAAATAATTATAACTATAGCAGCTCGGGAAGAATCTTGAAGCCGATTAGACATTTCTGACCTGGAGCTTGACATTCTGTATACCTTTATACCTTTATACTCCTGTACAGAAAACCACATGACAGTAAAGCGACAAACAAGCAGAAAACCTACCCCTCCTAAAAATACAGCTATGGGCAGATTTACCCAGTGATGATCACCAGAAGCCTCATGTTAGGCCAGTTCCCTTGGACAGGAGGACATTGTTGGAGAATAAAATAAAGGAATTATACTGAGGGCCTAAAGACGAGCAGCTTTTGCTCTCCAGCTATTTGATTTCAGCACTTATTTTCTAACTTGATAGTCATTTGATCTGACTGAAGTTTCCTGAAAAACAGTTCGTCTCACATGACAACTACAGGGCTTTGTGCAAAAACTTTGTACATAATCATTAGATTATCTGAAACACGACTGTCCTTTTTCTATACAACTACAACACCTCGCTAACCCTAAAACGTGACAAATGATCGCTGCCATCTGATTCAGGAGCTTCCTCTTCCTCAGTGAACGCTGACTAGGGATATGATCACATGACCATCTCAGAGAAACTGAGGCATTGGGCAAAGATATCAAAACTATATTTCCTGCCAACCAGAACAAATGAATACAATGGCAGCTTGCTGCCTGTTTAAATATACTGAGATGGTTCATGTTTTATAGCAGAGGAATACAGTAGATAATGGCCGAGATAATGATACCAGTAGATCCCACCGTCACATCAGAACACTAGACATGGAGCCAACAGCCAACTTCATAGCACCCCAATACTAACACTTCACCAACACACTGTATGTCGGCTAATCCATACAGTAACATAAGGAGCTGAGGCTCAACTAGGAGGAAATATGTAAAGAGAAATTATGGGAGGGCAAAGATCAGGACTGGTGGGACCTGTGGGGAAGGCTGAGAGAGTCAGAAGCATCCAGTCACAGTGAATGGTTACCTGACTGAAGACGGACAACTAGCTTAACTGTTTGGCATTTTGTCTGATACAAGGTAAGCACCATATTCATAAGACAAAACAGTGACATTAATCTGCTCTTTTAAATCCCAGGATGAAAATCAACCTTTTTCTACAAATGAACTCATCTGCCAACAGTTAATGTACAACAAGTTAAATATTTCTTAAGAAAGGGGAGAAACCTGTGGCATAAACTATCTGTTGCAGTCATTAATTCAGTAAAACACATGGTCAGTGAAATTGATCTTAATAATTCACACAAGTCATAATGGAAGTATAAAAAAGGCAATTTGTTGAGTTGATTCCTCTAAATGTTGTTGCTCATCCCTTAGAAAGTAGGAAAGAATCATTCCCCTTTAACAGGAAGCAAGACAAAAACAACCATCAGAACATAGATCCAACAACTGATAAGTTAAGTTGCTACTACCTTTCTATACATACTGTAAACTGCAAGTTACAGGGTACAAAATTCTAAAAAACTGGATACTGTGTTAATTCATGCAAGTATGCAACGTCAGCCTTTTTATCAAATACAGCCTTTTCATCAAAGTAGCAACAGCAAATGTTTGAGGACCTTGGGAGAAACTAAAGGAGTCCTTTGCAGTTCAAGATGATGCACGCAGATTAAAAAGCCTTTTTGCTACATGCACTGCCATTTTTGGAGTCATAGAAAAAGTTCAGCTTTAAGCTTTACAGCAACTATTACAAAAGCAAAACCAACCAGGGTCCAGACACTGGAAGCTGGAGTGTATTTGTGTGTGTTTTTGTGTGTGTGTGGTGGTTAACAGTGAAAGCCATAACACTTTTGGCAAAGGTTCACAATGTGCAAAAACTACAAAGAGTAACAAACTTAAAGAAATGATAATAAGAGCAAAAAAAGGGACCTTGTGGAGAGCAAAACATTTCCCCATGTACATCCTTTCAGCTCACAGCTGGACTGCGACGGTGTGAGTCCTGAGCAGAGCAGGGCAGCTGCCCCACAAACACTGTGGCATTACTTACACAGATATGCTCCCGTTTGTAAAACCCTTCAGGTTACTAGCTGTTATATTTCTGGATCACATCACATTCAGTACTGGGATCAAATGGCACTGGTCTGCTTCATTTTGCAGTCTGAGCACTTCCTGTGTGTATTTTCCCCTTTCATAACTGGCTGCAAACTGGCCGGTAAGTCTGAGCGTGGCACCATCACATGTTGCTTCTCCAACATTCATGCTAATCCCGACTCACGTTAAACATCGTTCCTTAACGCTGATGAAGACTCTGACAAGTACTGGAACTTTTCATCAGAACAATGCTACTCTTCCATTTTACCATAAAGAAGTGATGTATTTATTTGTACTGAATCCATTTGAAAATACAGTTCCCATTTAAAAAATACATGCTTCCTGAGCTGTTTGAGTGATTTGAAAGTGACCAATTAAGTGATTTAACCAGAGCCTGAATTAGAGTTGGCTTTCACTACTTTGTTGCTGTCATCAACCTAAAAACGAAGATTTTTTAAGTTCTTGTTGAACAATTAGGATGACACTCTGCTATAAATCTTTGACTGTCTAATCAGATTTTACTGTAATATATCTGCAAGGAACCAGCCTGGTTTCAGTACATTTATTCCCTATGTTAGCTACTTGGTATCACACCATACGACCAATTACTGATCACCATGAAGCTTGAGTTTTAAATAATAAAAATACTTCTGAAAAACACTGGTTTAAGAAGGCATTGTAGGGATAAAAAGGAGCAATGCGAAGACTAGTGCACTTTGTGGCAAGACAGAGCAGTTTTGATGATAGTAGGGAAGGTGTGTGCCAAGCGGGGTTAGTCTGAGACAACCACCGTCTGTGTACCATCTGGCACATTTTGTATTAGTACCTCACCCAAAAAACATCAGTGCTGATCCACATTGTCTGAACGAAGAGGCAGAGCTGAAGCTTAGCAGAGAGGGAGCAGAATAAACCACTTCTTTCTCAAGGTTTCTGGCTTTTGATCAGTACAGGCGTTTTGGAATAATAGAGTCTAAGCTCTGTAGTGTACACGACTTTTCAACACATACCTTTGGCACTACTTTGTTCTCACAATAAAGCCACCCACAATATTTGCAGCTAATTCGTGGCATGTTAACATTACTTAGTAAGACAGATTAATAATTCTCCAGAAGGAAATGGTAATAAACTAGGGGTAGGATTGAATGCCTCTGAAGGTACTGGGTTGGGGAAGGAAACTTCTTCCTTACCTTCCCACACACCTGTAAATATAAACCAACATGGTGTCTAGCACTTCCCTCGTTGGCACTGTCGTTTTAAAAAGGGGATATTTGCGGGCTAACCCAGCACAACTACAGTGTCAGCACTGGTAGCTCTGAATTCTTGTTGAACGAAAAACAAAGACAGAAACAAATCACAGACAATATAAGTAGCACCTAAATAGTAGCCAAAAACTGCTGCTAATGTTCAGAAATGCTAGAGGTATTATGAATGCATCACATTAATACAAGAACCGTTTCAGCTTGTTGATATGGTCAGACTGCCATGAGCTGCATTAGTTTGACATGCTGTCCCCTCCCAACTAGCATTTCCAAGATGTGTCAGATAAAAAGAACGACAGTCTCACTCTCTCTCTTTCTCTCTCTCTCCATATATACATATATATGTATAAATATGTATCTATATAGTAACAGTTGAAGAGTATAATACAAGGCAATGAACATATTGCAGAAATAACCCATGCAAGACACATTTATAAGTATGCTGCCAATTGAAATGCCACGGGTGACAGTTCAAGTAATGGAAAAGGCAGTTTAAAAGAAAACATTTTAAAGAAACTTCTAGATGATAACAGAAAACTAACATATCTACTCATAACCAAAAGTTCATGACAACTATGAATTAAAAAGAAAGAAGAAAAACCTGTCATGTTCAGAGTGATGTTTTTCTGTCTGGGCTTCTGTGAGATTAGGCCCACTGCGTGCTAAAAAGTGGGAGTGGCCACGCCACTTCTGCAACAGTTATCATGGTTAATAAGAGATAGATTACATACAGTAGTACCATTTGTGGTTCAATATGCAAAAACATGGTAAATCAGCAGTCCATCCATGCTGTTTTCCTGCTGTGTAGGCAAAGCCAGGACCAAGGCAATGGCACATCATGTTTGGCAGGACGTCTCCTCTGCTCAGCCTCCTTCTCGTCTCTGGAGAGCTTTGCTTTGCTTTACAGCAAATTAAAGTGCAAGGTGTGTTTCCCCTTACAGACCTCCTCGCTGCTGGGTTCACACCTTTCCAGACACTGGTTTCCCTCACAGGGACAACATGGATTAGTAGATGCACATTCACCAGAGCAGTCTCCTGTAGTCCAGATCAGAACAGACAGCTCAGTCCACTCACACCCACTAAGGTCTACTCTGTGCCAGCAGGCTTTCAGGATTGGGCTGCCCGAGTCCTGTGGGTGGGCCAGAAGACTGGTCAGAGGAAGCGTCAGGCAGTGGTGTTGCCGTTTAGAGACGATGTGGCACAGGGAGTGGTGTTTTGTTGCTAGGCTGGAGCTGGGCCAGGCCAGGCCAGTCTGGGAGGGACTAAGAGAGTGGAGGGCCTGGCTCATCTTTGGTCCCGTAAAGCACTTGATTTATGTCAGGGTAAATGTCTCCCTCTGCTAGGCGGGGGGGCCAGCACGTGGGAGGATGGGAGGAGGGGGGGTGCCGGCTGCTAAGCTACCACTGGAAAGATGTGCAGCACAGGCAGGAATGTTTTCATTAGGCCATGCAGTTCAGAGGTGTCCATAGCAACCGGCGGTGAGGACGTCGGGACGGTAAAGGGGGGGAGATGGGAGGAACAAAAACACTCTTCCAAATTTGAAAGTGGACAGAAACAATTGTCAGACACTTCTGCACGCTCACCAAAGCACTGTCAACCTGCTAAAGATGGGAGAGGGAGAGCTGGCTACTCCAGATAAACAACCCAGACGTGAAGCAGGTGGACATGCAGCCTAAAAGAAACCAACCGGAGGCTGTGCTCAGCAAAACAGCGGACTAAATCCAAAATAAACTCTGTCCCCTCAAGGTGGAGAGACATACTCAGCCTTAAGGCAATGCATAGCCCTTGGAAACATTGGCACATGCATGGAGAGTGCATAATGTCAGAATGTGTTTGTAAATGTATGTGCATATGTTCAAACTGAGCTAAACGCCGAGCGGCAGAACGGACTCTCGGTTCCAGAGTCAGAGCACTGAAACGGCCCAGTCCTTACACAGCTGCTGAGATGTGCACGGTGGCTCTGGCTACAAGCCAGTGCCCAAGCTTATGGTGTAGAAGCCAATCCATCACAAGACTGAGAAAGTAAATCCACATTCTGTGTGCTCACATACAAATACTGAGGAAAGCAGAGGGAGAAGAATGGGAGGCAGGAGAAGAGAGCAGGGCAGAGGGACAGTGATCTCTGGCTCCAGCTGAGAGCTGGATGCAGCCCCCGGCAGCGGCTGTGAGGGGGGGTCAGATGTGGGTGAGAGTGGTGGAGGTGATGAGGCGCACAGTGAGCGTGCCCGGCAGGTCGCTGTCCTGCCGGCTGCCCTTGTCCCGGAGGTGGAGCGTGTGCTGCTCCTGCCGCTCGTTAGGGTCACTGAACAGGACCACCTGACCCAGGAAGGTGTCCACAATCATGTTCTTGTTGTAGATCTGCACGGTGCTCACAGGAGGATCAGCAACAGGGGAGGACAGCAGGGAAACGAAGGAAAGAGTAGAAACTAGTAAATACGCACAAATGGGGAACCAAAGCAGGAAATACATCAAGCATAGAATGTTTTATCTGATAGGATGTGACACAAACACAAAACACTGGAGATAAACCAAACTAAAAAACTACAAAACAGGCTGAATGAGTGTCCTGCATAAGAATCAAAGATGCCACCTGCTTCATAACCCCCCCCCCCCCTCCAAAGAACTTTGGAGGAAATTTAAAGGAAATGTCACACAACAAAGAAGATGCTTTAAGAGAGAAAAAAAGAACAATTGAATTTTTCTGGTGCTGGAGCCAAAAAGAAAGACTCCATTAAGACTTTCCACCACCTTTAAACAGAACAGCAGCTTTAGGGTTCTGCGGGCTAGACTGGTCTTTACTGATAACTCGTCACCAGTAAAGCTCTTCAGAGGGCATTCAGAATCATGAGTCACAGTCACACCAGGACCCTGCAGTTCTCCACTCCACTGCCCGGGAACCTTTCAGCTCATCACCACCTGCCACCACCTGTTGACCCCTCCTTTGGAAACTGGACTGCCTGTCCTGTTCCCCCCACGTTTTGATGACACCGACCTGACTCTAGCGCTTCATTCTACCAGACTCTTGTGGCTCACTTGGACACACACACACACACTCCTCCGGCTGTAACACGGGATTTTATGTTGATAAAAAATATGGATTGCGTTTTTACAAGTTACAACAGTGTTGCTTGTTGTGACATCCAGTCATAGAGCGTAATGTACGGTCTGAGCTAGTCCTTACCAGCTCCACAAATACCGGTTCTCCACTGCGCTGTGACTAGATTACAAAATGGAATCCGTCTAAAGTCATAGTGTTACTAATCATATCATCTCCCAGCTCTGGTGAGGTAAATGCCCATGACATTGTCAGTAATAATTCCCGGTAAGCCTTTGGCCCTGAAACTCAGGGTTGTCAGGGACTGGTGACAGATGTCCAGATCTCCTTACCGGCTTCAGTCTAATGTGGCATGATGTCACAGTAGGAGGAAATGAAGGGAAAAGACTTTCAGGTAAAGTTGTGCATGAGGGGAAGTGTTTGGGCACAAATCACCAACCAGAACCTTTCCACCAGCTGGCCCCAGCGCTCCTGAGCTGGGAGTGTGTGGGTGCCTGTCCCATCACATGCGGGGGGGTGATGGGACTGATGGGGATGACAGCAGAGAGACAGCTCACCTCGATGTGGATGCCCTCCTTGGGCTTTTTGCGGTAAAACAGGCCTTTGATGTCAAAGTTGGGGCAGCGTGTGTCTTTCTGAACTGGTGACCGGACCCTCTCTCCTTCACAGGTGATTATCACGTAGGGGTCTACAGCTGGAGGAAAAGAAACTCAGATCCGTACATCACACAGACACAGCCCTAAGCATCAGACAAGGCCTTGTTCCTGACTACTGGATTTCTTTCAGGCCAAACAGTTTTTATCTTGTGAAAACAAAAGAACTTTAGTCTACATCACCCCTGCCTCGGGGCAGAGGCCTCCTTGCTGAGAGGGCAGAAAATGGTGCCTTCATTTGGCATTTTGCATGGAAAAAAGACTAAACTAAAATATGAACTAAAACTTGCTAATTTCCCCCCAAAAAAACAAAGAACATACAGGTTTAACTACTTCTGTAAAGTAGCAGCTTGAATATGACCTGTAGCTGTGTGCCATCATATTTCCAGTCTAATGTAACCTGACCTCATTTCCATATTCTCAATTTAATCACCTCACCAGTGACACAGGACGAACGGACATCCCTTAAACTGACATCTATCCCTGTACACTGCTCCAGGCACCGTAGTTTAGCCTAATATTATTGAGCATTTTCAGGATGGCAGCTTGGTTTGTCGTCGCTTCAGATGTAGATTTACTAAGAAGACAAAATGTGTTTAAAAAATATAATCTAAGCCTCTCAAAGGGTTTTATTCAAATAACTGCTTAGAGCAAAAAGGTAGGTGCTTTAGAAAAACTATTGAACTTCCTGAACCATTCACTTCATAAAATGCTTGCAGTTCTTGCTAACTGAAGTTCCATTCGCCAGTAATGATGTCTGAAGTGTAGGATGTTTGCAGCAGTGGGAAAAGTGCTACAACTCCAGCACACGGCAGTGCATTCTGAGTGACAGACACTTCCGCTAAGGCTCTTTAATAAGACCTCCAAAGTTAAAGCGCTTTGAGCAGGATAGGAAAATGCTGTTGCCACCATGTGGCCACAGATGGAACCTGTCATAAGAAAAGCAACAGGCTGAGGCCTGTGCAAATAGCACCAGAATTCCCAGCAGTTGCTGGCTTTTATTTCTAATCTTTCAACATTAACTGACTTTAACAGGTTGCTTAAAGGTTGGTCCAACTGCATCAGTATTAATTTGCTTAACTTAAAACTGTACTTTTAAGCTTTTGGTTAAACTACGTGGTTGTGGCTTTTATGATATTAGAATTAATAGAGGGAGTTGTTTGAATACGACACCCATATCTCTGGCTGCTTTCTAGGCCTGCTTTTCCACAAAGTCTCCCCCAATAATCACATTTATAGCCCCAACTGCATAGCATTAACATAATGGTCAGGGCTGCCAATTATCCCTCACAGAACATGAGACTTTTTCAGGGCGACACACACCTTCCCTTTTTTTAACTTTCAGTGAGAATACAAAAGAACAAAGCAGAATAAAGTTAGAAAAACCAGAGCAAAGTCTCTGGGGGGAGCCGGCAGTGTGAACAGAGGGTCAGCCCCTCATGACCTCATGAAGCACACACTCTTCCAACCGCTTATTAAGAAACAATGCTCTTGAGAAGTCACGTTGGTCAACCCACAGCTTTAGCTTTTCAATCTGGAATCTTTCTTTACAGCTCTCATCTGCAAACTCCTCCAGTCACATTCTTAAAGGGATAAACCCCATGAGGACAGAGAGATGCCATATTTACAAAATACACACACACCTTTAGACTGGCATGCCTGCACTACACCCCCTGGATGATTAACTTTAGATTCTACTTCATAACAAACTTCTGTATCTTTAGCTCTGGGTGGATGGATGTCATCTATGTTTGATGACATCCATCCACCCATCCATTTTCCACACCGCCTATTCCCTACAGGGTCGTGGGGGGGCTGGAGCCTATGAGTTTGCTCTTATTTCTCCTTAGAATCTGTTCATTACCTTAGATTTCTAAAAGGGGGATTTCTAAATGATTAAATATGATTACTCATTTAAATGATTGATTGAATAAATTCATATTTTACTTTTACTATCATTAATTTTTATGTATACTCTCTCTTGACTTCAACCATGAAGGTCGTGTGACTGGTTTGGTTTCTTAGCCTGTTTTTAAACAGGATTGCGTCGAAATTCAGGGGTAGATTTTTAAATGTTTCATATTTTAACCAGAGCTGTAAGATTGACCAACTTTGAAATAAAGATCTTCACAGTGAGTCAAGATCACAACCTCTTGGTTGTGCTCTTCTAAGGAAGGAGGGGCTAACACTGATGGAGCTGAGGCACTGCATAAATATCATGCAAATGGCTCTAAAGTGTAAGCAAAATGGCTTCCCTAAAGGAAAAGAGGATAGTGCACTGCAGGCTAAACTAAGTATCTACGTCAGCAGGTGGTGCCGTGGTACCTTGTGCTTTGCCCAGGAGTCTTTTCTTTTGGGGATTGAGACAGTGCAGCTCTGTGGGTTCACAGGTCATCAAAACAGGAATCACATGGTCATCAACACATGCATAAAAACAGAAGTATCCTGGCTAAATGACAGCAGGCACTCCTACCTCCATTGGCGTCCTGTCCCTGCAGACCATCTGCATTCAGTACATGGACCTGAGTGACCAGTTGAGGGTAGCCACACATTCCCGTCCAGCATGTCTGGGGGGGGTCATCCAGAGTCAGCTCTCTATGAAAGGAAGAGAAAAGAGAGGACATTGAAATAAGAATGACTGCCCCCTGTGTGGAGAGCTGTCATCTCAGCATTAAAGAGGATCTTCTTTAAATTGGGAACTGGGAATATGAAATCCTAGTCCGCATCTACCCTGCAGCAAACGGGGCTAAAACCCCAACCTGTTACCAGGAGGGTCACTAAAACAGCCAACCTAAAAAGTCTACCAACTGTGGACCTCTGCGTCAGACGCTTCCGGTGGATCTCCATGCTGCTGCAGCCTGCAGTGTTGTTGAAAAGACACTTGGCAGGAGGAAATGTGACCAAATGTTTGATGCAAAAGGGATACTGTGTCATTAATGCCATCAGAGCTTCAGTTTCGATGTTATTCTTTGGCTTTGACTCGTTTCAGATGGTAGCTTTTAGGTATAGTTTGCTTCTCAGGAAAACCTCTGACTTTCCAAAATAAGAGTTTTTTTCTTAAAAGCTATTTCTGTCAGCTAAAGTAACATGTCTGTTAATGCCAGTGCATCCAAGGTTATTAAAAGCCAATATGTGCTCTCACGAAAGCAGAGGGCTTCACCAAACTCTCATCTGGAAGACATGGCTTCGAAATGGGATGTTTATGAAAGACAGCACATAGGTTGTTGAACTAACAAAGGCAGTAAATTGTCTAATGTCTGCCAGTTGAACTTAGAAACTCAACATTTGAAAGGAGCTTTGATCTCCACACACATCAGTGATGGAACTGACATTCAGCAGACGCACCGTGTCCCCCCCAGCACTGAGACGTTCTCATATTTACTTGCAGTCTGAAGGCACATCAGTGAAGACACGGAGGAGAAAGTCGCCCTGCTGCCCAGGGTCAAAGGTTGTGGGAATGATGACATAACGGCCTTCTTTCAGCTCCTTTCTGAGGAAGACGCAGCGTGAGTTGATGTAGATGGAACCTGCTACTTTCTGCTGGGCTGTGTGCATACGGTACTTCCTGTTCAGTTCCACCTGCACCATTAGACAGCACATCCACAGAAATGTGTCATGCTGAGAAAATGGACCTATGCACTTCTTAAGCTTTACCCTGTGTGTGCATGTGAGTTACTACCTGGTGGATATCAAAGCCTATAGCCAGGTTTTCCCCTTTGCCCTCTTTGGGTGTGGCTCTCTTCTCTTTTTGCTGTAAGCAGATCAACACCTCGTCTTCCACCTTCTTCACATCAAAGACGTACTAAGAAACAAAAACAGTAATCACAGATGAAGATACACGTTGGGAGTGGTTCATCAGCTCTCAGTTGGAACAGGAGTATGTGCACCGACCTGTGGGTTCTGGAGGAAGGTGGACTTATGATTAATGCAGCCTCCAGATCTGTTGCGAAGGGGATCCTGGCGATGGATCCAGGAGCCCCTCATCACCTCCTCCTCCCAGGTCTTGTGGATGCTCAAGTAAGAGGTGTTGATCAGACGGCAAAGGATCAGATCAGTAAAATACTGGCAGAAGTCATCAAACGTCATCCTGTAGGAGGGCAGACAGAGACGAGAGGAAAAGAGGAAGTGGTTGACGACTAAAGGGAAAAAATACCTAAAACAGGTTTAAATATAGAGGAAATGAGAGCAGGATCATAGCCATCTGTTACTAATAAAGGGAGACAAGAGTAATCTGTGCTGTTGTGAATGTTAATCTAGCAATAACAGGGCTTGTATCCATTTCAATTAATGTTGTGTCTGCCAAAGTAAAATACCTGGCTGCAGCTTTTTTGCATTAAAAATACAGAAAACCAAATAATATTTCCATTTCCCAAACTGTTAGTGATTTAAACAACCAGTTCAAAATGAGATTTGAATAAAAGTACAGGGATTGGACAATGAAACTGAAACACCTGGTTTTGGACCACAATACTTTATTAGTATGGCCTCCTTTTGCGGCCAATACAGCGTCAATTAGTCTTGGGAATGACATATACAAGTCCTGCACAGTGGTCAGAGGGATTTTAAGCTGTTCTTCTTGCAGGATAGTGGCCAAGTCACGACGTGATGCTGGTGGAGGAAAATGTTTCCTGACTCGCTCCTCCAAAACACCCCAAAGTGGCTCAATAATATTTAGATCTGGTGACTGTGCAGGCCATGGGAGATGTTCAACTTCACTTAACTTCATGTTCATCAAACCAATCTTTCACCAGTCTTGCTGTGTGTATTGGTGCATTGTCATCCTGATACACGGCACCTCCTTCAGGATACAGTGTTTGAACCATTGGATGCACATGGTCCTCCAGAATGGTTCGGTAGTCCTTGGCAGTGAGGCGTCCATCTAGCACAAGTATGGGGCCAAGGGAATGCCATGATATGGCAGCCCAAACCATCACTGATCCACCCCCATGCTTCACTCTGGGCATGCAACAGTCTTAGTGGTACGTTTCTTTGGGGCTTCTCCACACCGTAACTCTCCCGGATGTGGGGAAAACAGTAAAGGCGGACTCATCAGAGAACAATACATGTTTCACATTGTCCACATCCCAAGATTTGCGCTCCTTGCACCATTGAAGCCGACGTTTGGCATTGGTAGAGTGACCAAAGGTTTGGCTATAGCAGCCCGGCCGTGTATACTGACCCTGTGGAGCTCCCGACGGACAGTTTTGGTGGAAACAGGAGAGTTGAGGTGCACATTTAATTCTGCCGTGATTTGGGCAGCCGTGGGTTTATGTTTTTTGGATACAATCCGGGTTAGCACCCGAACATCCCTTTCAGACAGCTTCCTCTTGCGTCCACCGTTAATCCTGTTGGATGTGGTTCGTCCTTCTTGGTGGTATGCTGACATTACCCTGGATACCGTGGCTCTTGATACATCACAAAGACTTTCTGTCTGGGTCACAGATGCACCAGCAAGACGTGCACCAACAATTGGTCCTCTTTTGAACTCTTGTATGTCAGCCATAATGTTGTGTGCATTGCAATATTTTGAGCAAAACTGTGCTCTTACCCTGCTAATTGGACCTTCACAGTCTGCTCTTATTGGTTCAATGTGCAATTAATGAAGATTGGCCACCAGGCTGGTCCAATTTAGCCATGAAACCTCCCACACTAAAATGAGATGTGTTTCAGTTTCATTGTCCAACCCCTGTATATCATATATGAATTGTCTTCATGTCCAGCACGATTTCTTTCCCAGTGACTGACTTAATCAGAAAAACAGGGAATACAGAACCCCTCTGGGAAACCTCTGCTCTGGTCCCCCTCGAGTTCAAACAATAAGAACCATTTTATACTTAACAGTGGGTTTCTTATGCCCACATAGGTTTTTTCAACAGCCTTCACATTGCTTGTTAACCACATCAACCTTCTGAACTGCTCATTCTGTAGCCTACAGGATTCATGGCTGTTGGTGTGGGGCTGTGACATGTGGACAGGAAGATGCACAGCACTTGACATCGGAAATAGTCTGACATGGTTTTCTGTGTGCTTGATTCTGCCTTCCTGCCTGGATCATCTGCTTTGTGAAGCCTCCTGTGTGTTTTGCTTGAATTGACAAATCAGCTCTATGGTTTATGTATTTATGAACAAAGCCAAAGGTTGATAACAGTGGATGGAAGTCACGACTAACAGAAAGTCCTCAACCAATAAGAAACTGATTGTTAGCACAGATAACCAACTGCTGACCACAGTTCCATATGGACGGATGTGAAAACATTAAAAAAGAAAGAAGAAGAACCTACACAGGTATTAGTCTTGTATTACACACTACGTACTTGAAAGTAAGAGTTCTCCTTTTTTATCGAATTACCTGAGGAAACATTTCAATCACAACTTGGTAACTTTAGCTGTTTCACTAATCACCCCTTCTGTCTTGGTATTAGTATTTTTCTTTTCCCTGGTTTTAAGCTTGAACTGGTCCCCACTGTCATCTTTCTTCAAAAACTCAAAAAATCAACACACTAACAGCATCAACACTAACCTTAACCCTTAATCACCAAGTCTGACCTTTTATTGATAGTTGTTAACTTCTCAACAATAGACCCTTTGGTAGAATATTGAGTAACAGACTCAAACCAATACAACGTACAGTATGGTTAGGTTAAAACAGCTCATTGTTTTTTTGTGAACGTCTCTCATGGCAACAGATAAAGAGTAAAATGTCCACAGTCCATTAGAACTGAAGTAGTCCGGAGCACTGTGGCACTGCTGGGCCAAACCTTCCCACATGGTACGAGGAAAAACCCCTCTATAGCCAATATTGTGTGGTGCCACATTGAAAAGCCACACATGTTGGCTTCTTTTCTTTATTTGCTTTACTTTCGTTGCTCTTCTCTCTGGGGGCATGGTACAGGTAGGATGTTGTGTAATACTCGTCTTCTCCCTGTTGGTTGCAACAGTTTCACTACCTGCACTAGACTGCCAAGACCTTTCCTTTATTTGACAACTTGGATGACAATATCCAGTATTGTATTCTCAGAATTGGGCAGCGATGGGGTAGTGTTTTCCTGTTCAGCAGTCTGTAGTCGTTAGCATAGGCTCCCATCCTTTTTCCTGACACACTTGGTGTAATAGGTCCTGTAAGTGCATCTTTACTTCTTGGTAGAGATGTTTAGGAATTGCATTGCACATCTTTTTGGCAGGATCATTGTGTTTAACCCTATATCCAGATCTAAATCTGTGCTTCATGCTGTGTCGCAATCATCCTCAGTGAAATACATCCCATTCTTCCCTCAGCATTTGTTGTAGCTGCTGTTTTTGATCTGTGAGATGGTTTACACTGACAGGTGGGTCTCAGGGCTCAGCTTGTGGCTCTCTTGTTGCTGCTGCACAGGCAGGGCTTCACTGTGGTCAGACTCCTCAGGTTTCTGGTCACCTACAGCTTTCGCCTGCAGAGGGTAGACGGTATCAACAAGGTACAACAAACCAAGTGCGTGCGACCGGAGCACAACATCATTCTTGGTCCAATTTTAAACAGTCACTTCAACGTTACAGTCTTCTTAGGAAGCATCAATGAATCTGTTCCCTGATGACCAGTCCTGTTGTCCGGGGTGCCTCATAATTTGACTCTGGCACTGCACTTGATCCACTGAGATGAGCGGGATTTAGTCCACCGCACTGCATCATCGTCACTTTGTTCTTCGGGGTAGTCACTGGTGGACTGCCTCTTCTTCCTAGGAGGCGTTGACTTTCTGGCTTTTATTTCCTCAGGAAAGATAAATATCTTTTGGCATTTTGTGCCGTATATCAAGTGCATAGAGTCCCAATCATATGACTAGAAGAACTCGTCATCATAGAGTCGTTGGTCGTAGCCTGTTCCTCAGTTCATTAAAGGAATGATGGAGTGTCCAGTATTACTGCTGGCAACTAGGACCAGGAAAGGTTTGTCACTCCTCCCAGCCACAGCATCTCTGGATTGGGATACTTCCAGTTCCATCCATCCCTCATATGAGATAGCAATTTTGTAGCTGACAGTGCCAATGCTTCATCCTCAAGCAGCCCGTCAACATCTGGTAGCCAACACCTATATCCCACAGTGCTGTAGTGTCCACTCCTAACCAAGGAGGTTAGAACTCCACATCTCAACCCTGCCAGGGGCTCTTTGATGCATTTTATTGATGAGCTTTGTTACAAGACTAAGCAGGTTTGCTCTCTCTGTGATGTCAGGGGGATGATGATTTCCTTTTGTTAGTGCTGGCTGCAACATTTTTCTCTGGCCAACCCAGTTCCCTCTGTTCTTCAAAAAGTGGATGGACAAAAGAAACATCGTGGCTTCTTGTGGAGGCTGTCACCACGGTTACAGTGGGGGCAGAATTACATTCATTTTGCTGACTTGTGTGACTGATTGCAATAAAAATTTTGCCCAAAGGACAGAGCTCTTGGATTACACTTACGGGCTTTTTCACTTTGTTGATTTTGTCCTATGGGTGCTCCAGGAGAGACATATCTTCATCTTGTGTGGTTGTAACATCTTCCCTGCTACATACTGAAGAATCTGCTTTGTCCAAAGTGCTGTACATATTTAATTCAATTCTGGAGCTGTCAGAGTCAGAAACACTGACACTTTCCTGGTGCACTGTACACATGATAGAAAACTCTTCCTTTCAGTGTCTGGTGGGATGTCAGTAGCCGTGCCTAGCAGCTCGCAGGAGCGTCAACCCTTACTGCAATTGTTTCCAATTGCAATCAACTGTTCTTGGTTCTTTGATTACAAGGTGAAAAGCCCAAGTTTTATGTTGCAATCTTGAAAATAAAAAGATGGGACTCCTCACTGTTGGTAACGTTTTTTTCTCCTTTACATTTTCTCGTTTTTAGGCTAGTCTTTCCGAAGCCTTTTTTATTGGCTCGCTCATAAAATGAACACATCATTGCTGGCTGATGATGTCCGTCCATCCATCCATGTAACCGCTTATTCCCTAATGGCGTCGCCGGGGGAACTGGAGCATAACCCAGTGGTCAATGGGTGAGAGGCGGGGTCACCCTGGACAGTTCGCCAGTCCATCACAGGGCCAACATGTCCGATCAACCTAACATGCAGGTTTTTGGATGGTGGGAGGAAGCCGGAGAACCCGGAGAGATGATGATGTACACTATAAAAGAAAGCCTTACCTTTGTTGTTTATGATACTTGCACAGTAAATTATTCCTGTTGATATACTGAAACAAACTCCTTAATAAAATTATGTCAACTTAATAAGGTATGAAGAAAACCACAGGTGAGAATTGATGAGAGAAAACGGAGCACACCAGGAACACAGAGAGAATACTGACGAGGACCTGACGAGGAATGGCTAGAACAGAGAGCTCATATTGAGGAGAAAGTAATGAGTGGATGCAGAGCAGATGAGACAGAGGGCACAAGTGAACATAAAAGAAAATACATACAGTGAATACATTGGCTTTCAGGGCAGGGAAAAGTTGACTTTTATGGTGAGTAAGGCATGAGCAACAAAAAAACATGACAAACCTCCTTCCTTCAGTGTGGCGAAGGCCTTCCCTGCTGGAACAGCGGACACTGGCATGGCCAGGAGAACATTTAGTGATGTATGTACATAAAGATAGAAGTCAACCGTTTCCCTAAAAATAGGCAAATCTGGCTGCCGTTATCTTTTTCATCAGCCTGCCTCCACAGCTTCAATTCAGCCACTGCATCATCCAGATTAGGCATCTGTGGCCTCATACAGGAGTCACATGTTAACTTAAACTGTGTGGGATGATCTTACAGACCATCTTGTGGAAGATACTGGCTGACTAATAATAAAGAGGAATCAATAAAAAAGTCAAATAATTATAATGATAGAATAAAAAAAAAACTAAATCTGAAGGTACACACAGTGCATACCCTAACCATAAGCTAACCCTAACAGCTGCAGGTGCCATGGTGACGACCAGACCTTTATAATGACTGGTTGAACGAATGGTTTCTTTGATTCGGTTTTGGGCCATCTATGGTTATCATACAATATCATACTATAGCTATCATGCCACCAGGGACAGGTTTACATGTTTAACCATCATGTGCCCTCGTGCGGTCATTCATACACTGCTTTCATTAATGAATGGTGTATGAATGGCCCCATGAGGGCATGCAATAGTTAAGTCTTTCTTGGCCCAGTTGGACATTTCAAGGAAATTTGGTTTTGCTCTTTCTACTTAAATTGTAAGAGCAGGTATTTGAGAATATGGATATCATCTTGACTGAAGCCACTATACAGACTCGTGTCGCTTCACTTTAGTTGACTTTTGGTGTGGTGTTAGCTGGGACCACCCAGTTGGTGATGGTTTGTAGAGAGGGCCATGTCTGTGAATGGGTTGCTCGTTGTTTTGAGTAGACTGTTATGTTGGTTTTGAAAAGGCCTCCCCCATGATGGTGTTCAGCAGAGCAGTGAGTTAGTTCATGGCAGGGCCAGGCAGTATGCATGCTGGTGGTGCCTTTGGGATTGTGGCTGCTGGAGAACCTTCTCTGAATCCTTGCTATTTTGCACACCAAGTCACTTGGCCTGGGTGCACGCTAGGTGCTGCCTGTCTTTGCTTCTTAAATGCTAATTCTGCTCATTCACGCAAATGCTGAAGCATGACAATGTGAGGGTCACCACAACTCCTAAGTACTAGTAGCTGGATGGATATTGTAGCGCAAAAGTTATTTGATGCAAAGCAAGACATTAAAACCAAAAAACAAAGAATATCTGTATCTCATATATCTTCATTTGCAGCATACTACATTGGGCACTCACAAACCTCCCCAAAATGGCAGAGGAATTACACATGCTACAGTATAAGAGAGTGAGCTTTGTGCCTCTCACCAGAACTCGCCATCATCCTGCACGGTGACACCCAGTTTTTCCCTCTCACTCTTGCTGACCTTGTTCCATTCCTCTGAACTGTAATGAACAAAAACCGAGCAGACAAACACAAATGAAAACAAGCTCATTTAAAAAGATTTCCAACTATCCTTCTTAAGTATTTTCCTTCTTTCAATAATTGCTCAGCACATCGCAGTTATTTCAGCATCTCAGTTGGCACAGTTCACCTCTTATTTGGCACATAAAGACTCCGTCTCCATGTTTGTGTCAGTTTACAGTAACAGATTTTATCAGATCACAGCTAAATTATTCAGTAAAGATGACATGTTTCCCATTATACGTCTCATCCAAACATATGAATAATTCAGATGCAGTATATTCCAGCATAAACGCCAGGTGAGGCTCAAGCCTGGGCAGGACAGTTTAGCTGCTGGTTGGCAGCCTAGTTGGGACTCACACAGTGGCACTATAGTGCCAGCCAATCGTGGACCAATACCCAGTAAAGGCAGCTGGACTGTCTGAAGTTAAAACAGATCAAAAGTTTAAAAGTTACCGGTTAGCAACAGCAGCAAGTCGTGCCAGCGCTCGCTCGTCGCAGCCATTCCAAAATCTGAACACTCACAGTTGACCTCCAGGGGGCAGCATTGGGCCTACCTGTCGCTCCAGGGGCCGCTCCACTCCTTCTCTCCCCATGGGTTCCTCATGCGGATCATGTGCAGCTTCTCCGACTTGAAGAAGGCCAGCAGTCCATGACCAAGCCTCACCTTCCGGACATCCGTCACCGCGTAGGCGTGGCCTTTCACCAAACCACAGTCCAGCCGCGCCTCCATGTCTTCAATCGTGGTTGCCTGGAAAACGGACACAGGATTTAAAGTCTGAAAACAACATTTTTATGTTTTTTTTAATGAGCAATCACCAGCGGTAAAACCATTAAAAAGACGTATCCTTTGGGTGAGAAAGCTTCTCTCTATGTGGCCACAAAGAGAAGAAAAGTCTGTAAGCATAAAATGCAGCATACAGCAAATGAAGTGCTACAGTCATGTGGAACAGTACAGCCAGTTCATACCTTTGGCCTGAAGTTTTGCACAGTTTAAAGGGAAAATTCTTAATATTTCAGCTTTATTCGGCTGCACTAAGGTCCTATGCATCCAAAGAGGAAGCTGAACTCAAAGTCAAGCATTTATTTTTTGGGTGACAATATTGCAGTAAGTTTTGAGGCTGCTGCAGGCTGAGCCTCCCACACAGGATAACCCACTCTGATCTAAGCATCTAAAAGACAAAAGGCTCCAACTACAGCCCTGGAAAGATGAGTGACTAATAACGTCAGTAGAACTGTATCAATAAACAGTCATCTGTATGCTGTCTTTTCATATCAGCAATGTCAGAGCTTGTGTTGGCCTTCCATACCTAACCCAACATGCTACCCAGCCCCTGCAGTCTATGGTTACCTCCCAGCTTGACTATTGGAACGCCCTCCTGACTGGTCTCCCAGCCTGTACGGTAAAACCGTTACAAAAGATCCAGAATGCGGCGGCGTGTCAATCAGCCTGAAACTTCCACGTCACCCCTCTGTTCATAGAGCTTCACTGGTTACCCCTGGCTGCCCGTATCAAATCCAGGTCCCTGATGCCTACAAAGTGCTTTTAGGGTCCGGCCCCCGTCTACTTGAATCCTCTTGCAAAGGCTTATGTCACAACTCGGTCATCAAATTGTGGTCTAGCAGAGCCTTCACCACACTTAAGACAATCCAGACTGTTTGCATGTGTCGTTCCAAGATGGTGGAATGACCTACCAAGCGCTTATATAAACTTATAAAGGGGCTATTGATTTAAACTGCCACTGCTGAGACCACAAAGGGAGATGTACTGACAAGCCATTCCAGATGGGATCTGAATCACAGGCCTGTTAGTAAAGGAGGACGCCCAATTACATTTTAGGAAATGACACTGCTTACTTGGTTATCCCACACTCTTTCAACCATCACCCAACAGGATATTCAGGGAACATTAATAGCTTGACCTGCACAGCAGGTGAGTTGATATTCCATACTACAATGTAGGAATGAAGGAATAAAATACAGTCAAAAGGTGCCATCGGACTGGCTGGCATCTCTGCGTTTTGTGTCACTTCTTTTGAACTAACAATGGAGATATAAAACATTTCTAGATAACCCAAATTGAATCTTTGTTGTGCTCTATCTAAAGGCAGGGGTTAGTTTACCCGGATGGAGCAGCTGATGAGGCCGTCTCTGCTGTGGACTTTCAGAACCCTTTCGAACAGCTGGTTTCGGGCTGTCTCATCTGTAGCCATCTGACCCTCCAGCAGGTCTACGGGTTCAGAAACACCGCCCGTAAAGTCCACCAGAGCGTCAGCCGTGTTCCCCCCATCCAAAGCCTCATAGCAGCCATAAACCCTGCATGGAAAGGGAGGAAGCAGCCTGTCAAATGTCTGAACTTTACACTGATATTATAGACACAGCTGTTGCTTTTTTCTATGTATGGAAACCTGATCGCTTATTGTCAGTTAGTCTAGGTTTTGCTGGCAGTGCTACTCACTTAGCATAGGCCTTCTCCACAAGGGCACTCCAGAACTCGTTGCTGTCGTTTGAGTGGCAGTAGACGAGCTGGTTGTCCACTGTTGGTAGCCGGTCATCAATCACCACATCCACCCACTCACCAAAGCGCCAGAAGCGGAAGTGGAAAATCCCAGCGTAGGAATCTGGTTTTTCTGTGTCCCACTCCTGCTCTTTCCAGTCCGGGATGAGCTGAAGGAGGGAGGTGGAGAAAGAAGACCAGAGGGGAAGCTGCACTGAGCATCGAGCTGCCGGGTCAGGGAGTGATGCAGGGGCCATGCTGAGATCCTGACCCTCACGTATGTGATGCGTTAGAGAGAAAATCTACAGCACTAGCACTCTTGGTCAGACGTCCAGCTGTAATAGGACACCGGTGAGAGGTAGCAGTGGTCCTCCTGCACTGAAAGAGCCAGCCTCTTAAGTCGGCCTTCATTTTGTGAGTGGTTATCGAAAGCAAACACAGGCATCAGAAGTGACCACAGTGTGCCTGACCACACCCTACCCGTCCAGTCCTGGATGGGGGGGTTCCTACCTCCAAAGTGAGAAGGTCCTTCCTCTTTCCAGCTGGATCAACAAACCCAGACCAGGATGACTTTTTCCACTCCTGCTCCCTGAATTAAGTCTTTTCATTTTTTTGTGGTCTGGTGGTTACTGAAATTATGCTGGTTAACTTTTAGTTAATCCTAACTGGGACCTGCATGAAACTGTTTAGCTAACTGCTAGCTGAAGACTTCTGGTTTAGATCTCTCAACATTTTCAATCTTTCCAAGTTTGGTACCAGCCAAATGATCTGACATTTCCTGGTGAAGGTGATCTCTGTGAGCAGCCTCCATGAATGAGCAGCAACAGAAAGGCTGCCAGCCCTGACACATGAGAGCTCTCTGTTCTTTTAAGCTGACCCTGCTAGCTAGGCCCCAACCTTATTTTCTACAAGGAATAAACTGTAAAGATAATGGATGGAAGTTTAATGGCTTTGATAATCTGTTTCATTGGAGGAACCCCAATCACACATCACTGGAATGTCAGCCAGATCAAAGCTATGAAACTATTGTCTCCTACTGAGGACTAAAAGGCATTGCTGCGTCTCAGAATAGAAAAGACTCTGAACATTATTGCTCCTGAAATCAAACCTGGTTCGATTTAATGATGGTTGGCCCTCAAGGTGATGGGTCAAAGGTTCTTCTCACACTGTTGCTTTAACGTGCAGTAAATAAAAAACATTCATTTCAGTATCAATCAAGCTGAAAGCCTGTTTTTCAGGCAACCTCTAACAGTATGAAAATCACCACTAAGTGTAGATGAAAAGGTGAGTGACATTGCTCTGCTAACTGAACAGCACTTCCTGTCAGACCTCCCAGCAGGTGGCGCCGCTGTGCTGGTGGAGACTGTCCAGCCCTACGGAGGACAAAGGTGAGGGAGGACAAACAAAGTGCAGCACCACAGGAACCTCACAGTCACTGTGGAGTACGTAGGGAGCCACTCCCTGCTGCTTATGCTCGCTCTTCATCTCTCCACAGACAGTGGGAAACGCTTTAGGCTGGACCAAGTGTCGCTAACTAACCTGACAACTGACCAGGAACACAGGCCCACAGCACCTCTCTATCCCTGTTGTCTGATAAAAGCACAGCCCTGCCTCCTCCTGGTGTCTGATGCTTAAACTTCAGAAATGGCCCTTCCAGCACCAGGATCTGTAACCAAGCACACCAAGCTGAAAACAAACGCGTGACAAACAGTGCTAAGCCCCGCTCCCTGTGGGCCACCCAGAGCTCTGCTTCCAAAGGTAATTGGATCCTGTTTTCTCCTGGCTCCTCTGTACTTCACAGCCATGCAGACAAAGCCAGCAGAGAGGCAGGAGACAGCAGACTCTGCCCTGACCGCTGCAGACCTGCCCTGACCGCTGCAGACCTGCCCTGACCGCTGCAGACCTGCTCCCGCCCTGCTCTGGTTTCTGACAGCATGTCCAGCGTGGAGCTGCCCTTCCGGCTGGACGCCCAGCTGACGGAGGTGATGCGCCTGCGGGTCCAGTCCCTGCAGCAGCGCGGTCAGCGGGGGCAGGCGGGCGAGCGCCTGCTGCTGCCCAACGAGGCGGTGTACCGGCTGGACTTCCCCCCCCCGCCGCTGCTCTTCTCCCGCTGGCTGGTGCGGCTGGCCGGCCCGGGCCGCCTCACCGTCACCGCCACCTCGCAGCACTGGACGCCGGACCTGACCCCCCTGATGACCCGGCAGCTGCTGGAGCCGGCCGGGGTGTTCTGGGCGGCGGGGGGCGGGGCCTCCGGCGCGCCGGCCCAGTGCTACGAGGCGGACGCGGCTGAGCTCGGGGAGAGGGTTGCAGAGCTGGCCGAGGTAAGGAAGGTGATGTACTTCCTGTTTGCATTTGCAGAAGGCTGCTGTCCAGAGACAGTGGAGTGCTCCATAGCCTTCCTAGTGGACACCTGACCGCGGGCTGGGAGCCATTCAGCCCACGCTAAATGAACGCTTCTTTTGTGCTTCTAAGCTCTTGACTAATGAAACAATTGCTTTTAGGTTGCTCGTGTATTTTTGTATGATGGTTTCCCTTCTCAACGGCCAGCAAATGTCTGCTGATATGTGAAGGCCTACTGCTGTTCACAAAAGATGTCTTTGTATGTCTTTGTAATGCTGAAAAACACAAAGCCACATCTTAATAAAGCTGATGAATAAACAGATGTATCTGCATTCTTTTTTAAATCAAAGTATGAGCGTGGGTCTTTTGGGTTTGAATGCTGAACAGCATCGTTTCCTCCCTGTCCACCAGTTTGACCAACAGCTGACCCAGAGGGGTTTGTAGTAGCGTAGGCACACAGAAAATATGCCTCCTGCCTCCTCTCTCTGTCTGGCATGGGGACCCTGACAAACCAAAGGAGGGAGGTGTGGGAATGTGCCCCCTCCCTGCAGGCCCGCCCTGGCTCCAGCCCCAGGGCTGACGGGGAACCAGAAGTGTTTGAAACAGTGTGAGCGAGAAGGAAAACAACTTGGAAGTCAGTAGGATTTAGGTGTTGTTTCTTGTCACCAGGAAGCATCTGACTGAGATGCTGCCTGAACAGTCCCACCACCGGGGGCTGGGCCCGATTCCCCTGAAAAGAGGCAGCACATTTTCCAGAGTCTCAAATCGATCTCCGAAAAAAGCTCAATCAAAAGCAATCATTTCTAAAATTGATCAAAAAGACCCTTTAAAGGCCCCTCTTCTCTTTTCAGGTAATTGGTGTGAGGGAGTAGGCTGTTTTGAAGTAGCAGCCCTCTGTTTCACCGGGGAAAAGCCTCTCCGGTGAGGCCTGTCTGGGATTGTTTGTCCCTCAGAGGAAGTAAAGATGTGGCAAAGAAACAACAGAATATTCTCTTCTGCAGCCCAATGGCAGCTTTCACAAGCAGACCCTCAGCGTTTTCCCCACAGGTTAAACTGCTAAAATAAAGGCTGAGAGCACATACAGCAACTTTTAGCTGAGAATTAATAGTAGTTGCAAGGTCTAAATTCCAACCATTGACGGAAAGGTTAGGCATCCTATCAGCAGCTGGGGGCCCTTTTCTGCTGTGTAGGGCGAGACAAGAGAAGCAAAGACAGAGAGGAGAAAAGCTGAAACTGTAATGATCCAGCTGGCTCAGAAGCAGGAACAGAGAACTTCATACATTTAGAAGAGTTTGTTTGGGTTAGGGTTAGCCAATGCCTCTAATGTAAAAAATATGATAATAATAGAATATTGAAGGAAGACCTTCAATATAGAAATATGGCAGTCCAGGGCCATTCAAGTCACTACTGTGGTGACCCGATGAGATCAATTCCTTGTTAATATGTCTGTCTCGACCTCTATTATATCCACTAAATGTAAAGCGCTTCCTTTTAGATGCACTAAACCTCACTCCTCTCTTTATTTCTAATTAATAAAACTTGTAAATTTAGAAAAGTTAAGTTGTTTGAAATACTTTGTTACATGTACAAGTTAATTAATTATATTCTCGGTCTTCAGTTTTTAGTTTAATTGTGTTTTAGAAAGTATAAACAAATCATGCATTATACATTTTCACAGGAGCTGAACGCAAAGAAGTACAGACCTAAAGCAGAGAGGTTTCTGTTTCTTGAAAAATAAAAAGCCAGTAGGTGGCCTCAGCTATATATTGGCAGAAATCTTACTCTATCAAGGGTCACGTGGCTCAGTGCAGAGTGAAAATTCAGCTATACTAAGTAGCTAAATAGAGTTTATTTATACAGTGCTTTTTTTTTACATTAAATATAATTTTAGCTGAAAAAAATGGAATAGTTTAACTTGCTACTTTACTGGACTATATGCACATTTGTTTGCGTATATGCAACCACGGTCTAAAAGTCACCCGTATCCTTTTCTGTAAAAACCAGTCTGTGTTGCTAAGAAATGAGCACTTGTGTCCAACTTTCTTAGCAAAGCGCTTGTGTCCCAGCTCTGTGTGGAGCGCTGAAGACAGCTACCATTTACTCCTTTGGCCTCAGAGGTCTTAGGTTATGTCCGTAACTTTTCATAACCCTATAATGCCAATATATCATATTTGATACATACAGTTTCTAAAATGTTGTACATTATTCAGTGGAAAAAGCTTTGCTCCAGACCCTGTCGGACACAGTCAGACAGACCTGAGAACCGTGGCAGAAGACTACACCACAATAGTTTTCACATATCACACGCTAAGAAATCAGGAATAATCTAATTGATTTCTGTTTTTTTTCAGATTTTGTATATAAGGACTTTAAACAAACAATTCTCTATTTTTTTCTGGATCAAGCGTTAAAGGGCCAACTGTTTGTTTAAGAGGATACTCAAGTTAACTCAAGTTATTTCTTGGGTAAAAAAGTCTGGATCTCTAGTTTTTCTTTGTCTATTTTTCTCCAAATTCAAATCTTGTTGTCGGGCTTTTCTGTTCTTTGTGAACATGCTGTGAATGCCCTCCTTGTTGAGCTAACAGATATTTCAGTCTGTAGGTGGTGCTTCATAGATTCAAAGTCCAAATCCTTCTGAAACAACTCTAAAACACATTTTAGTGATGACCATAAAGGGCCGAGGGTCCATGTTACCAAGGGTGGAGCTTTGTGTTGCTCCTTAAGTATTATCTTGCAGTACATCCAAGCCAATTTGAGTTTTGATCAGCTCAGAGCACAACACTCATTTTGGGATGGGCTCAAAGACACACTGTGTGAGGGGCTTTTAGCTGCTCATTTGCTTAAAGACAAAAGGAGGAGCTAACTCTTCCACTGACAGATAGATAACGTCAGTCTGACCACTGGAAGGAGCCAGATCGATCTATTGATTTAAAGAGACAAATGAAACAAGACGGAGGAAAATGGACAAGCACACACAGATACACTTACCTTCTGCCACAGAGACTCTCTGGAGGCCAGGCTGGAGCAGGCCGCCACAAACCAGCAGTTCCCCAGCTGGCCCTGGTGCAGGTCGTGTGCGCTGATGCCGTCCACAAACAGGTGAGGGTCCTCACACAGCTCCTGCCCCAGAAAGCACACAATCAACACAACGGCAAAGGCTGAACAGCGCAGGCAGCGGGTTCCCGAAGAATCCCACTTCCTGCAGCTTCTCTTTTCAGGTCCATTTGAGCCACATCCACACAGAGACAACAGCAGGCTCTGTGTGGGACACGGAGAGAAAGCCACTGGGCTCTAACTTTGTGACTACACAAAAGGGCCCTCTCTGTTGCAAATCAATCAGAATTAAAAAGTACAATAAAGTCAAGCATTTAATAAGGTGCCATCAAAAGCTACCGGTCTGCACCAACAGAGAGCTCAAACAGAGCTGACGTCAGTTCTGAACCGTTGGTGTCTGGGCAGCTGCTGGACCTTAATGCACACACAAACCATTTCTGATATCACAGGAAAAACTGCTCCCATCGTTATGTCCCAGAACCTCCACATCTGTTCCACATCTGTTCCACATCTGTGATCGAAGCACAGAGTGTGGAGCACTAAACGTCCGCATGCATGGATCTTACCATGTATATAAAGATAATAAATAAGAAGATCGCTCTAAAAACAGAGAGAACAAAAGAATATTTTCCTGTGGGGATAACCTCTGCCAGTGCACGTGTTTTTCCTCTCATACAGCTGAGTATAGGAGGATTTCGGTCTCCATCCTGTGAGCAGAGAGCATGTAAAGAGCAATGGGGATTAAACTAAATAAAAACACTGCAACCAGTTCATACCACTCTCTCTCCTCCTCAGACACAGTTCCACCCCCAGAACTGCAGCCCAGGCCAGGCTCCAGTCCTGCAACCCTGAAGAAGCAGCTACACAAACTGGATGGATGCCGACCTGAAGTGTACAGCATGTGTGCTGGATGAACCCCCCCCCCCCCCCCCCCCCCCCAACAGAAAAAATGAAAATGCACCCCCCCAACATGAATAATGTAAATGCTCCCCCCCCCAACATGAATAATGTAAATGCCTGTACACAACCCAGGACTATACACATGCCACAGGACACAGGACACGGCCAAGGGCCACCGGCCATTAGCTGACTCTGCTAAATCAAACTGTTAATCACAGGCCCCTGTACCACTGCACACACCAGACCAGACCAGACCAGACCAGACCAGACCAGACCAGACCAGACCAGACCAGC
>CAJRST010004446.1:212484-238167 GCA_907169785.1 Menidia menidia
CCCCTCCCCTCCCCCTCCCCCTCCCCCCCCCATATGGACCACACGCCCCGCAGAGCCCAGTAGGCTGCGGGGGTTTAAGGAGCACCGGAGCTCTCTCCATCCCCGGTGCCCGCGCGGCACCTGCCCGCCGGGAGCGCGCGCGCGCGGGCGGTTACCTGGACGGAGGCCTGTCCCGCAGCGTGGCTCTCTCGGGTCTTCCTCCTCCGGGGGGGGGGGGGGGGGGGGGGGCCCCCGCGGGGGGTCCCTCGGGGGGGCCCCCCCCGGGGGGGGGGGGGGGGGGGGGGGTCCTGCAGGTCGGGCTCGCGCTCTCGGGGGGCTGCTGGGATTCCTCTCCGCGCGCTGGCCGGTCCACTAACGGAGCCTCTCCTCCCAGAGTCAAGACGCGCACCGGGGACCGGATGTGATGCTGCGCATTTCAAAATAAAAGAAAAGAAATCCATGTTTCACGTCCCTCTGTCAGTAAGTAAACTCAGATCAAGATCTGAGCTGACAGATAAAGGGAGCATTAGCTTTAGCTTTTGCTGCTAACAGTTGGATATTTCTGTACACCAAACCATGGAAGCAGTGAACGAATCATTTCCTTATTTTAAAGTTGTCACTGTTGAAAAAACAACAACAGGAATTCCAAATGACCTCAGCGTGCTCATATTTATCTTCACACGTTAAACACAACCAGGCCCGGCCACTCAAAGGCCAGCCAGACGCAGAACCCAGGGACCCCCCCCCCACACACACACACACACACACACACCCACACACACACACACAAAAAAAAGACCCCACGTCCTACATCTGCACACTTACTTTGAAGTTACGTCTGTCCTCTTCCTGTGCACGACAGTCGTCCTCATCCCAACCACGAGCGGAGGTTGCGCGCGGGGGTGATTGAGGGTTGCCCGCAGCGCATGCGCTAAACTCGCGGCCTGCTGTAATCCCCATGTCACAAATAACAGGATGCAATCTGCTGTTATTAAAAGGAAACTAATTACAGCCTTCCGTGAGATACGCGTTACAGCAATGTCTGCATCCATGTTCTGTTGAGAAACGGATTCCTAGAGCATGTTTAACCCACCAGAAATGTTTTCAGTCAATAGTTTGATGTATGATCTCTGAGAGATCAAATGGGGAATCCCTATATTGTGTGTTTTCATCTACAAACATTTTCAGCATGATCATTCTGCAACAGGGACGCCAGCCAATCAAACCAGATAACTAACATCTACAGGGGTTGGACAATGAAACTGAAACACCTCTTGTTTTACTGTGGGAGGTTTCATGGCCAAATTGGACCAGCCTGGTGGTCAATCTTCCTTAATTGCACATTCAACCAATAAGAGCAGACTGTGAAGGTCCAATTAGCAGGGTAAGAGTTTTGCTCAAAATATTGCAATGCACACAACATTATGGGTGACATACAAGAGTTCAAAAGAGGACCAATTGTTGAAAATTCTGAAGGAGATCAAACCTTTACACTAAAATAACACCGTACTAAGTGGATAGAAAAGTTGGCAGACTGACACTAAAATAAGACAATAAAGGAAAGTACAAGTCGCTGGAATGAGATGCTTTTTTAAATATACCTATATTTAGTTTTTACATTCCACAGCTGTGAACATCCTAAACTAACGAAGTATCAGTATCAGGAGAGAAACACCGGTTGTAGTTTGGTTTGTTAGTCCGGCACCATCTACTGTTCCTGCTTCTCTACTGGTCCCTGCATAAAGCAAAGTCTGGTGCATCCCTTCTTCTTCTTTTACTCTAATTCAAACCTCCAGAGAGCCCTGCAGGGAGAAGCCGGCCACAGGAAAGTGACTGATGTCTAAGTATTTATGAAGTACTTACATAGTGGTTTTAATCACACCAACAAGAGAAAATAAACTTTACACGGGCATTCATAGCCTCCAGAAAAACAAATCTACTTATTTTTAAGATCCAGATAACTTTTTTCTCTCCCAAGATTGAGGTTTTATGTGATTAAGTGATCACAGAAGTGTCAACACAAAGGTCAGAGTTTTTAGATTTGTTTAAGGGATGTTGGTGATGTGTGATTTTGTCTTCCCCCTGAGTAAAGTTCCTTATTGGCTTCCTGACTGAAAAGTGGACAGACATGCCGCCTCTGCACAGGATGAATCTCTTAGCCCACAGCAGAGCTGCATTCCTCACTGTATTCCCTCATACTAACCCTAACCCATCCAGTCAACTAAAGCCCGTCTTCAAGTGAAGTACAAGCTGCATCCTCTTTAAAGTTTAAGGGTCTCCAGAAAAGTGTTGAATAAATGACTTTACATGGAAAGCCGTTCAGCAAAGAGCAGAAGTGCAGACAGCCTGTGGGAAGGGCCATGCTTCGGCCTGTAGGTCGGGATTCTGGAGGTGTGACAGGAGCAGAGCAGCTGAAAGCCTAACATACAGCCAGAACAGGGGCTTTCCATGGAGGTAGCAAACACTTTAGCCCAGTAGCCGGGTCTATGGGCGACAGGTAGGTGCTGGACACTATGAGATACGAGGGTTAGCAGTAGTTGTTAAATGGTTGCTATAGGAGCTCATGCAGTTTTTAAAATAAGAAATCCACACTAATGTTAACAGAGAATAGAACTTGTAGGTGGGAAGTGTCATTTACAAGGTAAGGCGATGACCCGTCCTGCCCACAGCGTCTGAACATCAGCCGACACTCCTGAACTGACCGTCTGACCGTCTGACCGTCCGGCCGGCGTCTACCCGCCTGCGTCTTCTGCTAAACGTCTTTCAAAAACTGGAACAAGTGATGCCGGCTTTCACCTTGATGGCGCCCTGACCAGTGAGGCCTCCTCTGACCAGTGAGGCCTCCTCTGACCAGTGAGATCTCCTCTGATCAGTGAGACCTCCTCTGACCAGTGAGCCCTCCTCTGATCAATGAGACCTCCTCTGACCAGTGAGCCCTCCTCTGATCAATGAGACCTCCTCTGACCAGTGAGACCTCCTCTGACCAGTGAGACCTCCTCTTTGTCATGTAGACCACATGAGCTCTGGCTTTGGCTGTAAAAACCATTCTCATTTTCAGCTGGGACGTGGATCAGAGGGAGTGTGGAGGAATGCCTGGAAAGCAGCTTAGAGTTGATCTTTTCTGATGTGCAGACGGACCCTCACAAACAAACTGAGCTAGGATGAAGGACGAGGCTGTGTTCAGAATAAGGTGCCGTTTATTTATTCATTCCATTATTCACATCTCACATTACACTCTGGTTTGAACTGTATTTCATAATACTGACCTCAGCCTCTTCCTCCTGGACTCCTGCAGATGAGGGCTGTCCCCCCCCACCTCCAGCACCCCCTCTGGCTCTGGGCGCCCCCGCTGGAGGGACTCCCAGAGGCAGAGGCTTCTGCAGCTGGCTCTACGCTGGGTGTTGTTGGGCCCTGCAGACTGCTGGTTGGAACTTATTTGACAGTGCGTGTTGAGATGTTCGTTTGGGCTGTCCCAGCAGCAGCGGCCCTCTGTGGGCACCAGGGCCGGCCAATAGCAGCACTCCTCTGAGGAGGGAGGGCAGCCTTCTCTTCAAGAGCTCTGGACTTGACAGGAATAAAACTGGACTGTGCATATTTCTGAGTTCCTGGGTTTTTCCTGTCAGCATGCCTTTAGATTTGTGCAAGCGTTGAGCAGGAATGTAGAAGAAGCTGCCCACAGCAGACTCTGTGGACACTGAATGAAAGCACTGCCTCTGATGCACAGCGGAGGAAAGGCCCCAGCTTAAAAAGCTGTGGCCACTGGCTGCACACTCCTACTGCAACTGTTTCCTTTATACAAGTTTAAGGCAGGAAGTTTAACCCTCCCCCCTCCCCAAGGTCTCAGTCTTTACCTCCTTCCTCCCTGCACAAGATGGGGTTCTGTCTTTAAATAGAGGACGGGAAGCCTGGCAGACTTCTGGCGTCCATCACGCCTGATCCACTGGAAGTCCACAGCAGTCCCCCTGATGTGCGGCGCTATGCCATGTAGATGAAGGTGTTTATGTCCGTCTCATCCCGCTTTATGTACTTGTGATCTATCAGCCATTCAATCTGCTCTTTGATCATCTTCTTCTGTGGTAAAAACATGTTCTTTAGGATTTCCACCAGTTCAGTCTGCAGCTGGGCATTGTTGATGCGCTTCCTCATCTTCATGATCTGGATGATGGCCTCCTGCACGGGGGGGCAGCACACAGACGACATGAGGCCTGTGGAAGGCGCTCTGGGTTTGCACTAACTGCCCCAGATGTTTGCTGGGAAATGCGGGAGAGATCTGCATCATACCTGTGTTCGGAGTATCCGGAGCTGGACGATGCCCTCGTTCTCCTCCTCTCTCATGCGCTCCGTGGTGAGCTGCAGTCGACCAATCAGGTTAATCTTTCCCCTTTTCTGGACCTTTGAGTTTTTTCTGTGAAGCAAACACTTAGTTTTCAGTCTGCCCGACATTGAAAATGTTCATCCATGTATTTTATCTCACTTTAAACTTTTTTTTAAGGTGTTCAGGCTTTTTGTGCACATGTAGTTGTAGCTTTATTTCAAAGGTTTCAGGGGGAAGAAAAATCCCACCAAATCCATCAATGCACAGAGGGACGGGAAGATCAAAAGTCTGCATGGAAGGTGGCAAAACCAAGTCCCACATCTCCATGAACAGCAGTGAGTGTCCTTACATGAGAGAAAACTCCTGGTTGACGTAGAAGAGAGTGCCTTCTGCAAAGTCTTTGGGTGAGGACACCACCGGGTCGTACAGCAACACCTGCCGCTTCAGTTTGGGGAACGCCACCAGAGACTGGGAGGAGACAATTAGGAGAAGCAGCACAGAAAGCTCATCAGAACCAGGGCAAGGCACCCTCCATACACAATGAAACCTAGTCCAAAGATGAAGAACCTTCATTTACAAACTGACAACTAGAAGTGGACAGGAACGTCTAAAGTGTGCAGCAAACTTTGACTAAAGAAGGGCACAGGAACACGGCGGTAGCTAAGTGGTAGGCAGTGGAGGGAGCTCAGAGGAGGAGTGATGTGCTCAGTTCGTCTGGTTCTTGTTTGGACTGAGCTGAAGCTGGAGGGCCACATAGAAGAGCATCTCAGTGGTCAGGTCTGCTGGAGATGAAGGCCCAGATGAGCTTCTCTGAATGTGCTCTGGGCATGAGGTCTCTGACTGGAGATTTGGTTTAGTTGGTAGAAAGTTGTTAGCTACACCTTTTATGTGGTTGCTTAAGTTCAGCTTTAAGTCGATTAAAAATCTAATTCTGACCCTGGGATTCTGTCTTGATCTCACTAAATTCAAGCTGGGAGACAACTCTCATTCAGACCATTTTGTTTAAATAGAATTGTTCCTGTCTTTCGGTTTAATAGAAGGAAGCCGGATTTCTTCCAGCTGTTCACTTGCTCCAAGCACAGACGCAGGGACTCTAATTTGGTGAAAGAGCCAAGTAAATCTGCGTGTCCTCCTCATAGCTGCCCCATGAGAAACATTACAGTTACATATGATCTGACCCAGGGGAGGCATGTAAAGGCTTATTAATAACAGCCCAAGAACTGGCCCTAGATTTATCCTCACCAATGGAGACAACAAAGCCCCTGCCTTCAATATATGATGTGAGCCAACTGACAGCTTGACCTGAGAACCCCCCCCCCCAGTTTTCCAGTCTATCCAGAAGAATGTTGTGGTCCACAGAATCAAAAGCTGAACCAAGATCCAGCAGCACGAGAACAGATGTTTGACCCGTTTCAGTGTTCAGACCACAGTTTAAGACTCTGATCAGTACTTTTTTCTGAGGTCAAGACTGAAATCTGTCTAAAACACTGTTTGCAACATTGTCAGTGAGTTTCCCAATAAAAGGGAAGATGAGTAACTGTTTAAATAGCAGGTGAATAGGCTTAAATAACTGAGCCCAAAGAGCAGTCTGCAGCATCTGAGGCTCAGAGGAGACGCTGGAGGTCACTTCAAACTGAGGAGCTCATTTCTGAGCAGCTACAGCATCGTTGTGTGTCTTTACCCAGAGAGTGCGACGGAGCTCTGCATCAGGCAGCTCTGTGGCTAATTTGAGGTTCTCAAAGCTGATTCGCTCCCTCGGCCTCTGATTCCAGGCAAACAGCACAGCCAGCTGAAAAGTGGTCACCTCCAGGTCGTACTGGCCCACCTCATTTTTAAAGGTTATCTGGAGACATGAATGTTGTTAGGAGCCGTTTCAGCCACGGTCAGGGGGACAAACACGACAAACATCTGAAGGATCACGCTGCACTTTTCCATTCACAAAAAGCAGGAAAAAACAATACAGCTATAGAATTTGATGGTGAATGCATCTTCAGATACAACAGGGTAAGTAAAAGGATTTGAAATGACTGGCGAGCTCTCTCCTTTCCCCACTCACAATGCCGTTGGACATGAGGTGATGCCAGTGAAGCTTCCTCCCACTGTGGTTCTTCTTATAGAAGTCTTCCACCTCAGGTATCAGGTCCTCCAGCTCTGTGGGCAGTGAGACAAACACCTTCTCGCTGCTTCTGGACCACGCTCCAGCATTCAGGATCTTTATGTTGACAGAGTCAGCTGCAGAGGAGCACGGCACAAATGGAAACATGACATGGCCAGCTGCTGCTCCACAACCCATCCATTACCATCTCATCCATCAACACCAAGCCACTACCTGTCATTCTTGTCATGTGTGTCATTTCTCCAGGTTTATTTCATGTGTGGAAGCACCTTTCTCACGTGTGATGAATATTTTACCTGGTAAAGCCAGCTTGTTATGTTTATGCATTTCTTTAAATGACTGGTTGAGGTCCTCAGACACCTTGATGTCTTGGAACATCCGGGCCAGCTTGTTGACATAGTCAGCTGGCATGCCTACTTCCTGTTAGAGGAAATGACATCACAGGTTCATGCTGTGTGTGGCTCATGTCTTACTGATGACTGACTTTGTCGGGCTTCATTGTGATGGGTGACTTACCCTGAGCCACTCCACCATGTTCTCCTCTATCTCGCTGTCAGCTGAGATGTCCAGGATCAGACGACGTGTCAGGTGGGCTTTGTGGTAGCGCATGAACACGTCTTTGTTTTGGACGTACTTCAGTACTAGCAGCTGCAAAAGTCACACAGCTGGTTATTTACACAGTTTCCTGCTATTTTCTCATGCAGATTTGCAATTATTCTGGGATCAGTTCAGTCATTTCGAGTCTGAGAAAAGCACTTTCAGACACCTGCATAGGTAGACATAAGACATGCATTAGACTGGAGTTACTTTAAACAATTTGAAGGCTGGAATTTCCTTTTCAGTTCATATTTTTGAAGATTTTGATTCAGCAAATCAGAATGGGCCACAAAATCCTTCAGTGAAGAAACGATGTGTGAATTCATTCAATTCCGGACCATAAAGTCCTCTGATCAGTCGTAGTTCTGAGCGCGATGATGAAGTGCTTAGCTGGCAGGTTTCTGTTGAAAACTTTTTAAAATGTAGCAACACGGGCTGCCGTTTAGCTGACTGGGTTGAGCAGGCGGCCTGTGTAATGAGGCTCTTCTGTTCAGGCGGCCGGTCCGACCCAGCCAGCCAACTGCCCTTTCCTGTCCATCTCCACCTCCCTTTCTGCCCCCTTTGCTCTCATACTACTGTCAATAAAGGCCACTAGAGCCAACAAAACCTTAAAAACTAAGACTACATTACAATATGCTGTGTTGAAAGAAGCCTTGGCTTCTGAGAGTTCAAACTGATTATGTTTGACTGTAATGTGAATGTTAGAGCTGACTTTAACTTAAACCAGAGCTGGACTGATGCCTCACTAAACTCACACTCCCATGCTTCCATAGTGTGGAGCCTCCACCAGCTGACACCATCCTTTGACACAAAAGCTGAGCGAAGCTAAAAGGCCACCTTTTTAAATAAGTTCATGAGATAATCTACAAGACCACAGGATAGCCAGAGCTGAAGAATGCACACAGTAAACAATTCTGGTGTCTTTGATATCAGCGTGCTCGTCTAAGTTACCTGCGACATGCAGACAAAACCCTGGTTCATCTCCTGACCTGGGTTCCTTTTTAAGGTTGAATAGTTCATATGCCAGTGCTAAGGACATGCAAAAGATCACTTGACTTTGAAATGTCCTTTGGAGCTATTGCTGAAGAATATTTGAAATGACTTTTGAACGCTATTAACGATTCTAGTGACAAAAACTGATTAATGACCAAAACACATGAAAGTCAAACTTACCACTTCCTTGAGCTTGGCCTCAATCTCTTCAGAAGTAAGCTTCTTACTAAGCGGGGTCTTTCTCAGGAGCATGTCACAGTAGTTGGCCAGCAGCTCTGGACATTTGGACTCTGGCTGAGTTTTTAATCCTACCCTGTGAAGGCATGTGAATAGAGATAAATGGGACAACTGGCATTGTTCAGAGCTAAAGCCGAACTCTGTGGAAGGTGTTTTTCTTACCCTTTCTGTTTCATGGGAAGCTCTAACTTAAATATAGTTGCATCATTCACAACGGCTTTATATGCCTACAGAGGGGTTCAGGAAACAGTTCAGTTAGTCCTGTGCTGTGCTGTTAATGAGGGACAGGTTAGTGAAAGTCACACTGACTTTGTCCCTTGCTGTGAGGAAGCGTGGGTCGTCCTGAAAGGCCTCTTTCACAAGCCGGCTGAAGCGGTTAAAAAGGGTAAGGAGCTGCTCCACGTATTTCTCTGAGTCCTAAAAACAGGAGATGACAGAGTGTGTTCCATTCAGCTGGACGCTCAGTTAAGATGGACTCAACCTCCAATTAGCACAAGCATCCCTGTAGTAGAGCCCTGAGCTGCATCTGTCGGGTTTGTGCTTACAGAGGTTATGGTCTCTGCTGAAGCCACCATGTCAGCCAGGCCTGCGCTCATGATGTGATCCTCCAGGTCCTTCAGCATGGGCTCGATGCCACTGGGTACTTTGTCCATCAGGGAGAACATCAGATGCAACTCTGGGATGAGGAGAAGGCAGTTGTGGGACTTACAGGGGGGCATGCTTTTCAAGAAGATGTGCATTTCTTTAGCTTTGACTGCAAGGCCAACAAATAATTAAGACAGACTTAATCAAATCAACTTAAATCATGTACACTGGCAATATTTGAAATGCCTCATGGGAAATCAGTGCAGCCAGCCCTGCCTCACAGCGTGAGCAGTGTCCCATGTGACTCTGAACCCTGCAAGACAGCAGTGCTCAGCCATCAGGCCTAAATGCTCCTTGCAATGAATAAAATGCATCTAAGACAGCTTTGAGAAAACATTGCAGGTATGATTTTGAGGCCGTTGAGAAGGGCGTACATCTTAGTTGCAGGCTGTTGATGTTCCAATAAACCTGTCACTATCTAAATGTAAATGGTAAGTATTGTGTGTTCACTGGGGTGTATGGACATAATATCTTAGCCAACTAAACATCACACTGGAGCACATCTCAGACCCAGCCTTACTTCTAAAACCCTGCGTCCAATTTTTTCACGCAGACACCGAAATGAAGCTGAATCAGCTGAAGGGAGGTCATGTTTCTATCTGGCCAAACCATTCTTATTTGTTCTGATTTCTAGGTTTGGACTCTTTAAGATGGCCGGAGGCTTAAATATTTACTTCCCACAAGCCACTGCCACCCACTGCTGGTCACCTGCTCAGTGTGACTTCAGCTTGAGCATCTCAACAGCAGCTGCTCTGGGAGAGTCCTGGTGGACAGGACTACTTCTTGGTGCAAAGCTGAGCCGTCTGTGCTTTGGGTGGGAGCAGTGCAGATGTACTCACTGTCTGTCTCATTTCGCTTGATCATGCCTGGACACTCAGCTAAGATGGTCTCTTTGAACGACGTTACAAGTGCATTGACACAGCACTCCATTAACTGGAGAGAGAAACAGAATGCGTTAGAATAGCTGACCAGACTACAACAGAAAGAATAATCAACTTTTTTTTCTCTTTTGAAGGAATCAATACAACTTTAAGAACCAAACTTTACTATACTTTACTTAAAGAATAAAGTATATATTCTCCTCACTGCCTGTACAGAGTTGCAGTCACGTCTTGTCTCCAGATACCGCAGAGCCCGTTTCTCCTCTTCCCTCAGCTTTGAATCTGCCTGGTGAGAAAAGACACTTATTTAAAGTTATGAAAAGAACTGTTTGATTGATGGACATTTGTCTCTGGTGAGCAGTCACTTAACCTTCAAGTACTTTTCAGGAGTGCAGCACCTTTTGGAAAGCAGGGAAACTTGGTCAACAAAACCTTTGTTCTTCTGTTCTTTTACCCATATGTAAAAAGTGGACTGGCAAACATAGGCCCCATGCCTTAAAAACATGGAAAGTACAAAGTAAACATTGCTCTGTGCTTCAAGGGAGAAGCAGAGCACAGTTCCAGATCGGACAATTCTGAAACTAATCTGAAAATGAAGCCCATCCAGCTTTTAAAACAGGGTAACAGCAGTGACAGCTTGTTCCACAGACTTATCGCACTGTCTTTCTTTGAATCGTCTAACTACTTTCTGCTGTCTTTTCTCTGGAAAAATGCATTTAACACATAAACATCTTATGCTTATGTCATTTCCAATTGTATCTTTTGATAAGTACCATGTACACAGAAAAGATGTGAGACTCGCTGACTCAGTTTGGGGAAACACACAGTATGTCCAGAATATGTGCAACGAGAGAGAGCAGCTCAACACAGAAAAGCGTCTTACACATTTACTTCTTGATCTTCTTGTGAGATGTCTGGCAGAAGGAATGGACTAGCACAGAGTGCAGATGAGGACACAGCAGGATTATCTGTAACGCAGCATCATGTGTGTTTGCCTGAGCCATGGCTGGACCAACATATTCTGGACTTTTATTGCTCTTCTTCTAACTTTTCCCATTTACAGGCAACCAGTGACAGCAAGGAGGTTTCAAACGGTTTCAAACTCAGTTTCCACTCATGAAGCCGGCAGAGTCCAGCTGTACAACCTGAGACAGCACCAGGCCGGCTGTAGCTACCACACAAAGAGACCCTGACCAATTCATGGAGCGGATTTCAGAAAGGGAGAATTTCTGACAGTCTACTTATCTAACTATTATTTAACTATTTCATTTCACAATAGAGCTGAAGTACGCATCATTTCTGTTGTCTTAATTCCATCCAATACTACCTCAAAAGTGCTCAGCAGAACAGGACTTATGGCTTACCATAGCAACTCCAGGGACGCAATCTAACCACTGCTACATTTGATGCTGGTCACTACAATAAAACGACTTACAGCAGAGTGAATATAAAAGAACTTGAAAAACAAAATGACAAGGATTCAAACGTCTGGGTGGTTTCAATCACTAAAATTAGTCTAAAATGAGTCATCCCAATAAATAATAAGTCCAGAATTCCCTCACAGAGGACAGCATTCTCTAAACTTAGCAGAGCAATAATCAGATTTACAGTTGTAATGTGTTCAAGCGCTCCAGGAAAAAGGGCTCTGCAGGAACTGCTCCAAGGGCCAACCTTGTGTTGTATCAAGCAACAGAAATATTTCACACAGGGCGTTGACGACTGATACTCACATATTTCATGTAGTTTTGGACCCCGTTCTGCTGAAGGTAGGATGGGGCCTGTGTTCTGTAGAACCTCTCAGTGGAGTCCATATAAGCTTTCTCAAAGTTGTCCCTGTAGATCTGCAGCTTGTCATCAGGATTGGAACACAGGTTCACTGCTCACAAAAACAGTGACAACACACAGTGAGATGCTGAAACACCGCAAATCAGACTGGGGGCAAACATTTCAGACACCGCTTCATGTTGGTGTCAAATCCCTTAGCACCTTTCTACCAGATCACTGTTCCATTCAGAGGAAGAGAAATCCAGATACAACCATCATTTAGGCCCAGTCTGCCCTCAAAGCTGAATCAGCAGCAATGAAGAACCAGCAGACAACATTTCTGCAGGCTTCACCTTTCCAGGTTGGTGAGCCTCTGAAGTCCCACATATCTGTTGATATCTGAGATATCTGCTCATGATCTCTGCTCATGATCTCTGCTCGTGGCTGGCAGAGTTCTGCTCTGGTAGATCAGTCACGTGTTCTCCTCTGACCTGTCACTACCAGTCTGCCTGTCTGCATAACAGCTGCTGACTGTATTTCACACTTCTCTGGATACATTTCTGCAGTGACAAGTGCAGATCAGTCCTTCAGATTATTCCAAACAGTCTCACAGCAACTATGCTTTTAACCGCTGCAGTGCTAAAGCAAAAGCAGTGCTGACATTTCTTCCAGATAAGGTGCCCTTAGGTATACAAGCTTAGAGAAAAACGATAGGAAAAAAACTACACAGGCCCTCAAAGACAATGAAAACGTGCTAGAAGCCTTCTTGATCGACCATTTGCTCCTGATCCAAACAAATGGCCTTTCCCCCACATTAAGCCGGTGTGGTGACCTGCCACTCACCGTAGGACTCTCGCACTCCGATGACCAGCTGAGAATCAAAGGCCTCTCCCAGCCTCTCAGCGTGAACCAGCTTCATGGCACTGTCTTGTAATCTGTTTTTGATGTTGGAGAAGATGGACTCGTTCCAGGTGTCCAGCATGAGCTGCAGTCACCACACAGAGCAGAGAAGATGTGTATTAATCAGCTCGCCTCGGCAGGGCCGCTCATTTAAGGCCACAGCGTTCCTCCTCACCTTACGGACTATGCTGTCCTCCACGTTGGACTTCTTGTTGCTTCCTTGCTTGCCCATCAGGGTGATCTCCAGCTGACAGAAAGGCTTGGGCAGGATGTCGCACTGTGTGAAGAACTTCCTCCACTCCACAATGTAGGCCTTCAGCAGGGCTGTGTCATCCTGGTGACTCAGCACTCGCTTAGAAAGCAACAAACACAGGACAGGGTTGGTTTGCAACATGCACACACAGAAGCCCCATTCACACATGCACTGTTTTGGGCTAAATGGTTCCAACTGAATGTGTAAAAGAACCCTTTGGGGTTTCGCTCCAACATTTTGCAATGGGATTTGCATTGTGACTGTGTTGGGTCTAGTAACACAGACGTATGGTTTTCAGTCTGAAGCAGGTATGAACTGCAGCAGTCACATGGGGTAGTCTAGCTTCTGCTCAGCCATTCAGGTTTATTTAACTGAACAATAACTTATAGCAGAGTCCAAACTTTCCTTTACAATGGGTTGACACACAATGCTGCACCACCTTTTGTTTTTCTCAGCTCCTGAGCAAAAGTAACTGAAGGAAAAAAAACATTTCACTTCTGCCTTCTCTGATTATATCAGCATGCATATGTTTGACACAAGCTTTGACATGCAGGACACAAAGCAACAGGGGTTATTTAGAACAATCAAAATGTTAAAACAGCATATTTGGTGATAAGGCAGAACTGTGTCAGTACTACTAGGCCAAAATCGACTTAAAGCGGACTAACAAATGACGGTGTGAACTAAAACAACTGAAACCATTTACTGCCTGTGCTTGTTTGATGAAATCTAAGATGTCCTCTTTGAGAGCCTGGTGGATCTTAGCTGGACCTTTGTCATCCCAGAGGCAAACAGCGTGGACATCTCTATGGAAACCAAGAGGAAGCACAAATTCATCATCTGCCTTCAACAGCAGAGCATCAAAACGTCATCCAAAAGTAGCTGGTACTCACGAGAAGAGGTCAAACCACTGCTGTTTGGTGACAGACTCCTGCCTCAGGAGCTTCAGTACGATGGGGCGCATTAGGTCCCATTTATCCTCAAACTGTAGGGAGCCCTTGTTCTGGGAAGAGGCATATGAATCAAAGCGCTCAAACAAATGAAAAAAGCCTAACAAGTCAGACCACAGTTCTTTATCTCATTTCTGACACATTACCAGTATTTCTCCCAAACTTTGTTGATTGGTTTTTCAGAGAAAAATGGAGCTCACACCAATGAAGTGGAACTCTACTCACTGATCCCGTTAGGAGAAGGCAAGAATTACAAAGAATACACCGATTATAAATGCTTCATGAATACAAAACAGAAATGATGTGAATCGCATGCTGGGGTGCTTTAAAGTCAGCAGATAAAAACCTGTGGACACCCGAGACATGTTCAACAGCAAATAAGGACAGCTGTCTGAGTTTTAAGGTGCACAGCAGCTGGTGTGACATGAACTGTCAGACGTGACCATATCAAGACGAAAGTCATTGTTATTACAATTCAGAATCATTCTAATTCAGTAACTCAATAATATATAGCAGATTTTGCCAATCACAGTTTGTCATAGCAAAACTACAAAAACAAAAGATGGGTCAAATTGAAGCTAATGCTACAATAGTTGCAAAATGTAAGACTTTGAATTGTTTATTACAAATGCTGTTGGCATTTCCTCTGTGCTGATCACACATCGCCTTTGTTGTTGGCAAAGCATTCCCTACTATAGGGATCTCCTAACAATATTAGAGGACCAAGAGCGCTCAAACTGGAAAGATGAGCAAACTGTGCAGACATAAACACAAGAATAAACAAGAAAAAGCACTGGACTTTGCATTTTATGAAGAGGGTGATTTTCAAAATAAACAAAGAGAAAAAAAACAGAACAGGGACACAATAATCCAAAAGGTCAAACCTGTTCTTTTGTTAATTCAACCCTGTTGTCCTGTATCCAGGGATTGACAAATAATCCCCATCTATAGAACGCACATCCTGCATATTTGTCAAAGCTGCATGGTCGAATAAAATGGTTCAAATATGCACCACCGTTTTATGGGTTCTTACTTTTGTGCCAGTAGACAAATTTACCTTAAATTCAACAAGCTAGTTGTAGCCCAACAAAAGCACCTCTGAATAGGTTAAAGAAAGCTCCTTATCTGCTCAATAATGGGCTAAATGGTATTCTGGGAGAGGCAGGACTGATGGACTGGGCTGGGAGACATCAAACTGGCTTTGCTGGGGAGATTCAGACTCTCAAAGAAACATATTGTATGCTGTTCTCTCAAGGCAGATATTTATCAATAGAAATGCATTTATCACATAAGGACAGAAAAGGAAAATCTAGTTTCAGTACTCCATTGACAGGACGGATACATCGTTTGGGGTCCCGGTATCTGGCTCCTCGTTCGGGGGCAGAGGGTGTCTTTAGCACGTTTCGTCAGGCAGTCCTCGTCTTTAGCTCATGCCTTGCCTATTTCTCTTGCTCTGTTTGGCGAAATTATTTAGTATCAGCTGCCTAACAAACTAAGCTTCATTGAGAGCTTCAGTGAATTAAAAGATGCCCAAAACTTTGGTGACCGCTGCTCCTTGCGGTTTTGAGTGTCTTTTGAGGGGCTGGTCAGCTGCAGACATTGAATGACAGATGAAATGAGCTTTGAGGCTAGCATGAAAAGGACTATGGTCATATTGTATCGGAGGAGAAGTTTATAGTTTGGCCCTGTTCGCTCTTTGTCAATGTTTTCTTTTTCTTCCCTCGTCTCTGCAATTCTACAGCACATCTACTGTAGATTTTCAATGTAGCCTGCTAAATCACTGATAAGTAGCTAATGTTAGCCAGATATAACTTAAGTGCTCCCAGCCAAAGTCAAAACCGACAGAAAACCCGCGTGCACATGCTGTGAGCTGTTCGCTAAAGTTGGAGGTAAAGGCCAATATCATTAGACAAACATGACATGCACTTCAGTTAGCGATAGATACAAATAATTGAATTAAAGAGGGTCGTACCTTTAGCAAATTAGACGTCGCCATGTTCCCTCAACTTATCCTCCCGTGAAATCTCGCGTGAACTACGAGACGGATGAAGATGAACATAATGACGTTCCCATAACACTTGCAGCCCTCTGGACAAAAGCGACGCTCTCTGAAGATGCACTTTTAGGGTATCATTTCAATTGAAGTTTTAATTATGAAGATTTTCTATTAATAAAAAGACAAATGTTGGCAAATTTAGATCATTCATAGGTAGCCACAGTAATTTCGGTTTTAGCTCTGATATAGTCTTGCTTTATCATGAAGGGGAAAACAAAAGTAAGTGGCAAATGCTGTCCTCACATGACATTTGGCTTACTACTAAGGATATTTTGTTAAAAAAATAGGATAGGTAAAATACTAAAAAAAGTATGTTATTAAAGGATATAAAAAAAGAGAATGTTGCTCAGTTTAGAAATAAGTCTGTTTTTGAAAGAGAGAATGCAAATGGTGCAGTGGTGATTATTTAAGAAAAATACAGAGAGAGACCAATTTTATAGGGTATTTTATCATGGTTTTATTATTTAAAGCACTTTTAGCTGCTTTTGTATACAGAGTGTTATATACATAAAGTTTGATTTGATTTGATAAATCTGGCACTGGTCAAAATCAGATGAAGAAGAATGATTCAATCTATTTTGAATGGAAGCTTTCTAAAACAGCCCATTCCCATGAAATAGCATTATAATAACACACTAAACCATGTCACACATAATACTTCAACCAATGGACCAATTATACTTATCCAGCCAGGCTTTTTTGCTTGTTACGACTACAACACTACATAAAGGTTCTCTTGGTAAAGAGTCATTATAGTTGTAATCATTATGTAATTAACCCCTTCATGTATGAATTATGGTCATGTATGAATTTTTTCCAGTATTTTTTATTTGCTTTAGGCATAAACAAAAATGTGACTTTTTGTTTTGGTCATAAATATGTTTATTGAAGGATATTTCCAGTTTTCCTTAAAAAATGTTTTATATTACAATATGAACATGTTTAAACCACATATTTCTCATCCCTTACAGAAAATTCCCAAATAATGCTTCTTTTGAATCAACTATTGCCCCCTAAAGCATCCCCTCGACCAGAGCTGCCAAAGGTAAAACCCTCCAACTGGTCACCAGTTACAGGTAACTGGGATTCACTCGTTTTGGGGGATCTTTCTGTAAAGTTCATGTCAAATTTGATCTCCAAACTAAGAACACAGCTTGGTTTGTCTTACAGAAAGAAATCATGTTTCTCGATCAGAGCTTGGAAGCTTCGGATGTCAGAACTCACCTCTTTTAAGAAACCAACAAAGGAAATCCTTTTAAATTGAAATCCATTTTCTTCAATTGATTTTAATGAATCCTTTTCAATTCTGTGTTTGAAATATCTGTTGGTGTGTTATCAGTGTTCTCAACATGGACAATTGGGTTGTGTTCAAATACTCTACTCAACCTTTTCCCTGTGGTTGACATCTAATAGTAAACATACAGCAAATAGTTTTATTCCGGTGGGAAACACTGGATTCTCAAAAACTCTGCCCATATCGTGAGGAATCCTTGTAGAGAGACCAAAGTTAGAGCTGTAGAGCTATCATTAAAAAATCATTTACTGACTCCAAATTGACCATTGATGGGTGTGAGTGAGTGAGTGAGTCTGTCCAGAATGCTTCCCTTCTCTCCCCAGTGACAGCTTTTCTCATATGACATGGCTATAGCAAATACCATATTCAGCATCAGAAATCAATTCCAGCGTCACAGAACAATAAAACAAACCAATTAGAGTAATAATAAAAAAGTATGATGATAAGTGGGTTGAATATGTACAATGGGGCAGTGTTGTGCGCTGAATGAACTGAGAGGATGGAGGCTCTGGTCTCTAGCCTGTCTCATCAGTAATGTGGAATATCTCCCTGCTGACATGCTCACAGGGTTCACATTTTTAAATGAACAAGGGGCAAGGCAAGTTTATTTGTAAAGTACAATTTGTACACATGGAAAAAGCGTCTTGCTTCAACATAAAATTACAAAAGGTAAATAAAAACATTTAAAATCATGAATACATTCTGGATTTAAACATTCAGATTTGAAGCCTGTCTCACTTCTTCAGGAAGACCGATCTAGATTTTAGGAGCATGAAACTGGTTTCTGACTCTCAGGCCCAGCAGGAGACCAGAACCTGAGGTTCTCAGAGTCCAGATGGTCCAGAGATGGACTGTAAACCATGAAGAGCTGTTTTAAAGTCTCTTCTCTGAGTGACAGGAAGCCAGAGCAGGGACCTGAGAACTGGACTGATATGGGGGTAATTCCTGGTTCTGGTCAGAACTGGAGCAGCAGCATTCTGGATGCTCTGCAGCTGGATCACAGCTGCTTTAGAGCCCAGTGAGCAGCTGTTACAGAAGTCTACCCTCTTTCCTGTCCGACCCAAAGCCATGCTTCTGCAGCACGGGCAGATCACTGAGCCACTGGATCGGAAACACCTACTAACCTCTACTTTCCTTTCTTCACCCCTTCTGTCACATGACACGAGAAAGGAAAGCATTTCCTATCAGGTAAAGACACTGGTAAAGACTGTAAGCCTGAAACGTTAAGAGAACAAAGAACTGGAAAGAGGAAGTGAGGAACATGTACTGCTAGAGTTTCACATGCACACAGAAAGAGCCACACAGACAGCCGCTAGTCTTCATGTGCTAAATATACATGCACCATGAATAAATACACATCAAACCTTCCTCTAAACTTAACCCCTTGTGTTCCTTTAGTGGTGAACTTGAAACTGGGCCTGTGCTGACCCAACACAAAAGTTCATTAAAAACTCTCAACAGCACTCTTCAACAGATTTTTTGAACAAGAAAAGAAAGATTTTTTTTGTGAAATGTCTGTGTGCAGCCAAAGACTCAAAAACCCCATTGGTGTGGTGTATTTTCCTTAAAAAATGTTCAAGCCAACTACTGAACTATGATAGTTTAACAGTTTCCTCTATTTAGGATGACTGAGTGCATTTTGATGTGGCTTCCATATCCTGTTAGTCCTTCCTCACCACTACTGCACAGACTGCATCATGGCAGTTACTGCATGCACTACGCAAACTCCAGACTTCTGTTCTGCAGTGCATGTTCCAGTGTCTTCAGTGCAGAGGAGACAGCATCCACGCTCACGGACAGCATGAACGGCTGGGCTTTGAGCCATTCTGTCATGCATGCAGTGCACATGCAAAAGGGAAGTTCCACTCTGCTACCACACATGTCATTTTAGGTTCTTCATCTTTCTTGTACATACGCACACGCATACACATACACACACAAACGCACTTATCAAGGAGTACACAAGTTGTCAAGTGTACCAAATAACTACCCAAACTTATATGACCAAAAGGAAAAAGCAGACAAATCACAGTTCTAGGTAATGTGATACAAGAGGTGTGAAAACAATCATGTACAAGGAGAGGAGAAGAAGTCGAGAACAGGAAGAAAGAAAAAAACTGTGTAGGAAATGAGAATTCAGAGGCAGAAGTACAAGTGGTAGGTGTAAATGTCGTGAGAACGAGAGATCAGGCAAGCAGTGAAGGCTTCCAGACACGAATGAGCTTTCATTTTACAGGCAGCCAATGTGAAGAGGAGGACTGAAGCTGACTGTTAAAAAGCTAATGAAATATTGGACTCGACAAAAGCTGGGATATGGGGTGAGTGCTTTTCTGGTAAAAAAAAAAAAAAGAATGATGTTTTGCATTTGAAATCTTTAAAATCATATATGATTTTTTCCAGGTCCGCTCTAGAGTTTGAGAAAAAAAACAGATTATTTCAAACCACCTCATTTTGCTTACGCAGTAATAATTCAGAAGATAGGTCATCTAAGTTCACTTTACAAAGAGAGAAACCCAGTCATTTATTAGTTTTGACATTTCCTGAAATTTGCAGTATCAGAAGCTCTCTACAACATTCCTGATTTTATCCCAGCAGAACTTTTTATTGGTACCTAAAAAAGATTTTCAGCACTGAAACTTTTGAAAATGAAGATACATGAGATGACTGTGAGGTTATCGTTACAGTCCATATAAGGGAATGCTGCGCTGCACAGGAAGTGCTGAAAACCCGAAATACCTGTCGCAACCAAGTAATGATTTCCCATGGCCACAGGAGTTTGAAACAGCTACACAGAAAACGCCAATTACAGTTTTATGTTTAATCTCTCTGCCTCCCACATTTTCAGCAAATTACCAAATGTTAGAAAAAAGTGCATGACAAAGATTAAGAGGTCCTTTTAAGCAGAGGTTACAAAAATCTTTAAAAAGCCTCTGCTTTCATCTGCAAGCTGTGGAAAAAAATCTAAATAATGTTCTTCCACATGAAACAGCTGAGTTATAATAATATATAATATATATAATATATAATAAAGATATCAGGAAAAAATCTGCAGACATCTTTACATCAGAGGGACAGTGCTGGCTAATCTTGTTCTGCATGAGATACCAAACCTCGGACCTTAGATATTATATCGTTTGTAAAACAGTGAGTTAACACATCCCTCTGGTCTTCAATCTATCACCTCTATTCCAGGAAATGTGAATGAGAAGTGATTCTCATAACCAGCACTTTCTTCACAACAGAGAAATGATCACACATGTTAGAAGTGAATTCATTCCAAAATAGCTTCCAGCGCAGTACATTGAAGCTGTGGAACATGCAAACACTTCATCAGTAGGATTAGATGATGGATGGGTTGTTCACCATCATTGCATTTGTGTTGATAGAAATGTTTTGTGTTGATAGAAATTTGTGTTGATATAAACTTACACATTTAAGATTCTCCCTCTGTAGGTTCTTATATTTCATATATATATTTCATATATATATTGATCAGGTTGATGGGATATGGATTTGACACACATACATTCTGAAATACTTTCGTCACATCACCGGTGATGGAGTAATATTTAGCTCAGATTTAGCTCCAGTGAAACCCATGTCTGATTGACCAAGCACTGTCATCACCTCATCAGGGTTAGAATTACAAATCGCATACTTTGGGGTAACTAGATTAAAGATCCACAGAATATCCTTTTTTTGACACCACAATATTGTAACATTTATATAGGGTATTCCATGGACAGGAGCAGAGCTGAGTAGTGTCTGTGGTAACCTCAGTAGACATTTTTCTAGTATAGAGTATAGAGTTTTGTTACTCTACCTATATCCTGAAATACAATCACTGTGCAAAACTCAAAGGATTCGCTACATACTGTACATACTCTTATATGATCCCTGGTTACAAATCTAAGTGCAGTGAAACACACCCAAAGGGGGAGCAACCGCTTATACACCGCAGTTTCAACTTAGTCTTTTTTTGGTCAAATTTCAAGTATAAAATGTAAAAATGTGGTAGATTATGTTTCTGTCTTTTTTTGTGAGGTGATTCAGATCATCTTAGGTAACTGCCAATGTCAATCAAGTACCAAAGCAACCAAATTTAAATGAGTATGAATGAATGAAAATGTTACCTCTTAAATCTACGCCTTTGGCCCCCGTTTCCTCCGGGCCAGTGGTTATTACTCCCTCACTTCTTGTGTTGGTATCCCCTCGTGGTTTTGCTCTTCCAGGGAGAGCAGTATCTGTCTGGTGAAAGCGTCGGTCATGATGTACGATGACCACAACAAGCGCTGGGTGCCAGCAGGGTCCGATGTGGCCTGCGTCAGCCGTGTCCAGATCTATCACAGCTCAGCAGCCAACACCTTCAGAGTGGTGGGTCGCAAACTGCAGGCTGATCAGCAGGTAGGACACAATCAACACAAATCTGAACTCTGTGCCTTCAGTCGTCCATGAGTTCCTGTTTTGCCTTTCAGATGGCTTACCACCTAATCCATTCTACTTATGCTATAGTATGCAGTGTGAGTGGGAGAAAGACACTATCACATACATTGTCTTATAGTACATGCAACTTATAATGTTAGCATGTAGCATGTTTAAAGATAGAAACTTGCACAAGAGCACGGGATGGAACCAGCTCCCCTCCGCTGCTGAATGGTGAACCGAAATGTGTTCAGTTGATGACAAACTATCATTTCTTCTCCTGTGCTTCTGGCCTGGGACAGGTTGTACTCAACTGCCCCATTGTTAAAGGGATGAAATATAACCAAGCCACACCGAATTTCCATCAGTGGAGGGATCCCAAACAGGTGTGGGGGTTGAACTTTGGGAGTAAAGAGGAAGCTTCTGTTTTTGCCAACTCCATGACACACGCACTAGAAGCTCTCAACGCAGCACCTGTCACAGGTAATCACAGTTACGCAACAAGAACGGATGTGTAAAAATAGGTATGTACTGCATTCCACACGTTTAGACATTCATACACGATATTGATCTCCACAGAAGCTCCATCCGTACCAAAGCTGGATCAGCAAAAAAGGTAGAATGTTTTTCTGAAGGTTTCCAAGACTACTGCGTGTTCTTCTTTGGGTTGGGAGGAGGCCAGGACATCGTTCACTTTTGTCTGGTTGCTAATGGTTCAGTTCTGGTTTTGTGGACTGGGTTTGGTTTGTTATACCTCCTTTAATATCCACATTTTGGGCCAGACTACAGTACTTTCCAGAAGCTGTCCCAGTTCTGGCTGATGAAAAGTCCAAAAGTCCAGAACCCATTACAGGACATGTGATCCTTGTGTTTGCCTTTCCTCAGACTGGAGGAACAGAGGCCGGACCCTCCTGCATGCCCTGTTGCACCAAATGCTCCCCCTGCCCCCCCGGGCCCCCCCGCTCCCCCTGCCCCCCCGGGCCCCCCTGCTCCCCCGCCACCTCCGCCCCCACCCCCGGGCCCACCCCAGCCTTCCTCTGGGGGGGGTCCTCCTGCACCTCCTCCTCTGCCTTCTGCTGACGGGCTCTCAGCTCCCTCTGCTGGGGGGGGAGGGGGGGGCAAAAGCGACCTTGCTTCTGCTCTCGCAGGCGCCAAACTGCGTAAAACCCAGAAGGTGAGCTTCCTAAACTAAAAACTCCACTGAGTTCTTTAAGCAGAGGGGATTGAACCCTCAGCCAGCGCTGGTCAGAGCGCTCTCACAGTAAAGCTCACATTGGGGGAGGGAATAAGGGAGTGCTTCTGTGTATGAAGGAGGAGGGGGGAGCGGCCGCGGCAGCCCCCAAACCAGCCCCGCCATCGGGTGGAGGAGGTGGAGGAGGTGGAGGCGGCCTGATGGGAGAAATGAGTGCCATCCTAGCGAGAAGGCGAGTTTTTACTGAAGATTACCAGAAGCCTGTTGATTATCTGCTGCTCGCTCTGTTTGTAATGTACTTTCTGTGATATGACTAAAACAGGAGGAAAACCGCTGATAAGCCTGCAGAAAAAAAAGAGGAACCAGGAAATGCAAGTTTTGTCAAATTTATTTCAAGATTATTCTGCTCTCTTTCATTACTGTGTGGTAATTGAAGATTAAATAAAGCTGCATAGTAACACTCTTTATCTGTGCATGGCTGTAGGAATCTGACTCAGCAAATTCAAAAGTATCAGGACATGGAGGTAGGTAAACACTGAGGAGTGGGAAATACCAGATACATTTTCTTTCAGCACATCTGAGTCCAGCTTGGTAGAAAGATGTCATACAGAACATTAATACAAATATTTCAACAGAAAACAACCATCCCAAGGAAACATCTGCAACTGTGCCAAGGTAAGACACTCAACCATGAAGCTAGACTAATACTGAAAATACAGTATAAAAGTTATTTTGATGCTGAAATAATGATAATATCCTCAGATGGTTTTACAAGAAAACAACCAACAGCTGCTTTAAAGCATCTGCATGTTCTGTTTCCAGGCCCAATCCCTTATCCAGCTCACAGAGGGACTCAAACCCAAGTCCTAGCTCCAGCCTGTCTTCCAGCACAGCTCCTGCATCCAGGTACCCAAAAGCTTGATGAGTATTGTTCAGAGCTATATTTATAAAGTTATTATATCTCCATGTGTACCTTGTGTACCTTGTGACAGTCTAACTTACAGCAGGTCTGCATTTGCCCAGAGCTTCAGCTTCTACATTATGTTTCCTACTTTCCTCCATGCTCCACATTTCTTTCAAACCAAGCCTTTTCTTCTCCACACCTCCCCAGCTCCTCCACTGTCCTGCTCAGCCTCAGCCGCTGCCTTTGTACCCTTAACAGTCCCTCAGCAGCATCTTTCTGAATCTGCTCTCTGTTGTTTGGTCTGCCTGCTAGCACCTACCTAAACTCTTTAATGCCTTTTCTAATGATTGGAATGGTTTTTTCATCTATTACAAACATTCTATTACTATATATCCCCCTACCTTTTTAGATGCTACTGGACGGACTAGGTTTGGTTTTTATTTTTATTTGTTTTAGATTTTTAAGTCCCTCAGGTATTCCCTCATGCCTGGCACTGTAGCAGTCACCCACATCATAGCATGTCAGCCCTAAACGGTGTAAGGCGCATGCTGTCCTGACCTCTTTTTCTCCACCCAAAACTCACTTTGAAGCTGTAATTATTTTCTCCATTGCCATTATAAATGCAGATAATCAAATTGTAAGCCTATTTCTAAGCCCCCTGTGAAGCCTGGTCCTGCTGCCCTCAGCAGTGGCATCTATTAAAAACTAGCTAATCTCTGTGCAACTGCACTAAAGAAAATCTTTCCCACTACATCTAGGAGAGTTATCATTTCTCTTGGTCGAACAAGGGTGCCTCCTGCCCTACACCAGGCTCTTAGAATAAACTGTTTCTCCCAAACTATTCTTAGTTGCCTCCACAAAAACTTGAGCATTTTAGAAGCTGGTAGGGGACTCCTTCTGGCCCCGGGGCCGACGAAGCCTTTGCATGTCTGACAGCTCTCCTGATGGTGGCATGCCAGGTGGAAGGCTTACGACTATACTTTTCCAGATCTTAGTCTGGGTTTCTTCAATATTCTTCCTCCTCTGGCTTCTCTTCTTTAAGCTGTGTTCCCTTTTCCTGGATAAACTACCCTTTAACAAACTTAAACAGGTCCCTGCAAAAAGCTGTTCTTACATATTTCTTCTTTCTCTTTTTCCAAAGATATTCTGCCCTTCTAAGTACTACTAGCCTGCCTCTCAGCTCTTCCTGCAAAACTTTCATTCCCTCCCTCTCTTCTTCTGTAGCTTTTCTCCACTGCTTTCTTAGCTGTCTTCTTTCCTTAACCAGTTTCTCCATTTTTCTTTACCGTCTAAACATAACTAGTTGTACTCTTTCAACCCTCTTTCTGCCCTGAACCCCATGGCCTCTAACTGATGTTGCTTCTTTCCAGCCACAAGGACAAAACTGGAGCCTTTTTACCTCCAACCTACCACATTTATCGTCTCCAGCTACACTCACCTTTCTCTCAGAACTCCTCTGCCCAGCTGCAGCCCCGGAGAAAAGCTCTGGGCTCCTATCCATCACTGAGTCTCATGTCAGCTCCTAGTGCTGTTGGTTCTCACTCCCCCCGTGGTCAGCCTGGGCGTCCTCTGCCGCCCTGCTCCCGCTGAGCCCAGGGGAATCCTCCTCAGATTAGAGCAGGGTTTCCCAACCCCGGTCCTAAAGGCTCACTGCCCTGCATGTTTTCCAAGTTCCCCTGCTCCAGAACACCTGCTTCTAATGAATGGAACGACTTTTCAGCTATGCAGAAAGCTGCTGAAGTCCCATTCATTAGAACCAGGTGTGCTGGAGCAGGGGAACCTGGAAAACATGCAGGGCAGTGAGCCTTTAGGACCGGGGTTGGGAAACACTGGTTTAGAGGCAGCTGATGAAGGCTGGAACAGAGCTGCTAGGCCTCACTACTGCCACCGAGCTATGCCTCCTGTCTGCTGTCACATGCTTTTTCCCTTGTTTTCATCCATTCAAAACATTGAAACAGTTAAATGATGCATGGAACGGAAACTAAGAAAATCGGACGCCGGTCCATGTGCCATTACTTTATGGCTGCTCTTACTGTCCAAATGTATCTTTATCTTTTACTTAGGATAAATGAAAATGTCTCCCATACAGGCTTAAAGTGGTGAAGAAGTCAGTCTCAACAGAAGGTCCACCAGAGATGGAATGTATCAAACAGGTTAGAGCTTCAATCTCTGTTTCAATGTTAAA
>CAJRST010004446.1:269822-305568 GCA_907169785.1 Menidia menidia
CATGGCTTCTTCCACCGAGGCTTTACAAAGAGAAAGAGAAATCCTGAGATGTTTGTGGGCTCCAAAAGCTGACAAAGCATTACAAACTGACTGGCGTCAGGAGCCTGAGCAAGAAAAAACTGATTTGAATCAAATGAAAAAGTTCCAGAATGAGGACCTTTTCCTTCAGTTTTTGCAATGCAAATATGAAGATGTTCTGACAAAAGAAGAAAGCAGTTGCTTTAAGTTTAACAGGGAAGATTCCCTTCCTGAGTTTGAAGAACAAGAGAGAATAAAGAGTGAGTATGAATCCCTGTATGAGTTGTCAGAATATGACTTTGACTTTATATACAAGGGAAATAAAGATTACTTACGAAAGATCTGGAGGGACACAAGGATTGAACGTATGGAGATCAATCAAATTAAGCACAGGGGTCAAGAAATTAAAATCAATTTTGAGAGACAGCTAAAAGTTGTCAATCATTTTGTCAAGAGAACAATCCTAGAAAGAGAACAGTCACATATAGGGAATTCAATGAGCAGACAAGCACAAAAGCACCATATTTCCACGCAACGTAAATTGGACTGCGATAGAAAATTACTGAATAGGAGATATGTAGAGCTTCAGAAACTTCGGGTTAAAATGCTTAGTGAGCTGGAGAATCTTTACAGTAAGGAAAAAGTTCATTTTACACTGAAAAGTGAAAAAGCTAGTCAGACACTCCAGTCAGATCTAATCACATCAAGTACACAAGCTTCCCTTAATGAAAGAGTGGAGAACATTGGACAAGCTTCTGAGACACCCAGTGGACTTTTCAATCAGTTCCAGCATTACTGCTGGCGCTGCTGCTGCCAATGTTGTGCCTGCCAAAATCAAGTGTGTGAAACATAAAAATGCTGTCATCTTTGCTTTGTTTATTTACTAGTAAACGTTCATTTCTTTTAAAATAATGTTTTTCACACTTTCTGAATGTGCTTTGTATTATCTGGGTTATGAAAACCTACATGTTCTTAATTAGATAGATAGATAGATAGATAGATAGATAGATAGATAGATAGATAGTGTGATTATTGTTTTTCGATTAACTAAGCTTATGAAGTTAAGGTTTGCTAATTTTGCTATTTTTTCTCGCGAGTATTAATTTATATTGTAATCTTCCAATTTCTTGAGAACAATAAAAAACACAATCTAGTACTGAACTCTCCGTTTCAACTGTTTTTAGTTACTAATGTGAGGTCCGTACACAGATATGTATTTTTACATTTATTCTTAGAAAGGTGCATATCTTAAATAAAGTATATCTTTGAATAAAACTTGCTTTTGTAAAGATTTGATTTATTTACGTACCACATTCTTCCCACAGCTATCCAGAGTGTCTTCGGATGTGCTGATGCCGTTGGGCACTACCAACTTGCGCAAAAAGTTTCTCGGCACTGATGTACCTTAAAAATAAATACAGATCGCGATTTAAGGTGTGGGATGATCTCCGAGTAGCGTCTCCAACAATGAACCAAGATTGGACTTGCTGTGCTCCAAGCTTATTGCACATCTATTTCATTTGGTGAAGTTAAGTTTGAATTAAAGTAATGAGTAAATTGCTGTAAAATAATATTATGGATATGTTATTTTGTATTTTCAATATGCTTGTGTTTGGCTACACCAATAGTGTGTGCGCTATTGCGTGCAATGTTTATATACGTTTATAATGGGGGGGGCGCGAGTCACTTGCACCGTTACTTTGGGGGTCATGGGATGAAAGTTTTGGAACACCTGCTTTAGAAAACGCTCTTATCAGTCCTGTCTTATGATGAGTGTTGGAGCTTCAGCCTTTAGGGAGTGATTTATCAGACTGGCAGCTGGTGGCTCAGAGTTCTCAATTCAGCAAATTTTCTATACTGCTTATTCGCTACAGGTATGTGGGGGGGCTGGAGCCCCTCACAGCTGGACAGGTATCCAGTCCATCAGAGGGCCACACAGAGACACACAACCACACACACTCACAGTCCCTCCTATGGTAAATTGCAGTGTCAAATTAACCCAGTGCTTCTCAATTATTTTCTGTTACGCTCCCCCTAGCAAGAAGAAAACTATTTGCGCCCCCCCACTCCCCACCCTGACTATCCATCTCTGCATAACATTTGATCCTTATTAACATTAATGAAAAGAAAAAAAGAAAGACATATGGTCAAACTTACAAAGAATAACTTTATTAAATCGTGTTTTAAGTCTGCAACAGAAAAGATTTTAAGTGCATCAATGCCTGAAATTAAAAATCCTTTTAAAAATGTAAACATTTTTGACCAACTAATTGCACCATTGCAAAATTAAATAAAATCAATCAATAATATTTAATAATTATAATAACTAAACTACAAAAACAACAAATTTATATTCAGTTAAGCAACATTAACTATGATATAAAACTCTTAGCTTTCAGGTGACTTTCTTTTGTCTCGTTATCTTTGTCTCTCTCCGCTTTTCTTTTCATCCCCGTTAAAAACTTTTCCATGTTGGGGGTCGTTAAGCTACAGACAGAAGGCAGTCGGAGATTTCTGCTGACTCAGCACTGCTAACCGAGGCTAGCCTTCTTGTCTTTAAGTCGTAAAATGTTGCACTGAAGTAACGATGAGAGCGCCACTGCCCCTACTGTAGTGGATGCGCAATTACACTTTATGCTAGTACGGCCAAAATTTTTTAAAAAAGGCTGTTCCCCAGGGTCACACGCACCCCCCCAGGTATCGCACCACTATTTGAGAAGCACTGATTTAACCTAACAGGCAGGTTTTTGGAGAGTGGGAGGATTTTGGAGAACCCAAAGAGAACCCATGCAGACACAGAGAGAACATGCAGACTCCACCCAGAAAGGTCCTGGTCCCCCAGGATCCCAGAGCAGGAAATCTGTGAGGCGTTGGTGCTTACCAAACAAAGTGCTTTAACAAAAAACTAATAAAAACTACATTAAAAACCCACCCACCAACAAGTAACTGATGCAAGAAATGTTTAGTCCACACCTGATCATAACCTCATCTCATGCAGTCACGTACACACACACATACTATAACGGGTGGTGTACGAAGCCAATTGCAGTACAGTGGAGTGGACTCCAGTGGACAAACCGGTAAACAGGAACCAGGAGGGGACAGGCTGGACTCTTGGTCAGGGACAGAAGGCTGGGTGGATGTACCAGGAGAGCAGGGCAATCAGGGACAGGCAGGTAACCGTGGAAATGGACAAGGACAGTCTGACATGGCGCCAGTGTGGAGCTGCTGAGCATGAGCACTGGACTGGTTGCATGAGATGAGAGGCAGCTGTGTGCACAGGTGAGTGAGTGAGTGACGAGGCAGGTGTGGCTGAGGGAGGCCAGGCAGGTTCAGAGGAACCACTGAGGGCTGGAGGACTGGACTGTGACACAGACATCCTACATAACCCCCTTGTCACTGTCTTGTCAACTGAATACTGGGTAATGATAGGGAAGTAAACATCTAGTAACCCCCCCCATCAGGGCAGGCCAGGGTCCAAACTCCAGCCAGCCATGGGCAGCAGTGATGGACCCCTGGTGATGAAGATGATCACCATGACAACGACCCTGCAGACAGAGCCAGAAGAATCTCTGGGATGGAGGATCTCCATGAGGAAAACACTGGAGTCAAAACTGCTGGACAATAAGACCAAGTCAAAGCAATCAGAGAGCCACATAAGTCTGTAAAGGGTTACAGCGGGCGGCCTGGGTTCGAGTCCGGCCCACGGCCCTTTCCTGCAGGTCTCCCTCTCTGTCTACCCCCCCTTCCTGTCAAGCTGTCATTAAAGGCCACTAGAGCCAACAAAATCTAAATTAAAAAAGTCTGTAAATGTGATAAATAAGAAAGATAAGGCTATGTTTGAAAGGTTGGTCCTTTTAAAATCATCAACCACCCTGAGGTTCTCTGGCAGGCTGTTCCACACATGAGGACCACAATAATAGAATGAGGTCTTACTAGATTCTCTGATTCAAACTTCATCAATAACTAAAAGGTCAGCCAGCACCAGGGGACCTCAGGGTCTGCGGGGGCCACTAATCTTTAAGCTGCTTGGATAGATAGGAAAGCCCATGACCAACCTTTCTCAGTCTTGAAATGAATCCTGAAATGCCAATGCAGCGCTCTTGAAACGGGTGTAATGTGTTCCTGCCCTGTAGTCCTCATCAGAACACGTGTTACAGAGACTAAAGGTTTTATTTAAGTTTTTCTTCTGGTAAAGACCATAGAGCAGTGAATTACAATAATTATTCCCGGGATAAAAGCTGGCATCAGTACCTCTTTGCTGGCAAGAGAGAAATGAGTGGACTGGAGAAATATCTGTAAGATGATAAATAGTGGACTAAAATCCAGCTCAAAGTAAAAAATGATACCCAGAATTGGGTAAAATAATGTCTTGTCCTCAGGATGATAACCAAACTTCAGTCTGGTTAAGCTGCAAGAAGTCCTCTGCCATCCATAACTTCAAATCTAAAACACAAAGAATAGGGGGCTCCGAGTCATCAGGAGACATGGCGATGTGAGGCTGTGTATGGTCAGCATGGACCCAGTAAAAAGCAAGGGCTCTAAAACTGATCATTGGGGGACCCTACAGTTGATATGATATGATTCCTGAGGAGCACATACCCATACTTACACAGAACTGTTTATCTCTGGGGTCCACTGGACTTCTCAGTCTGAGGACAGAATTGTTATGCAAAAACAAACAAACAGCAGTTGTAGGGACTGGGCTTGATGTTACCCTACGGGTTGTACGTCAGAGCACTGACTAAAGCCCAGCGTCTGTAAGTGGCCTCCCAGGTAAGTGGCCACAGGTGTGAACAATTGGAGCGTCGTTAGCTGGACACACCTGTGTCCCTGAGGTAGGCCTCCTGGCTCTCTGACCCACAACAAGAACTTCTGTAAGTCCATGTTACATCTTTAAGAAGGCAGTCTCAGTACTGTGGTTCTTCCCAATTCAAATAGTTGTGTTTGCTTAAAACTCATCTAGCTGTATGAAAACAACATTTTCTATCATTTTGCTGGAAGTTATCAAGAGTGTCTGGATCTAAACGGCTCATCTTCAGAGGAGGCCTCACCAAAGCAGTTTCACAGCCTGATGGGAAAAGACCCGTCTGTCTTAAAAATTGCCTTAAAAAGGAATTTGAGGTTGTTTTTGTTATCTGTAATGAGGTTAGAGAAAAAGAAAAGTGAAGTGTTCTGACCACAGGAGTCTCCCTGTGCATGCGTGGTTTCTCTCTAGGAAACCACCAACCAGCATCCCAAAACATGCATGTTTGGTTGAATGGTGAGTGGATGTTAACCAGTGCCAGTACGTTGCTGGTCCTCTGTGGTGAGCTGGCATCCTGTCCAGTGACACCAGGGACTGGCCCCAGCTTCCCAGCGATCCTAATGAGTAATGTAAGGTCATTTAAGAAGGTAAAATGTTGAAAATTTTAAACCGTTTTGAGATTGTACTACCAATATCCAGCTTTTGCCCATGTCTTTCTGCAGATTAGTAGTCGGTAGCATGTGTTTTAAATTGGGACTGAGCTAATGATCGGACATTAAATTTCCCCCCGATAGTTTCTTGAAGTGCCATCCCCTTGGAAAGGGGGAAAGGACCTATTAGTCCTGAGCCAGATCACAGATGTTAGCTGGTGGTCAACAGCAGAAAAAGACTCAACAAAACAAGCAAACAAAACACACAATCCAATAGAAACTTTATTTATGGTCAGTGACACAAACTGTAAAAGTCATGGTTATCTGACCATGAAATCAGATGGATTTTACATCAGTATATAATTGCAAAAGTTTTTTTATCGTTGAAAATTTTAAATAAGCAGTGAACAGTCAAGCTAATTTTTTGTTCACTTGGTGACAGTGAGACACTTTAATGCTTGGAATCCACTGCTTAAATTGAAAAAGCTGCTAATAGGTGGAGTTCGGATCACTATATTCCTATTTACAATTCACCACAGACTTCTTACCTGTCACTGATGAAGAGAGGAGAATGAAAAGGCTCAAACTGCTTTTCATACTTTTAGTGTGGGTCTCCATCAGCTAAATAAAAATAGACATTGAAGTTCTAATCTAGATGTAAATATACTCTTTTAGACGGAGCCCATCGACTATACAACCATCAAATAAAATCCAACATAAACAGCTTTAATCACACAAAATATGAGAATGTGCAAATCTGGAGGGACTGAATGGTAGATCATTCTGGTGTTTTCCCTCTGACAGTAGAATGTGTTTAGCGTGTCCAAAGCTCTTTTCATTGCCTTTGTGCTGGACTGGACTGAGTTTGACCCAAATGCTGTTTGATGACCACAAGGTTCTTCAGCATATCAAACGAGTTCCCATCAGGCTCCACTGACACCAGGCCTTGCTCTTTACTTTGTACTTGTAGGAAGCCATTGTCATCCAGGCCCACCACCTCAGCCATCGGCCCGTCCTCACTCCAAAGACGCACCTGGCTCCCACTGAGGTCAGAGCAGAGACAGGGTTCAGCCTCATGTTTTCATCACAGGCTCCCAGAAACAATATCTTAGGATCATCTACAGAGATAATGTGACAGGGACATGTCCTTTCTGTTTTTACTGCCTGTTTAGTTTGTCTGATACTACGTTTGCATTTGCCACTGTGAGGAAACTAGACGGAGGTTTTCTGGCAGGTGAACAGAGCCCCTGTTAGGGGCGGACCACAGATTATTTGGTCTACACAAGAGCTTGGTCAAGAAGGTGGAGAACCCCACGATCTCCCCTGCAGTTGGGATGATGAATGAGAGGAGTGACACGCATAACAAGGGTGCTGTTAGAATTAAAGACATTGGAAAGTCCTGAAGTATCCAGCAAGTAGGCTGAGGCCCACACAGGACCAAAGACTTATTTTAAGGAAGTGAAAGCGCCATGTTTAGGGATACACCAATAAGGCATCAGTGGTAATGAAATGTCAATATGTACAAAATTATCAAAATGTCAACACTACGCACATGAGAATACTGGGGAGATTTAAAATAGCAGTGTTGCCCACTTCATTGAGACCTACTGCGAAGGAAGTGTTGGTGGATTGAAAATAAAAGCTTTTTTAAATGACAAAAGGTGGATGAAAGGCTTTCACCATCCTGATGTCACTTGACATACGAGGCTGCCAGTCTTTTGACACACTAGCGAGACCAGTTACCACAGTCAGAAGGTCTGTGGTTAGACCTCCAGGCCACAGGTGGAGTAACCCTTGGGCAAGGCACTGAACTGAGCATCCATTGTGTGTGAATGTAAGTGACAGAGAGAAGAAAATGCTGTGAGGCCAGTTCCATTGTACTGACTTGCTACATGCGTGTGTGAATGGATGAAGATTGCTTCCAATGCAAAGGCTCGTTCTTTACTCTGGAAGCAACGTTCTTGTTCTGTACTTGCAAAAATCCTGTGGTTCAACACACAGCTCAAGGTGTGCCAGTGTCCCTGGGGAAGACCATGCCCTCATGACGTTTCCTGAAAATACTGCAATATCTCTGCACAGGAAGTACTGAATTAAAAGAACTGAGAATATGGTGTGAGCTGGCAGGCTGTAGGCTCCAGTTAGGACACGCAGTGGCAGAGTATGGTTCAAATGAACATACCTGTGAAGCCATCTCTTATAGTAGATGGGCAGGACAGTGTCTGGGCCGCCCTGCTGAAAGCTGCTGATGAGGGCTTCAAGGCAGCTAACTGTCCGTGCGATGAGCTGGGAGCAGCTGAGGGCAGCCAGGCTGCCGTTATTCCTTCTGTTGTACTCCAGGATTACATCATTGATGCACATTGTTGGTTTGCTGTTGGTCACATTAAAGCCACATCCTGTGGGGCACAAAATATCAGAGAAATATTATTCTAAGAGCAGGGCAAAATACCTTTTTTCCTTGGTGCTCCTAACACAGTTCCAGGGCAAAGTTTCTAAACTACCTCATCCTAAGAAAGCTTTGTTTTTGTTTCTCATAAACACAATACCTTACAGATGATCACTTAGACATTTAAACATTAACACAGATTTTATTATAAGCACTTCCAAAATAAAAGATGCAAGTTTTCCACTCATACCGACTCGGCTCTGCTCTATTGGATTTAAAGTTTCTATTATTTTTTCATGAGGGGCTGGCTTCTCCTAACAGTTCAAGTCTGTTAGCAGGCTGCCTGGCCGGGGTGTCACCTGACTGATGCCCTCACATGAACCCCAGCTTAACAACAACAGCCATGCGATTGAATTCTGTCTGTGGTCATCCCACTGTCCATGCCGACTGCCTGAACCCACAGAGCAGTCCAACAATGAGGTCCAGGTGCCTTATCGACCTCCTCAAACGTCGGCTCTTCTTGTGTCGTACTACTGCTGCCACAGGTCGTTGTAGTGGAAAACAGCTCAACTGAGTCAAGGAGAGTCTATTACAGTGGTTGTGAGTAGGTACTGATGGGAGAGGAAGACTATGGGTAGACTCTGAACGGCTGCAAAATGTGGGTGGTTCATTTCAACAAACTGGTGTTAAAGGGTTAGAGGACCACAGTGCTGCTATAAACCTCCATAGTGGTTCAGGAGGGGAATCCGTTACCTATGAGCAGATGAAAGGTAGATCCCAGAAGTGTGGAGGTCACCAGTACCCCCCCCAGTTTGGTCAGGTTACCACAGTAGATGTCATTGGGCCACTTCACCTTCAGGTCTATGTCCTGGAGAGCAGAGAAACATGTTCACATTGAGACTGAAGTCCACATGAAGATGTCCAGCATCAAACGCTGCTGCTGAGATTCCAACAGACGGCTGGAGGCCCCGGAGCCGCCGGCTGGGGAGGGGGGGATCTCTCTTCACTGAATGTGAAGATGAGCTGGAACACTGGGACCTTCTCTGCTTTCTGGGGCAGCAATAGCTCAGATATAAACCACTGGTTTGTCAAGTCTTTTAAATAAAGCTGTCTTAAGCAAAGCAATGGTAGAGTGTAGTGGTGGAAATATGCTATTCACAGCTCACAAAGCGACCCGTTGACCGAGCTGTGACCAACAGAACGGGCACCAACCGACCGGTAAAGCCCTCTGAAGGGCCCCACAGGGACACAGTAGTTATTAACACTCATGTTTCAGCTGGTCCTGATATCCCATCAGATCAGCTCATCAACAATAGTAGTTATCATGAAGAGTTGGTAGAAGAAAGGGCACAAAGCCATACCTGGTATCCAGGAAGTGTGCAAACCGCCTCTACCACTGCTAAAGCCACCAGATGCTGCAGGAAAGGAATCCTCTGTCCAAGCTTGGAGCTCAATTCAACTCGGACCCTCAGCGTAAACATGGCACAGCCCAGTGGGCTGAGCCAGGCGTTCCTGCCACGACCTGCAGGAGAGAAGCACGGCGCTGAGTCATCATTTGGCCTTCTCACACAGCCGACTCATTCTCCAAAGTCCAGGTAAAACCTGACGGTTCAACATGCCACCAGCTCTTTCCTTTTTACAACAATGCACACACAAAGCAGGGGATCAATAACCCCGGCAGGGCAGATGTGGAAGAAACCCAGAGAGAGCTGCATGACAGAGACAGGTTTAATCTTCTCAGTCCTCCTGTGTAACGCTGCCTATGTGCACTCTGTGTGACCACCAGGCTGGTCCCCATCCGATCCAGATATCGGATCGGTCGTCAATATTTGCAAAAAACTGCCGGCCAGCAGGAGAAAACAGATCCAGACTCCAGATCCAGTTTTCTTTTTAAAGTCCGATCCCACAGTCTGACTATTAAGTAGATAAGTAGATAAATAACTTTAGAGTTTAGTACAAGCTCTGATAGGCCGGGATCGGTATCGGCCAGTATCCGATCGGAAGTGAAAAAAGCTGGATCGGGACATCCCTAGTGACCACACAGACCAGAATGAGTAAAGGTGAGAGCACTTATCACAGCCTGCTCCAGCACTGACCTCTGCCCTGGCTCTGTTGGGCGGCTACTGCTATCAGACCCACATCGTCTGGCAAGTGCACGGTCATCCTGAGGAGACAGCGGATGCAGAAAAGAAAGACATGAAGCACCTCTGACACAGTTTGCACTGGACAGGCAGTGCAGGGAGCCAGCAGCTGGAGGACCAGAGTGGGAGCTGGGCAGATGTCTGGTGTCCCCCTTCATGGAATCCTGGGGCTCAGTACCCCCACAGGCCTGCCAGAGAAAGCTGCTTCTGTCCCACTCAGACCTGATGTGACCAAACTTCACTCACCCTTCCAACAGGTCCATGGTGGAGGTGACCACCTCTGCATACAGCAGGACCTGTCCCAGATGGCTGGTCCTCAGGTTTTTACGGTAGGTCTCCAAACTGAACTCTGGCCAGTCGCTGGTCTCTGTGGAGTCTGTGACCAGGGCCAGGCGGCCCCCGGGGGGCAGGCCAGCGTCACCGGCCTTAGAGGGGGACACCAGCCTGAAGGAGGCCTTGGGGAATGTGAGGTCTGCACTTTGATCTGCACGAGCCTGCAGCCAGTTCAAGAAACTGGCCTTTGCCTCCTGGTTGGAACAGACCAACAAAAGACGAGGTATTATTTCAGCTTTTCCCAATGAAAGCGTTCCTAGTCATCCAACCATGTCATTCCAGCAGCCTAACAGACAATGATCTGAACTTTGTAAATAGACTGAAGAATTCATTCAGTGTTACAATTAGATCAAACAGAAACAATCCTCCCAGATTTGAGCTGCAATATTCAGCCTTAGCACAATTATCTGAGTCAACTCTTTAATTCCAGGTTTACTCAGCTACTATTTGTTTGATCCAGATCAAACTGTTCCGTCAATACCAACCATTGTTCTTGGAAAACTGGGACAACCTCAGCTGTATACAGTATACTTTTTAAAAAACTGGTACAGGTTAAAGAAAAAAAGCTTGGCTCTGTCTCTTTCAGATCTGATGGCTAATTCAGAGCTAACCCCCTGACTGTGTGAGGGTGTGTGGACTCTACTTTACCCCCTTCACCACCACAGTATGTATTAAATCCTGCCATCCTCTTCTCTGTACCAAACCTCTCTGATTCATCCGACTCAGTCTGCAAAGGGTAGTGTTCTGTCTCCTTTCACTCCTAAACTACCTCTGTATATATACTTAGTGGCTTCAGTGGGTATTTTGCAAGATTTCTACATTACTCCTAAGAGCTTGATTAAAGGCAGCTGGACCTCTGGGATGATAAAGACTCTTCATGTCACATCTGAAAGGCTTCTTCAAGAGGAGCAGTTTTCTGTACTCAGGCTTTTAGGGTTACTATGACGGCAACACACACTGTTTTTGTCCTGCAAGAAAAGCCTGAGGTGTAAAAGACGTGTCTGGATGATGCATGATGGGCCCTCACTGCAGTGCTCTGCTATCTGCTGCTGTTTTCACATTAAAGATAACAGAAAACACATTAAAGATAACCTGTGAAGGGTTCCTTCAATTCAGGGGTTAAGGGACAAAGACCAAAACCACTTTAGCTGCATACACTTCCCAGCAGTTTTAGGATCCCCAAAACCCATTTCGCAATGTTAAACACATAAAAATGATGTCTGAGCATGGCCCAGCAATCTGGACTAAGTATGGGAGCAGTTTGGTGGTTTTACCTGACAGGTGGCGAGGAGGTGGACTGGACCTGGGACTGGAGTCGGATTTGGCTCACAACTGAGACCCAGAGAGGAGAGGATCTCCGTTAGGACTTCACATCGCAGTGCACTGCCGGGCTTCAGGTCATCAGGACCTCCTGAGTCCAAAGGGAAGGAGTCAGACGTGACATCAAAGTGGACCTGCAGACACATACATTCATGTGTTCAAACAGCTGTCGCAGGTTTATGGATTTCCACAAAAAGAAACAGCAGCATGACGGGCACACACATAAATATTAACACAGCTAGTGAAGCACATCCAGCCCCAGATACCGAGAGGTCCACATGAAGTGGGAAACACTTTAGCTGTAACTGCAGCTTTTTACCACCAGAAGACACTGTTTGTGGAGGGTGCTGGCAGAAAGGATCTTTGGTGCCTTCCTGTCTTACACTGGACCCTCACACTGACCCTACTCACTGGGGGGGTCTGTGTTGTTCAGAGGATGTGATGAAGCATCCCTTATCTCCACCACAGAGCAGAGCAGAGCTCCAGCCCTGCAGGCTGTAGCTGAAGCTAAATAGCAGCAAGATGCCTCCTTTCTACTACTCCTTCAGAAGATTGCACAGAAAAAGAATGGCGAAGAAGCACTTAACTGCAACCTTAGCATCCATTCCTCATCAGCCACAAACCGTCCAGAAGAAATAAAAACACACTAACACTCGCTTTACTAAACGTCAGGTCTTTGGCAGGAAAATCATTTTTAATCAATGATTTTATGATCAATCACAAACATTTTGTTTTTAACTGAAACCTGGTTAGATCATCATAACAGCCCTGTTCTCATTGAGTCAGCTCCCCCTAACTTCAGTTTTATGAGCGAGAATAGAGTGAATAAGAAAGGCGGAGTCCCCACTTTGTTTAATGGCTCATTCCACTGTACGCAAATATTTTATGGAAATGTTGCCTCTTTTGAATATGTGGCTCTTCAGTTAAAGTCCTCCCCTCAAGAGATATTTCTAAATATCTTGTGTTTTATGGATCTTAATGCAGGTTTTTTTCCAATGTAATTGTTTTTTTTACTGATTTTGTGTAAAGCACTTTGAATTGCCCTTTTGCTGAAATGTGCTATACAAATGAAGCTACCTTGCCTGTCTTTAGAAAATGAATAATCAGACAGTGTTGTCACACCCCTCCACAGTCTGCTGCCATGCAGTGGAACATAAGCATCTGCTGATTCTTTTATAATGAATGCCTGAAACCCCCTGAAAACAAAGGCCTGGTCAGACTGTTTGGGGAAGGGGGACACACACGGTGTATTGTATTTCTGAAGGGAAGCTAAGATCCTTCAGGGATCTTCTACACGGCTGGTGTTTAGTGTCGTCTCCTCTGCAGCAGCAGCATCAGAACCAGGGACCTACAGAGGCTCCAGAACCTGATCCAGAAGCTGGTTCTGTTCTGGGGACCACTGTGGAACCTCTGGAGACCATGAGGCAAAGGCGGATTTAGCATAAAATCCAGAACATCATGGAGAACCCTGAGCATCCTCTTCCTCAGACTGGAGTTGGAAAACAGAGTCTCTTCAGGCAGAGGCTGCTTCAGACTGGCTGCCCACCACAATCTGTCATAACTCCTTATTAAACCAGTTACACCCACATTAAGGCTCAACAAACTGTGGGACAGGAAGGTATGATGAAAAGTTGCCATCTATGGTTGGTTTGAACCGACAGCACTGCAGCTGGAGGCCCCTGTTCGGCCTGTGAAGTCTCTGAATCTACACACAGTTTGAACGTGACACAAAGAGCCCGGGTTGGCATCATGTTTTACCTGACAGAGAACGGCCTCCCCACCGTCTTCTCCATGGGTCACCCTCACGATCACCATGTCCCGCTGATGTGTGATGTCAGCCTTCAGTTCGCCCCAGAGCTCCACCTCCCCCCCGCCCTGAGGGTCCCGGATGTAGGCCTTTCCACTTGCCAGTGCACTCAGCTCCAGTTCTGTGCTGTCCTCCCTGGTGAAACTCAGCTTTCGGATCTGCATCTGCTGCCCCTTCCTGACCTCCAAATGGAGCCCTGCTGGGCACAGGGTGGAGCAGAGCCCCAGGACTTTGCCGCCCTGGTTTAGGTAGGTAAGAAAACGTGTCTGGAGCTCAGGGGTTAGGGCTTCCTCTTCAGCCAGTACGAGGAGCCTGGCGTTGTCCAGCCAGGGGTCGCTGACCTGTTGTGGTTGCAGGTGATATATTATGATGTTTTCCATATTTAGGCACTCTAGCAAAAGCTGCTGGACTCTCTGGAAACGCTCCTGGCAGCCACAGGTGTACACCAGAACATTTGGGGGTTTGCTCTTACAGTCAGCTCCAGCACTTGGAGACGGGCGTTCTTTGGCCTCACACTCCTCCTCACCCACACTGCCCTGACCCACAGAGGCATCATCAGGCAGGTCCGGGATGTTCTCCGCTGAGGCATATTTCACAGAGAGGATGGTGCTGTTCTCCAGCTCCAGGCATTCGTTGCAGCTGGACAGATGGAGGTTGTGTCCATGGCCTTCCATGTGGTGAGCACTCGCTGAGGAGAGCTCCTCCAGGTGAACGTCTGAGCCCAGAGCCGGACAGCTGGGGACAGGCTCTGACCCGCGCCGGCCCTCTATCCTCTGGATGTCAGGGATCATGTGCAGGCTGCCCTTACGGCACGCCAGCTGGAGCTGGTGGGGTAGAAGGTGCTGAGGCGAGAGCTCAGGGGGGGGGCAGCACAGAGGGCCTGGGCTCTCAGTCTGTAGACACTGCTTCTCCAACAAGTCCTTCAGAGTGCGCCCCTGGAGGAGGACAGCTGGATGGGGACAGACAGAGAAGACTGAGTGAGGCACTGAGGAACACACGCTTTGATCACAGAAGCAAACCAGAGGCGCACAAGATGTTGGTAGGAAACAATTCACCATGGAAGGAGAAGCAGGTGCTACACAGGAGGGAGAAAAACGCTAGACTAAAGCCTCACGATGGGAAATGATAGTGAGTTTGTCGTGATCAAAGGAATGCTCTGCTGGTGAGTGGAGGTGTGGCGCCCCCTCCTGGTGAGGGCGTGGCCTGTGCCAGACCTGTGAGGTAGGCCTTCACACAACTGCTTCCACACACCTCTGGGCAACAGAACTAGCCAGCAGGAGGAATTCACGGTTTTGTTTTTTGTCAAGGTAACGTCCTCATCAAACTACACTCTGAGGAAAGAGTCCCCACATGGCACCGGGGCAAACAGGACACAGGAAACTCAACTTACGGACTATCTTGGAAGGCACCAGTCCGTTGTCCAGCTGAAGGCGATCTTCAATAAATGCTACCCCGAGGCGGGTGAAGTTCTCCACACTTGCCAGAGCCACTGCTCTGAATGGCTGCCCAGGGCTGCAGGCCAGGGGGAGGCAGTAGTCTGACCACCTCAGCACCTGCACACAGCAAAGGCCGGCCGTCAGCGCCCGCTCTGGAAATGTTCCAGTAGCAGCAGCCGGCACGCCGCACTAAACAGAAGATCAACAACAAGCAGAGAAATTGTTCCTAATTGTTTGCTGAATCACAGAGGTTGGCAATCTCAGCGTTTTTAGTCTCATGAAAAAATATTTTTCTAACTTTTTAACAATTTACTGGACAAAAACACACAGCTTTTAACCCTGATGCACAAGGCAGTCCCAGTCCCACTGCCCTGCTGGGAGCCTTATGTCAGAGACCTGCTACTTAGAACGGGGCTGTGCTGACATGCACTATCAAACATGGAGCTCATGGACCGCTGTAGCTCAGAACAAGCATCATCTGCCAAGTGACACCTATGCATGCACTCTGGAAGGAAAACAGAGTTTAGGAACCCTCTGCAAACACACCAGCACAATAATGATTAACCATCAGCACACACATGTGCAGTCTCCAGAGCTGGCATCAGCCTTGAAAGCCTCATGTAATAAGAATGAATGATATTCTGCTCATACATACTGCTATTCATTTTGGAAAGGAGTTAAAATACACCTTAAGTCGGAGCTCACTACTGTGTTTTTCTTCCCCTGACGCCAGGTCCCACACTATGAAACCGCTGCAGTAGTAAGGTGGTTTCCTTAGAGGAACCCTGCAGACAGCTCACCAAACTACTGTCATTCAGACTATTCAACAGACCTTTTAGTTCTAACCTACCTTCATTAGATCCAGTAAAGGGAGCTAAATGTGGAGTGACTCTGTCCTTCACTGCTGAAGCTTCCAATGTAAGCTGTGCAGCAGCTCTTTGTTAGCAGACAGGATGAGCCCCTCCAAAGCTTTAAAACAGTCTGCACACATGCACTGATCCCAGTCAGGACCCCAGTAAAATAAACAAGCATTAAATAGGCATCTAGGAGCTGTGCAGGCTAGCTCCCATGAGTCCAGGCCAGCCTGGCTGATAAGCTGAATGTAGTTTCAAAAACACAGATACCACTCAAACCAGTGTCTCAGGACACATGAAATACAATAGAGCCGCCGGCTGCTCTCCATCTCTGCCCCCATGTGCCCCGTTCCAACCTCCTCAAGCCAGCCAACACTAGACGGCTCAGAGTTAGGGAGGCTGAGGAGCCCTGAAGCCTCCCAGAGCCTCTGGCTACATCATGCACCTCTCTCCCTCTATAGGCTGCTGGGGGGGGGTAACCCCATGAGCTGACTGGTGTAAGAGGACCCAGTTCTAAAAACTGCCCACAATCATCGGGGTCTCAACACAAACCGATACTCCGAACACAAGCAAGGAGTTGTTCAAGGTCCACTCCTGGATATTGTGCACAGCCGAGCAAAGGGGGGGGGGGGGGTGTCAGAGTCAGAGCCCACACTGAGCACATTCTGTGAAAAATGGGTCTGTTCCATCACTGAACAGCTCAGAACCAGGACCTGAACAATGTTCTGGTACTGCTCACAGCACAGAGTAAAGGTTCAGAAAAAACAAGTGGCCTACTTTTTTATGCGCGTTGGAAGAAGAGGGGCATCCCTCTCCTTTTCCTGCAGCTTCAATGATGAATGAAATATTCTCTATTCGTGGACCACAAACCAGAGTGGATCCCAAAACAGTCCATTTGCTAAGGTCATCACACACCTGGGGACCAACAAGAGAGAGCAGCTCAGACACACATCAGAAAGGCAGCAGGAGGTGTGAGGAGGCACAGGAGAGGCCTTCAGAGCAGGAGCCGCCTGGAAACGGAGAACACTCAAAGATATGGAAACACATGGTTAATAACAAAAGCAGGACGACTGGGATGAAGGCTCCGTGGTTTTAGAGGGTCCCTGAACATCGGTGTGGGTCCTGCTTTGGCCAAACACAGACTGGGATGCAGCCAGAGATGGAACCTGTTCAGGGTTTATACCGGGAACTGGCCGGAAAAGACCGAGAATGGCCTGAGGGACAGAAATCAGGTTGTGATGGCGCCGAGGTGGAAGCAGATTTCAGAATATGGTCACCCTAAGCCTGACCTTAACCCTAAGCCTAACCTTAGCCTTAACCCTAACCCTAAGTCCCCCGACAGGCTGCAGTGAGGCAGGAACCTGGAAATGAATGCACTAACAAACTGCAGCGTGTGTCCTGACTCCCACATGAGCGTGCTGGTCAACATCAGTGCTTAGACCAGAGCACCAGACCACACCAGCCAGCCCCCAGACAGGTCACCGCCCACCCCGGCAGCCTGACCCAGGACAGGGGAGGAGGCCAGGCAGCAGAGGACCCCACACATACAGGGGAACACAGAGAGCCCAGGCTGGGCTCCCAACCAGAACCAGAACCAGAACCCGGAGCTGTGGAGTCAGCAGCAAACCAGGCTCCCTGCCACAGAAGACTCCCAGTGGACCCGTCCACAAAGCAATCAACGGCTCTTTGAGTTATGATGCATAATAAATAATGTGGGGAGCCATGTTAAAAACTAAATAGCCCATACATCCACTCTGCTCCTGGAAGTGGAACACGTCCCATACAGAACCCGCACACGTCCAAAAAACGCCTTCACAGAACCCTCTAATGCACCTTTATCCAATTCATTCAAACTGGATGCATTTCTCTCTAGAGTCAAGCTGCCAACACTGACGGAAGAGCAGCAAGGGATCATGGGTAGGCCCACAGGACAGGGAAATATTGGAGGCAGTGGGAAATAGCTGGGCCCTGACGGATTTCCAGCCGACTGGTTCAAAGGCTTGCAACTTATCTCACTAAAACTTTTCATTCCAGTTGCCAGAAACACTGTCTGTCGCTACCATTTGTCCACAAGACAAAGACCTGGAAGACCCAGCTTCTTCCATCCCGTCTCACTAGTCAGTGTAGATGCAGAGTGGTGGTGGAGGTGTTGACCCTCAGGCTGGAACTCCAGAGGCCTCCTGTTTGCTGAAGCCTGACCAAACAGGACTCATCAACAGAACAAACTGCTGCCAGTAAGAAAGCCACACAGGGATCAGGGGTGTCCCCGGACTCTGTGAGGGCCTGAGTTTCAGTCCAAAGTCCAACGGCTTTTTACTTTTTGCACTTTTGCCTTATTCAAAATTGGGACAGGATTCACTGAATGGGTCAAATGAATGCATCTATAGCTTAAAGCCTCCATCATTTTTTGTTCCCATTGGTCAGAGCTCTTCCTCCTGGAGCAAATAACCTGGCTGGGGTGTCCACTGAGCCCCCTTTTGTTCACACTGGCTATTGAGCCGATTCCAGAACTTAGAAGAACTGAAACCAAGATAAAGCGGATGGAGTCAGAGGTCAAACACAAGAAGCCACAGTCGCTGTACAGACTTTACACTTTGGTTTTTGGATAAGGCTGACGGCTCAGACACGTGTCAGGTATTAAGGCTAAAGGCGGACGCCACACCACCTGTTGGGGCTATGACAGGCTCTACTGAGCCAGGTAACTCCCTTCTCTTGGTCACCAGCAGGAATAACTCATCTTTGAATAAGAATGAGCCCTTCTCTAAAAACACTGCTTAAACTTAACCTGGAATAAATCATAGCTGGAGTAAAGGAAGATCTCCTGGCTGGGCATAAATGGTTATGCACTGAACAGATTTTCTATCAACGGTAATAAGGCGTTTACACTCCTCCTGTCGCCGGGGGAAAGGTTAGAATGAATTAGGCAAGTTACAAAGAAGTAAAGGAGGAGGAGGCCTGGGAGTCCCAAACATGTGTTTGTATCACATGGCAGCTGCCATCGGATCCCTGAAAGAATGGGTGAACCCAGACAGAACCACACAGGGACGGATGTGTGATGAACCTGAGGACGGCCCCTGTGTTAGCTAGAAGAGAGAGGTCCAAAACAATGATATAGTATTGAATATACGTGGAACAAGATCAAGACATGATTCAGCTGAAAAATCCCTCCTCTTTGCTAGCCCCTGTATGGGGGCAAGCCTGATGCCCCCCCTCATATCAGGACCTGGTGTTGGCATGTGGCGACATATGGCTGAAGAAGGAGAAGGATTGGAATAATTTGAAAACCTGAAGAGTAAATAAAGCTTGCCACAATCTCACTTCTACCACATCCTCCAGATGAGGCACCTTATCCAGAAACAGCTTAGGCTCTCAAAGAATGGGCTCTGGAGGACATCCTCATCCGGACCAGACCAAAGACATCCATCCGTCATGAATCTCAGCTCCAATCTAGAATGTTCTGGTCACCTCATACACAAAGGCACAAGGATTTAGATTGGTCTATTCAGGACGACACTTGGGCATTCATATTGAATAACCCACAGAATATTCTGACACCTAATGTGGACAGAGAAACACTGTTTAAAATCCTGCACAGGCTCCACACCGGGCCCACAGTCAGATGGAGCGGGGGGGTGTACAGGGTGAGCTGACCTCTCTGATGGGTATGACCTCCAACTAGCACCCCCCCCCCACTGCATTTAGGCAGCTCAGGTGGACACAATTTTTTCACATGTTTCTCTAGATCTGCTACGACTAAATTGTGTGTTTGCATTTGTTCAAATATATCTTGTAAAACTAATGTTTCAAAACCAGTTTAGGGTTAGCTAACCCTCTCAGGTGCGAGCTTTCGCATCCCAACTCTGACGTCAGACGCCTGCCAGGGCCCTCAGACGCGCCGCTCTGACGTCACTGCGACGCCAATGGCCGCGCACTTCCGGTGGGGCTCTGCGTTACGGGTTTCTGTGGGCGCAGTGGGACCCCCCCCCCCCCGGAGCTTTGGGGGGCATATCAAACATTAACGAAGCGGCTTTCCCGCCCCACGCCCTCCCGGCCGAAGCCCCCCAGACAAAGCCCGACCTGAGGCTCCGTCACGTACACCGTCCTGTCCCCGAGCTCCAGGAAGACGGTGTCCCCGGCGGGCTGAGGTCCGGGCCGGCCCGCCTGTGCGCGGGGCCCCGGTCCGGGGGCCGGGGCCGGTACCGGGGCCGTTACCGGGGCGGAGCGGGAGCAGAAGCTGAGGCAGAAGCTGCTGCTGGAGCAGTGCAGCCTGGACAGGCTGTGGCGGATCAGCACCGAGTAGCACCGGTGGAAGCGGACCCACAGGTAGACGTAGCAGAGGGTTATCAGCATGGTCCCCGGAGTCCGCTGCCCTCACATGGCCGGTCACCGTAAGCTGCCCGCCCGGAGCTCGGTGTTAGTCCTCCTTCTTCTTCGGCGCCAGCTTCTTCTTCTCTGGTGGTTTTAGCGCAGCTTGTGCTGGAGGCCGGGCAGCACTGCCCTCTGCTGGAGCAGCCTCTCCCGGCCCCCCCATCAGCAGCCTCTCCCGTTTCAACCCGTGTCTGTTTTGAAACGATTTTTCAGTTTTCAGATTCATTTCCTGAAGAAATGCTCTCACAGATTTAGAAGAGACGCTTTCTCTCACAACTTTAAAACAGTTACTGACATTTTTGTGTTCCAAAGCTGGAGCCAAGCAGCCAGGACTGTTTTCATCGTGGGACTGTGGAGGGGGGGCTGCTCGTACCCTGGCATGAGTAAAGACAAACTGCCAGGTGTGTGGGGGCAGGTGGGGGTCCCGGGGGGAGCAGGTGTGTGTGGGCTTTGCATGAGCTCCCCTCCTCTTCGGGGCTGCCCCCCACAGACCACCCCCCCCCCCCCCCACCATCCCGAACATTCACGCTAGCCTCAGTGGACTCTCTGAATTCCCCCGAGGTGTGAATGGTAGTGTGTGTGGTGGGGGCTTTGTGATGGACTGGGCAGGGTGTACCCACCTCTTTGGGTCATCTGGGATACACACACACACACACACACAGACACACACACACAGACACACACACACACACACACACACACACACACACACACACACACACACACATACACACACACACACACACACACACACACACACAGACACAGACACACACAGACACACACACACACAGGGATAAGTTGTGTCGATAATAATAATAAGTACTGAATAATAATATAGATAATGAAACTGTCAGAGAACCTGTAAAGCAACACTTTTTCCCAAAAGTTTTGACTGAAGCCTGAGGTTTGAAATTTTGTAAAGGTAAGAGGCCTCTCTCAGAAATCCCCCAAAATCCCACATGCCTGGCAAACACATCCCTGCAGAGCACAACCGAGACCAGGAAGAGCCAGACAACACCCGAACCCAGAGAAGAGGCGAGCACCGGGCCGGCAGGAGGCCCCCCCCTCAGGATCCCAGCTTTTCACCACAGAGGAAAAAATGGATTCAACAGTACTTTAACATGCTGGCTTCAGACCAACATTTACACAGGAAATGGAGATAAAAGTATCATTGATAAGTATTAGAAATCCAAATTCGCCACTTCAGACTCATCCACAAAGAGAAGAGAAGCCCACCGACAACCACTCAGACCCCCTCAGAAAGAGCCCAAACCCTCTGCCCCTCATTCCAGACCACCAGCTGAGGGATCAACACACACACACACACACACACACAAACACACACACACACACACACACGCACAAACACACACACACACACACACACACACACGCACGCACAAACACACACACACGCACGCATGCACAAACACACACACACGCACACACACAGATGTTGGCTCTGGCACACCCTCATACACACACACACCAACATGTCCGTACTCGTGCTCAGACGAGCTGTCTTATTGGTGGGCAGAACAAAAAGACTGACCTTTTCAGTCTCTTTTCCCCTCCAGAAAAACATGATCTCTGTCAGTGTAACTGGATCTACTCTGTCAAACATATCATTAAACAAACATATCATTAAGAGGGGTGTACAGCAACCTGTGATTCAGCCACAGGCTCCACAACTATTGTGTCTGTCTCAGTGGATCAGTGTGAGCAGCAGTGTTTGGAGCTCCCTTTTCTCCATTCATTTCCATGCTGCAGCACAAAGGCTGAGTTTTGCATACAGTTAGAGTGCAGCTGTGGAGGGCACAGTACATTCAACAGTTTCCTGAAGGCACTGTGCGAGTCCAAAACCATCAGAGGAGGAGACAAGATCAGGCAATACATACTGATAGATAGATAGATAGATAGATAGATAGATAGATAGATAGATAGATAGATAGATAGATAGACAGACAGACAGGACTTGTTTAGCTTGGTTAACATTATTTGGCAAATTCTGTTTCTGGCTCTTGGCTTTAACATGCACCCTGTGAATCTGGGCCGCCTCAATTTGTTATTGAGGTAACCTCTATTGTCATTTGCATGATGGGCTTTGGCCTCAGACTTCATTTGTATTTCCTGTGCACAGTCATTTGAAAGAAGATGCCCCACTGAAGTTCAGAATATGAGTCCAATACACAGTAGCTACTTTACTGATGTGCTGTTTACAGAATAACTAACAAATAGAAGTTAGAGGGCCATAAGTCCATGACTGGTTAGTTTTGCAGCAGTGTGTGTGTGACCTTTGCTAACACTGATCCACTCGTCATTTTTCCAGCACGCATAAGCGCACAACCCAGCAGGATACATGGTGCCGCCATATTTGAAATTATGTAAATAACACATTCAAAAGACTGCAAGTGCCTAAAATCTATTCAGTATCTGAAGAGACTTGTAATCCTCTGAAACAATGACAACAAAACAGACATGGAAAAAAAGAAAAACCTGATTTACCTAGCAGTTAAGGCTGTGGCTCCACTGTGCCTGCTCCTGTTACTTAGACCAGGGCCTTTCTCTGGCACAGGGCTTGGCCTGGGACCAAGATTTGCATGCCAAGGGCTACTCGAGTGATAAGCTCTCCGGATTCTCACTACCTGACATGCAAAACCAATGGAGGACCAGTTAAAATGGCAGATACGCACAGTCAGCACAGGTGCACTACTGTCCAAACAGTAACCCCCACCTCTGGCCCCACCCTTCATCACTATTTAGAGAGAGGCCTATGGAAATGAGTGCTGTGATTTCCCTGGGACGCTTCCCTGGCAGTCTGTCCAGGGATGAGGGTTTGAGTAAGGAGGAGAAATTGATGGTCAGAAAAAGTTTCAATTCAAAATCATTTGGCAGGATTGTTGTGAGATGATCTAACACAGGGCAAGAAATAGAACGAAAAAGGAACAAGTCTAAAGGATGCCAAAGTCTTTTCTAGTGAAAAAGAAACGTGGAGCATGTGGTGCATGGCAGTGGAAAGAGCCGGAACAACATGAGTGGAACGAACAGAACGCCACAGGTAAGAGCTCTCTGTTCATAAAATCTCCTTTATTTGAGTTACTGTGGTCAAAAGTAGCACACGCTACAAGCTGGTTTAATTACATCTATACTCAACATGTTGTACTTTAATTGATAGATTTATTTCAGACATTAACATTGACATTCATTTGATTTGTTATCATTTTGTGTGCTTTACTCATTGAGTAACAATGTTTTTCTCCAGCCGTTTCTGTAGCCGGTGATAACTGTGAGGAGCGGGTCCCCTTAAACTCCTACACACAAAAGCCTTCCCCCAAACCAGCGGGCCCCTCCAGGTGTGAGCCGGCCGCACTCAGCGCCCCCCCCCCAGAGGCCCCCACCCGAGCAGACTGGTCCAGAGTGATGCTCCCGGGCTCCTTCTACTACCCCACTGCCTTAGGACACGTCAGCAGAGCAAAGGTGGGTTCAGATGTCCAGAATGTCACAAAGAATGACCACACCAACAGAAACAGTTTTCAAATAGCACACACATGAAAGAGTCCTTTTCTTAAAAAAGGCTGCCACCATATATATTTCACGTTAGGCAGGAAGAGCAATTGAATGTCTGCTTTTTAGAGAAGAATCCAGTCCAGTAGGATGCAGACCCTGCCTAAAAGCATCAGAGAAACAGCTCAGATGGTTGGCTGCTGTGGGCAGAGCTCTGGTAAGAAAACCCCAGACATTAAGGGCTCTGCTTCCCAGAGGAAACGGCCGCTGGGTGACAGAGGCAGGAAAAGGGTAACCGCTAAACTGAGGTGAGCCTTCTGCAGCATGCAGACTGAATCCAGACCACATGTAGGAGAGCTCAGCTGGCTGTCCAGGGACAGACTTATTTGGGGGGGTAAGCAAACAGAGGGACCAGATGCGTTAATGTCTGAATATCTGTTTTCTGAATTCTCTGTGGAACAAATCCTATCAGCAAAGGCAGATGCAGCATGGATCTCCTCCTTAGGCTCGACCTCCAGACAGTTAGACCAGCTGTGGCTTAGAACGACTGGTCACCTAGGTCAGGGGTGTTCTGTAACAACCCCTCTGTTCAGGATCAGACTGCCGGACTGTGGTTTAGAACTACAGGAGCCATTAGGACCAGAGGACAAAGGTCCTCACCATGAGAGACATCCAGTGTCCTTGGCTCAAGCTCCTCAGAGTTCCAGAAACCGATGACAGTCTGCCTAGCTTCAGCAGGCAGCTGTGATGGCCCCCCAGCTCACTCAGACCCGTTATCAGAGGGATATGAGCGACATGTGGGCAGAGGTGAGATCCAAAAACCAAAGCAAGAAGGGAGACCACACGTATTTCTACAAGACTTTCCAGATAGTTCCCCCAGTGCACAGGCAGAGAGAAACCTCCCCTGTGCTCTGCTGTAGTAGAGTAGCACTGGGGGGGGGGGCCCCGCAGACATCCACACGGGAAAACGCCTTTCTGCCAAGCGGGAACAAAATCATTCAAAGATCCAACCAAGGCCACAGTTCCACCTTTACCGTCATCTCAATCTAAAGTCTAATTCAAGCCAGTCGTGGCCCCATTTTTCTGGAATACCTTGACAGGAATCCTCATGTGGTGATATTCACGAGGAGGTTTCTCTGCCTTGTTTCTCCTCCAGCCGCGCGCCCGCACCTCCCCCGTCTCCGGAGACTTTGTGTGTTCAGTCTGCCACAAGATCTTCCCCCTGCAGCGGATGCTGACGCGCCACCTCAAGTGCCACAGCCTGGTGAAGAGGCACCCCTGCCGCTTCTGCGGGAAAGGCTTCAACGACACCTTCGACCTGAAGAGGCACATGCGGACACACACAGGTGGGTCTGCAGGACCCTGTTAAAGCCAGGGAACAGGTCAGCTACGGGCTGGATGACAAACGGGTCTCCATTTGGTGTAAAAGATCGGATCGATAGCTAAAAAATAGCTCGAAAATCTGTTTGCAAAGCCGAGGAAATGGAAGGTCGGAATGGGGGTCTCAGGGTCTCTTTTCTTATAACCACACAGGAAGTGATATATCTCTAAATCTGGTTTATCGCTCAAGATTTGCATGACACCTGCTGAAGCTACTCAGCAGGCTTGAACCTGCTCAGAGGGACTGAAGCTGTGTGTCCTGACTGCAGGCATCCGCCCGTACAAGTGTGAGCTGTGTGAGAAAGCCTTCACCCAGCGCTGCTCTCTGGAGTCCCACATGAGGAAGATCCACGGGGTCCATCAGCAGTACGCCTACCGCCAGAGGCGCTCCAAGATCTTCGTGTGTGAGGACTGTGGCTACACCTCCAGCCGCCCGGACGAGTACTTCCTCCACGTCAGGCAGCGCCACCCCGGCAGCCCCGCCCTCCGCAGGTACTACCGCCGGCAGGCCCACGAGAACAGCAGCTTTGGCCCCCCCGTAGAGCCCAAGCTCAACTACCTGCTGTACTCAGCCCCCACATACTACATGTAGGGTTCTTCATCCTGTAGCATTCTGCTCGAAAGGAGGGAATGGCGTGATCTTAAGTTAGATATTAGAAAATGGACAATGAGACCATCTATGTTAATGTCTTATACCCTACATCACAGGCACACAGGCATGGAATGGTTTTGAAGCTGTATTTAATCAGGTGTGTAGAAAGAGGAGAGAAGGACAGCAGGTCGACTCCTCTGTCCTCACAATCCACCACTTTGCTTTTTCTGTGAATGCTTGCAATGAACCTTTTTAAACAAAGGTGGTGTCTGTCTGTTACAGAAAATAAAGAAGTTTTTTTCCCATCTCTATGTGGTGGTTTGAATCCATACTTTATCTCTGCCATGGGAGTTCTGGTTGATGAGTGCTGATTACGAGTCCCAACCATTTGGAGTTAAAAGATAAACTTCACTTTAAGATATAGTCAACTTAACTGAGAATCAAGGTGAGACAACGCAAAGCCTCTAAATGTCCAAAAGCCTGTCTTTTAAATCTGTTCAGAGTCATAAGTTAGGCAGTGACTGTGAACACCAGGTTCTGTAAAGTCAACACCAGCCGAAAACCGACCAATGTAACCTGGCCTGGGAAACACTCACCAGTCCAGCCGGTCAGGTCGTCTGGCTCCAGGGCCAACTGGAGCCATTCCTACCGCGCGCGCCCTAACCGTGAAGTCTGACGCGCGTACTTCCGGTTCCAAACTTGGTGCGTGACAGCTTGACGGCGTGGATCAGGTGGACTTTGGAGTCTTCCGGGCCGGAGCAGCCGGACCCCGCAGCCCAGGACCCCGCAGCCCAGGACCCCGCAGCCCAGGACCCCGCAGCCCAGCACCCCGCAGCCCAGGACGCGCAGCCCTGGCCGCGGACATGAGCTCCGGGGCGGTGTCGCTGCTGGTGCTGGCGGCCGCGGTGCTCGTGAGCGAGCTGGGCCGCCGGGCGGGCCGGCGCCTGGTGCCCGGGCCGGCCTGGCCCTTCCTGCTGGAGGCGGCCTCCACCTTCCAGCTCTGCTGCTGCACGCACGAGCTCAAGCTGCTGGGGGACACGGCGCGCGTGGAGCCGGCCGTCGGCCTGACCCTCACCTACTCCGTCACCCTGCTCCACCTGCTCACGTTCCGGGGAGCCTCGTGCAGCCCGGCCGCGGCGCTGGAGGGCTGGTTCCGGGGGACGGGCCCCGCCGTGGCTCTGGGGGGCTGGTTCCGGGGGTCGGGGGCCTCTGCCGGGGCGGGGGCCGCCGGCCTCATGCTCTGCCAGTTCGGGGCGGCCGCCGCGGCGCGGGCCGCCGCCGCCGCCGTGTGGGCGCTGGGGCTGTCGGAGCTGCACCGCCGGCACCAGCGCTTTGGCTTCCGGTGCTTCGACCCCCTGGGCGGGACGCTGCTGGAGGCTATGGCCGCGGAGCTGGCCTGCACCTTCACGGTCCAGGCCGCCGCCATGCACGCGCACAGAGTGGAGGAGAAACTCCGAGCTCCGCTCATCTCTGCGGTCATCACGGCCGTGGTGTGGGCAGGTGAGGAGGGGGGGGGCACATGAGCACCAACACTACTCATTTAGCAAATGAAAAATGAGAGGAAACGCGTGAGGGACGGTTACGGTGGCCTGGAGCCTGTGGAGCCCCGGGACGTCTGTCTGACTGGTCAGGAGTCTGGGTCATTCTGACCCCTGCTGCTGTTGTGACCATCTCTGGGGATTTAAAGGGATTTACAGGGTAGCCAGCACACCCCTCTCAGGTTCAGAAGCTGGTCCCTGACTGTAAATGAGTTTCCATCCAGAGACCACCTGAAAGAACTGATAGTCTAACAATGGTTTGGTTTAAAACAGAGTATGAGTTGACTAATACGAATTGCTGTACTGTGAAGAATCTTAAGTAGAGTAAAATTCATTTGAACCACATTTCTTTACAAACCGGTTCAGACCCATTACAGCATTGAGAACATCTGTGGCCAAAGGAAGAAAACTAAAGTAGCTTCAGCTTTCCGAACAGATTCTCCAGGGCTGTGAAGTTCTATTTCCGGACCTCCTGGACGTGTCCTCAGGATCTGGTTACAGCTTCCTGCGGGCTGACTGACCGCCGTCTGTGTGTCCCTCTGTCAGGCGGAGGCGTGTCAGGAGCCATGTTCAACCCGGCCCTCGCCTTCTCCGTCCAGTTCCCCTGCAGCGGCCACACCGGCCTGGAGTACTGCTTCGTGTACTGGCTGGGTCCTCTGTTAGGTAAGGTCAGCCTCTGTTAGGTAAGGTCAGCCTCTGAGAGGTCAGCCTCTGAGAGGTCAGCCTCTGTTAGGTAAGGTCAGCCTCTGAGAGGTCAGCAGCCTCTGAGAGGTCAGCCAGACGGAAGTGAATGGGCAGGGGGCATCGTCCCGTAGCAGAAATTGTAAACTATTGGAGACTCCAGTTTTAGTTTGCTCTGCACAGGTCATCTCCTGCTAAAGGAGTCTTGGGTCAAAAAGAATGGTTCAGAGACACTGAGCTGCCTGGTTTGGGTCCATGGGCAGTGAGCTGTCGTTTTGACATCCTGTTTCTGCAGGCATGGCAAGCTGCGTCCTGCTGTTTGAGAAGGTCCTCCCCTTCCTCTCTGGACGGAGCCGCAGAGAGCCGGACGGCCGCCCTGCCCAGAAGCAGAAGACCTGCTAGCGGGGGGGGGGCTGGTGGGGTTTGATGAGGAACCGCTGTTCAAAGAGAGAGCGTGCGCTCGCGTGTGTGTGTGTGTGTGTGTGTGTGTGTGTGTGTGTGTGTGTGTGTGTGTGTGCAGAGCTCTGAAAGCACAGACACACTGTAGGAATAGTGACTATCTAAAAGACAGAGCTTGTTGGGCGGGGATCCTCCAGCATCTCTGAGGGAGGGGCCATGCTGCTGATGTGTGGCTGGAGCTCCACACCCCTGGGACAACAGTTATAGACAGCTTTAGACCCCTGAAACGAGCTGAAATGACCCCCTGGTGAGACTGTCTCCATAGAAACGGCCATTCCTGCTTACATTCCAGCATGCATTATGGGAACATGTGTGTGACGCTAATGTGTGTTTGTCCTTTCTGGGTAACACTGCTCACACCCCCTTCTGTTAGAATGCATTTGTTTTGAATGATCGTTCAGAAGATTTTAACGTGGAAATGTAATGAAATCACAGATTCTTTTTCATTGAAGAGGATCAGGAGCACCATATCAAACCAAAGACGTGGTGGAATCACAGCTTCCTGGTTTTGTTTCTTCTTTGGACTTTAGTGAATGTGTGGTAACCCCCCCCCCCCTCTCTGCCTCTCCCATGAAGCACAGACTGTGTGGACTTGCTCCCACTAAACATTCCAGAAACAGACCAGCTCCATCTATTGACATGAGTATGTCCAGCGTTTGGTCATCTTCTCTGGGCAGCCGTTAGTCAGTGAGCAGCAGGTAGAAGCTGTTTGGAAAAGGAAGAGCACAAACTGGTGGGTTTTCTTTAGGGCGGGCCCTGTCACACCCTGGCGTGGTCCGGTTGGATGTGAAGGTGCTCGGTGGTTTTCCGTGCGTGGGGCTTGGTCTGGACCCGCTCTGGACTGTGTGCCTTAGTGAATGACTGACAGCGTTATCAGTGTTTACTGGTCTGAGTGCTCTGTGTCCAGAGTGGACTCTTTTTATCAGAGTAACTTCAGCTCAGACCCGGTCAGTATGGATGATCACTACCTGTCAGGATCTGTACGAAAGAATGAATAAACTGACATCTGTGAAGACCTGCCAGTGTTTGGTGTTGTTCCTTTTTTCTTTGCACTGACATGCGGTTTTTGTGTGAAGATTCATGTCGGCTGTGTTATTTCGGGTGTTTGTCATATCTGCTGTTTGTGTAACTAAGTGTGTAAGGGTACCGTTTCAGACTGGTTGTTTATGCAGTGTGTCGTTCCAATCCTGACCTGAACAGGCTCCGGGCGGTTCCTCTTTATGGCTGGATATCTCATCGGTCAGTGTTAGGTGGCCTAACACTGGTCAGCTGCTGAAAAGGTGTCAATCACAAGCCAGCTGTTACTTTAGGCCACTTCAAAAGACCAGGAGCAAATGTAGTTTTTTAGTGACAAAGTGTATATATACATATATAAAATAGAATATATACAAGTATCTTTAAATGTGAGCATCAATGAGAGTTGATCCATCCAGATAGGTTTGGATTATCTGGGTTAAGTCCTGCCGGCCTCGGGTAACGGGGGCGGTTACATAATGTGACCTTTGGGCCCTCTGCTGCCTCTTCTTCCAGTCTGACTCCATCAGAATGCCAAACACCTGCTTCCCTGTTCAGCCCTCCATCAGATCCCTTTGGCTGCATGACCTACACCAAGACATTGCCTGAAAAATGAACAGGGTTTGCTTAGAAACATTTAATTTGATAGTGATATACAAATCTGAGGTTTCCACATCTGAAAAATGCCAGAAAGACCAACATGAGGCTTAAAGGCCAGTTTATTATGACAAATGTACAAGATCTGATCCATATGAAATAACAATAGACCTAACAAAAATGTAAAGAGTCAGACAAAACACCAACAAGTCTATGAGGACTCACACAGTGGACAGGGTGTCTTACCATTCAGATTCATCTTGAGGTAAATAGCAAACTCTGTTAACACTTCAGTCATTGGCACTGACCTCCTGCCTTCACTCCATTTCTACAAAGGCCTTGCTAGCAGTAATATCGTAATCCTGAATGACGTACATTTCCATACATGTGAGCACAGACATGTTGGGCCTTTCCTCCGCCCCCCCCACCAGGACACAGCCCATAACATCTCTATAGTTGACTTTTCGATCTACTGTACTATGTCTTTGTCTTGGAAGTCAGGGTTTGGCCATGGCCAGTATCAAAACTGCATGATAAATAGAGTGGTTTATTCTCTGTGAAGACCATGCTGGGAGTAATTTACAAAATATCTTACAGTCAGACTTCATTTCCTCTCTTAAAATCTGATGCAGGGGTGTTAGACAGCCTCCTACAGGCCGGTCCTCCTACAGGCCGGTCCTGCTGGGCCCGGCCCCGGGCCTGGAACCGGCCGGTGCACGCTCGCCTGTGCACCTCTACCAAAACAATGAGAGGTGTCAGATCCAAGTCATCAGCCCCTCTAATGCAACACCTTAGATTACAGCCATTCTTAAAACATGCCTTAGGCTTCGGAATTTTGTTATAAAAAAAGAGGTTGTGGCAATATAACGTCCCTAGAAAAGAAAACTATTAGAAAGTCATGCAATCCCAAAGAATTGCCCAATATATTTTTCCATGATTACAAAATGCCTAAATATATTACAGCATAAACTACAGATATACACAGACTGGTTCCAGCAGAGGTCAGAAAGTCATCGTTGGCTTTTCTTTTCCGTCTGTTCCCCACACAAAAACTCACCTCCAACATTTCACTTTCAGACTTTTAAATTACAAGTTCATTTTCATCATCTTGATCAGGACAGCGCTGCACTGCGACTTCCCTCAAAATGATGAAAACAAAACATCTGGGGAAAAGAGGAGAGCAGGACTTTGGGATCTGAGCGGTATGTCTGTCAGAGACTGAGGGATATGCCGCCGTACGGCCCTTCCACGGAAGAATGTACAAAGAAAATAAGACATTACATTTTTTACTCCGACACAACAGATGAACATTTATAGATATACAAAAAATACATAAACAAATGTTTTAAAAAAAGTAACAAATGCGGTAAGAAAAATCTAATCTGAAGATTAGAAGGGACAGAGTTTGACTTTATTTTCCAAATCAACTCCAAAAACAGAGTTTTACCAGCGGTGCTGATGGCAGTGCACGTCGTCCTGATCATTCTACACGTTTACAATGTACAAAAGCTACACTAGCAGGCAAATACAAAAGGAAGGCTGGCCACAGACGTACACTCACACCGGGAGAGGAGAGAAGAAGCTGAACTATGGATGAGCACTAAGTCTACTCACCAGAGTGAGCGTCAGCGTTTGGGCGGGGGCGGGGGGGGGTGAAGGCTTAGCATATGAAACAGGATTCAGGGTCTAAAAGAAAAATCATAATTTATTTTTACAAGTAAAAAAATGAAAGGAGAGCTTTAAACAAACCAGGAAGCAGCCAGCTAGCTGTGAACAGAGACTAAAAAGACCAGAACGGAATCTGATTCCATCTTCTGAGCTCTGACCGGCCGAAGCCCCCAGGGACCACCTGGAAAAGCCAAACTGCTGTCAGACTTGTTTAGGACACTTCCAGCAGCACCTTTTTTTTCTTATTTGCTTGGTGGATTTTCTTTCCTCAGGAAGTTGAAACTATACATTTCCTGGATATTCAGAATTCCCAGAGGCTGTGGAGCCACGTTTCAAACGGAGTCATTACGGAGTCCAACAGTACTGGTTTCAGTGCTGAACGGGGGGGGCTTCCACCCACCGGGAGCAGCAGGGGAAGCGGGAGGTGGGGGGGCAGCTCTCTGAGACGGGTCCCACAGGGACGGGGGGGTCAGAGGACCTCTGTACTGTTGGTGAGCGTCCAGCTGCAGCCAACACATTCAGCCCCAGGACGTGTTGGCTGAGAAGGGAATAATAAAGTTAAGCATTATAAAAATACAATAGCACATAAAGAAAGGGTAAAGCCTTTTTCTTTTTACAGCTCTTCATTACTGCAGACGTAGTCCACCAGGTCTGTGACCCCCAGCAGGTCGTCCTCCTCCTCCTCCGCCCCCGCCGTGTCCGGCCCCCCCAGGCCGTTGGGGGCGGGGGCAGCAGCCGGGGTGGAGCTGATGTTTTTGGGGGGCTCCGGGCGCGGGCTGCCAGCGGGGGCGGGGGCGGGGGGCGGGCTGGCCGTGCCCGGGGGGCTCTTGGCTGTGTTAGCGGGCCCGTTAGCGGGCGTTCCCTTTGACTCCTCCGGGGCTCTGGGCTTCTCCTCCAGCTCCTCCTCCTCCTCATCGTCCGAGTCTATGCGGTTGACCCGCTTACGGATGGGCCGGTCCTCCTCTGAGGAGTCGTCCGAGTCCTCGGAGCGGTCCTCCTCAGACGCCCGCCGGCGCTTCAGCACCAGCCGCCGGCGCCGCGAGTCCTCCTCCGAGGAGTCGGCCGGCCTCCTCCGCCGGCCGGACTCCTCCTCAGAGTCTCTGGAGAAGCTGGCTGTGAAGAGAAAGCAGCCGCTCACTCACTGCCCCACAAACCCCACAGCTGCTGCTGCTCGTCTCATTTTAAGCTAATGGGGAGGACTCGGATGCCCACCAACGGCTCGGACTGACGGTTCTGAGCCTGGATCCCTCTGCTGTGCAGAAACCAGGACAGAACCGCGTCCCCATCACCGCTGGTCCACTGCTCTGATGACAGAAAGCTAAAAAGGCTCAACTCTGGCCAGCACTGCCTCTGTGAGAGCAGCTCATTGTTGTGCGTACTCTGGTGAAGCTTCAGTGACTTTACCAGAGCATCCACGCTCACCAGCCCTCCACTCTGAGGCCTCCGTTACTCGGGCTTCTTCCTGATGACTCTGACCCTGACTTCCTCTTTTTGCCCTCAGAATCCCAGCCAATAGCAGGCCAGATTTGAGGGATGTACTCCCTCCCTCCTGACTTTCTGACAGAATGAGCCAGCAGGTTAAAGCTTCCATGTGCTGTTCTGGCTGTCCTAACCACTGTGAGGGCTGGATTTAGTTCAGAACCTCTCCGACGGGTCTACAGAGGACCTGACAGAAGGCCCGCTTCACATGGAGGAAAGAGAGAAGTGGTGGGAACAACTTCAGGCTCTCAGCTCACAGACTACCAGACGCTTTCTGATTAGATATTATCCTGACCCCACTAAAGTGGGGGGGCGCCTCCCCTGCTGACCTACTCACGGTGAAGCACCTGGAGGGAGAAGGAACCCGGGCAGAGCCTGGTCTGTGAGAGCAGTGTGGTGAGACTGACCGTCGCTCTCTGAGCTGTCCAGCCGCGGCCTGGCTTTTATTTTGGGCCGGTTGCTTCCAGCGTGAGAGCCCTCCGACTCGGACGTCTCGCAGTAGTTGACCTTCTGCCTGAGGCTCCGCCGCGAGCGCCGCCGGCTCATGTCCAGGTCGCTGTCGCTGAACTCACTGGAGCCCTCCGTCACTGAGCACAAAACCACAACCAGCAGGCTCAAAGGTCCAGCTAACACACTTTAACCCGCTCTGCAAACTGCACCATGACTCTGAAGTATCACAGGACTTTTTCAATAACTCTCAGATCCCTACAGACTTGAGCTGTGCCGGAGGCATCAGCTGTGTTAAAGGCAGCGTTAGCACTGACCTAATCTTTTGCTAGCACGTGTGAAGCATTTGGATTCAGCAAAGTCCTGTTTGATTTCTGGAAAAATCATTTGAGATTTTCATTACTCCCAAAATAAAGCCGTCAGTGAAAAGCTGAGCTGGGCATTGTTGGGGACTGAGTGGGACATGTCCACCTTCCCCGGGAGTGTCCTGCTGGCCCCCCCTACTGGGGGGTTGTTATGCCTGCAATCAGATCCATTACTGGAGCACAGGTTTCCTTTACTTTGCTGTTTATTTACCTGTGCATTGGGGGACCTTCAGAGAGGGGAGAGACCTTTGCTGCAGATATTACTAGCTAGTATTTCAAAAATTATAAGCAAAAAAACGGAAAAAAAAAGAACCGCTATTGATTGGCAAATAGAAAAAAAAATCATCAGGCAAATTCATAGTATGAAACAAAGGACATATTCTCTAAAATGCGAGTGTAGTTTTGCCTGGGCGATAATGAAGTGGAATGAGAGAAGGAGATGGAAACAGGATTGTGGTGTCCCTCACACAGAGCCTCAGCCCCTCACAGAGGTGGACCCTGTCTGCTATGATGTCCTCATGCCTTTGTTTGGATTTTTTGCTGTTCTTATAGAAATAAAGTTAGATTCTGTTGGTTGGAAAATTGTCCACAGCTCCACGTGTTAATGCAGAAAAAGCTGAACCACCACAGTTTATGTACCGATTTCATCCTCCTCGTCCTCCTCATCCGTCTCCTCCTCGTCCGAGTACCCTCGTGGTCTCCGGCGCTTTCTGGAGCTCCTCCTTTGCTTGGGGGGCCTCCGGGTCCAGGAGGAGGTCTGGCGTTTGCCGCTGGCGTTGCTGCCGGACTCGGCCTCCGTCTCGGCCTCAGACTCATTGTCCGAGGCCACAAAGTCCTCCTCTGAGCTGCAGCACAAAGGAGGGGTCAGCACAGAGGAACACCAGGAAGCACAGGACGTGGGGGGGTTAGGGTCAGGGTCAGGGTTAGGGTCAGGTTTAGGGTTAGGGTTAGGGTCAGGTTTAGGGTCAGGGTTAAGATCAGGTTTAGGGTCAGGGTCAGGTTTAGGGGTTAGGGTTAGGGTCAGGGTCAGGGTCAGGTTAAGGGTAAGGGTCAGGGTCAGGGTCAGGGTCAGGGTCAGGGTGAGGGTCCGCGTCCTCGCTCTCCTCCTCGTCCACCGTGCTGTCGCTGTCCAGGTCGTTGAGCCGCCGGCGCTTCTTCCTGCGCTGGCCGGCGCTGGGCCGGGGCAGCACGCCGTTCTCCTGGCCCTCTTCTGCCTGGAGGATGGTGGAGATGTCCTTCCCTCGGTGGCCGGTGATGTTGGCCATGTCTTTGCCACGGCCAGCCCCTGTATGGTTCGAACACGCTGAGTAAAGACAACTAAAAGCTTCCCTAAAAAACACATAATAAGCTATGAAATGATCACTTGTACTCAAAGAGTGAGCTGGGCAGTTTTTCCTTAGAGGAGTTTCTTACCACCACCTTCTGCTTCCTTGATGTCTTCCTCTATGGCCTCTTCAATAGCCTCGTCGAATTCATCAAATCTGTGGAATGAATCCAAAGATGAGTCATTCTGCCTCCCAGGGCCTTTGAAGCTACGTCCCAACACTATTTCATGGCAGTGCAAGTGTCTGCGTTCATGTGATGGGGACACATCTGCAAAACGAGCATTTCACTATTTTACAGCTGAAACGTGGACCATGAATTCAGGAATGGTTCCACCAGCATCATGTTTAGCTTTTTAAACAGAATATGCCACCTTCCCCCTCTTTTTGAAACATTTACAGCTCAGTTACAGCCGGTCATACTACGGGTATTAGGCTTGTCCCCATCGGCTGGGAGGAGAAAACACAGATCCAGACTACCACCAGGCTGGTGTCCCCACCTGTAACTGATGTTTTTCTTTGTCCGGGTGGATCTCCGCCCCCAGCTCTTACTGCGCTTCACTTCCTTCTTCTCTTTCACGATGATCTCCGGCTTTTTTTCTTCCACCTCCACCTGTGAGGAGTTGGGAGTCTGCGTTTC
>CAJRST010004446.1:311734-356729 GCA_907169785.1 Menidia menidia
ATCTATCTATCTATCTATCTATCTATCTATCTATCTATCTATCTATCACACAGGAGCTCTATCTATCTATCTATCTATCTATCTATCTATCTATCTATCTATCTATCTATCTATCCATCCATCCATCCATCCATCTATCACACAGGAGCTCTTTATAGCTGGGCCCCGTTTTATTCACAACACCTGTCCCACCAACCAGGAACCAGAACCAGATGTTTACAGTAAAAACAGGAAGATATCAACCTGTGGATTATCTGAGGATCTTAGTACTGAATGCCAAATAACAAGGGACATCCACACACTATAGAACCAGTTTGATACAACACTATTTCATACAATATATCTAATTAGGGGGTCCCTGCTCCATCTCGCCATCAGTTTGGGGGTCCTTGGCCTGGAAAACCTTGAAGACCTCTGCTCTAAACAGTTCTGATTGGCCGGCCACCCATCATCATCTCCAGACTTGTGACCGGTGTATGCCCACTGATAAGTGTGCAGCCCATCCCCGGCCCCTCATGCTGTGCATGTGGTGTATCTACAGGGATTGGACAATGAAACTGAAACACCTGGTTTTGGACCACAATACTTCATTAGTATGGTGTAGGGCCTCCTTTTGCGGCCAATACAGCGTCAATTTGTCTTAGGAATGACATATACAAGTCCTGCACAGTGGTCAGAGGGATTTTAAGCCATTCTTCTTGCAGGATAGTGACCAGGTCACGACGTGATGCTGGTGGAGGAAAATGTTTCCTGACTCGCTCCTCCAAAACACCCCAAAGTGGCACAATAATATTTAGATCTGGTGACTGTGCAGGCCATGGGAGATGTTCAACTTCACTTTCATGTTCACCAAACCAATCTTTCACCAGTCTTGCTGTGTGTATTGGTGCATTGTCATCCTGATACACAGCACCTCCTTCAGGATACAGTGTTTGAACCATTGGATGCACATGGTCCTCCAGAATGGTTCGGTAGTCCTTGGCAGTGAGGCGTCCATCTAGCACAAGTATGGGGCCAAGGGAATGCCATGATACGGCAGCCCAAACCATCACTGATCCACCCCCATGCTTCAGTCTGGGCATGCAACAGTCTGGGTGGTGCGTTTCTTTGGGGCTTCTCCACACCGTAACTCTCCCGGATGTGGGGAAAACAGTAAAGGTGGACTCATCAGAGAACAATACATGTTTCACATTGTCCACATCCCAAGATTTGCGCTCCTTGCACCATTGAAGCCGACGTTTGGCATTGGTAGAGTGACCAGAGGTTTGGCTATAGCAGGCCGGCCGTGTATATTGACCCTGTGGAGCTCCCGACGGACAGTTTTGGTGGAAACAGGAGAGTTGAGGTGCACATTTAATTCTGCCGTGATTTGGGCAGCCGTGGTTTTATGTTTTTTGGATACAATCCGGGTTAGCACCCAAACATCCCTTTCAGACAGCTTCCTCTTGCGTCCACCGTTAATCCAGTCTTAAATGAAAAACTTTCCCAAAACCCTGTTTACTATATTTTATGGCTTTCCCCATCAAAAATCTAAAAAGCTCAGCCTTAACGGTTTTATTTTAGCAGGTAACGTGTCTATACACTTGAGACAGGAAAGCTTTTATAGTATAAGTGCAAGTTAGTCAAGTTCCATCCACTTTTTCTTAGACACCTCTTCCAAACCCATGCCCACAGCAAAAAACAGAAGCCGAACTACGGCTCAACAGCACCGTCTCACACCAAAGCACCCCTGTGGCTCACAGGACATCCTCTCTCATGATGAAAAAGAAGGCACATTTAGAGGAAGGAAAGAAGGAACAGGCATAACACAGAGCGAGCAGCTTCAAGTAGAAAAGAGCTTTGAGCAGAAATAAAGGGACAACCACAACCTGAGAAAACACATTATTTCTCTCTGAGAAAAAAAGGGGGGTCTACTTAGGGGAGCAAACTCAGGCTCTCATACAGCTGTGAAACACCAGAAGCGTCAGATCAAGAAAGAATAATAACAGTGAAGCCTCAGCAGACTTGTGTTTCTGGCCTAGGATCTTTAAAGCATGTTTATACTACATTCTAAAGACATGTCCACTGTGTCATGATACAGGGAAATGATCAGCCACATATCTTCTGCTAGTACTTTGGCAGAAAAATCATTTTTCCTCCAATAATAGAACTACCTAATATGAATCTGCCAAAGATATGCTCCAAAAAACCCTACCGAACAAACATGCACGACATTCAACAGGAAGTTAAATCTGCTTGACAGACGGTTTGAATGTTTTTTTGTTGTTGAAGTACATCAGTGCAATAACATCAGTGAATTCTCAGTGATTTGGGGGTGACATAGGAAGCAGAACTAGCAGGGAAACGTGGACTGATCAGAGGGTCTTCAGTCTGTAAAAGGGTCCAAACGGGAAAACATGACGCGGCCCATCTAACCCAGGTTTCTCTGATGAAGACCAGAGAGCCTCTGAAAACTGACATTTAGAGTCGGCCAAACATTTCTATTCTTCAATAGAAAGCTGGAAAGACAGCACAGACAGGAAGTTGGGGAATGGACGTGGTGTGCAGAAATGTTTTCACTCAACAGAAGTAGACTGCAATTATACTTCAGAGATGAGACCCACACCACTCTGACAGGGACCTGACCTGGACGACTGAGCATCTTGTTGCAGAACTTTTATGTTTTTCTCAATTTTTTCACATTTATCTATTTCCTAGATTTTTGTAAACCATCATCCAATCACACAAGCTGAAGAAGAATATTGTTTATGTAACAGTCTGGTCCATCACCTCTGACATCTATACCTGGGAAATGACAAACGTCAGCTGGAACTGTTCTGGTTAACGGGAGGTCTAAAACTGTCTACGGGCAACAGGAAATAAGTAGAAACAAAACACACACACCTCTTAATAACATGACAGATCACACCTCATGTTCACGGGGTTGTTTGCACACACAAGTTGTCAGCACATGTTAATGAGGCGAGAATTAAAACACCCTCAATCCGGAACCCCTCTGGAACGCGCATGCGCACATCAGCCCAAGTGAACAAGTAAAACCGTCAACCCAGTTACAAAAAAACAGTCCCACCGGAAGTTTGACAATTTAACCTGCATAACATGCTATAAAAAGGCTTGCTTTAAAGGAGGATCGGAGGACAATTAATAAATCGAAACACTACACGTATGTATCCGAGGGTATGTATGTACATGCCGTGTACAGCGTGTCTCCAGCAGTTCAAGTACTGAACTACTCTTATTTTGAAAACCGTGACCGGAAGTCCCCACAGTCGCGTATAACTTAGCAGACGCTTAGCTAACCACTATATAGGAAAATATTTTAACTATAAATAAAGTGCATACATTCAAACTCGTTTCATAGACACACGAATTTCTCAAAAATCTGTCTGAATCACCTCAAACCCACTGACATCTGTAAGCATCATTTTATCATTTCTGGACTCAAAGGCAGTGCAGTCGCCGCACATTTATGCCTGTGTTGTTGTACAAGAAGCATCGTCAGATAATGCCTAGAAAAAATAAGCTCAATTCAAAAGCTGAAAAGTGGGAAAACATCGAGTGATTCGGCTGACTCACACTTGAAGAGATATTAAAATGTGGACAGATGCATCTTCCACTTCAAACAGCAGATCTGAAACTCGGTTAACTTGTGTTTAAGTAAACACGAAGGTTAAGAAAACCACACAATAACACACAACTAGCTAACATTAGCTTCTAGCACGTTAGCATTCTCATTAAAGCAGCGGTGAAGCCTCTCCTCCTCCCGCTAGCAGCTGCATGTTTGTGTGCCCCACCTGAGGATGTGTCCAGCAAGTATCTCTCCAGCTGAGGAAAAGTGAGCTCTGGTAAGTCCAGCAGCGCTCCGTAACGCTCCAGGAAAGAGCAAATCACGGCATAATTTGGACACAAACCAGGGGAAGAACTCGCTGTTGCCGCCGAAGCAGCCATCTTTTCCACACCAGTGTCAAGTCAGCCGGAACTAAAAGTATGACTTCCTGTGTTAACAAAATTAAGCAGCATCAAAACAGGTACAGAAATACTTTATCTGATCAAGCATACTTTGTAATAGTGTCTGTGTTAATCTTTGAATTTCTTTAAAAATTCTTTTTAAAAACGATGATTGTAATATACTGTGTAAAAGGAAAGAGTTACAAATTCCTGGGTGTTCCCCTAAACAATAACTGGACTGGAGTGGGGAACAGGTCCTGAGTCGCCTCCTGCTGCTGAGGCCATCGGTCAGAGTATGCAGGACTCCTTTGAAGACCTATCAGGACTCTGTGGTGCCCTCAGCCATTTTCATGCTGCGGTCTGCTGGGCTCCGGCTGCTGTCAGGCTGCTGCACCTGCCTGCATCCTGTTGGCTCACATATTCTGTATTCCTGCTGTTATTTATCTCAGATTTCACTTGGTGGTGTGGGGTTCTTTCCATTTGAAAGTGATGAAATTTCCAGTGCTCCTGGGGTACAGCTAGATTTGGATATATTTTCTAACCCAACCCTGCCTTGTAGTGCTCTACAACGTAGTCCCTGACTTGTGTGAGGAGCTCCTTGGGCTTCATGGTGAGATGCCTCTGCTTAGAGGTGGCGGCCTCTGTCCAGAGGACCATGTGACACTCTGACTGCCCACAGGTGGACCTCACTGAAATGGTTAGGTAAAGAGGGTGGATACATATGTATGTACATTCTATTTTTTATTAAAAGTGTTTTTAAATGGTTTTGTACATTTTACCTCATTTAACTTCAGTAAAACTATTTTGTGTAGATTCCTCACATAAAATAAGACTAAACATTTAGCTTTTAGAATTTCCCTATAATACATATATATGCATACACAAATAATTATTTTCCCAAATAAAGAATGGCAAAGTGCTTTACACTAGGATGTTATCTAATAGTTTACAGTTTAAATAGTTCAAAACCTCCAGTACCTACAAAACAAACAAAAAAAGTCATATTTGTTTCATTTAAGCTATCTTTATTTCACATTGATGTGTACACAATAAATACAGTTAAACATCCACTGGTGTGTAAATCTGACACTCTGCACCCTCTGCAGAGCTGTGGGAAACGGGGATTTTAGATTCAGACTCCTGTATTCAGAACCAGTAGCGGTTTACAAACACCTTTACTAATGGAAAAGAGACTTTTAATACAACAGGGTAAATGCAAACTTCAAAAATAAGTTTGATGTCATTCAGATCTCAAGGAGATCAACGAGAACACAGCAACAGGGCTGACAGATATTTATTTTCCTCTGGACAAACTGGACTATGTACTTATAGGCTTATCATCCTAACTCTAATAACAAAAAGAAAACAAAAGAATAGAAGAAAAGATGTACTATCATTTGTACAGATATCCATCTCCAAGCTCTATGTCAATTATCCATGTTTCAAAAACAGTACGATCAAACAGATAAGAATCTCAATCAAAGATGCTATGATGGCTATTTAAGGCTAAATAACACAAGAGTGGATAAAAGACAAGTATTCTTACCAATACAGCTGGCAAAACTTCAAACATGAACAATACTGAAAGGGAGTAAAAAGACATCAAAAAGTGCTTCACTATGACAGTATAGACAGTTCAGGATGGTTTCCTCCTTAAACCTTAAGGCCTTTAAACTGCAAAACCACATCAGTGTAAACTGCCACGCAACCAGAAACCAGCAGCGGCTTCTCTAATGTCAGAAAAACGCCTCTAAATCTGCATGTTACAACACAAAACAACAAATAATTAGACTGTGTGTGAGTATGCACTAAGTCTATCCCTTAATTTTCATCTTTTCATACCATCTGGATAAAAACGAAAGCTATGTGATAAAGGCTGAAAAACAGAGTAAACAATACAAGATCCACTACTCCAATATTTGACTGATTAAACAATCACTAGAACTAGAATTGCAACTTTTCCCTTGTTTGTGTAACTGCCACCAGTTACCCGTGTGGGCGGAGAGGACCAGCCTCGCCTGTGCTGGCGGGGGGAGGACAGACGGAGACCGGGGCTCTGGTCAGGGCTGGAGCGGGGGGGGCGGCCGGCTGGAGCTCTGCTGGGAGGTGACCCGCGAGGATCCGCCTGATGGAGCGCACACTGATGGAGGTGTAGTCCTTACTGAGTCACCGCTCTGAGGGTGATGCTCTCCTAGCAGGCACTGGGAGTGGGACTGATTGGCTGTGAGGTCACGGGCTGGACCTTTGCCCTGGGGGGTGTCGGGGGCCCAGCAGGAGGCCCGCGGTCTGGAGCCGTTGCCAGGTGAAACACATCCACAGCGCCCCCTGGTGTCAGGCTGCTGGGATGGCCTGCTCCTGGACATGTATCAGGATAGAGTCCTCCAGATCTTCATTCTTCAGGTGAGCTCCACCAGAGAACTGATCAGAGGGTGTGGTTAGAAGACAATGTCCTCTGGACGGCTGCGCTGAACTCCCAAATGTCCCAAACCCAGACACATTCCTTACTCCAGGTCATGTGTTCATGAGGCCAGGTTCCCTTTTTATGAAGATTTGGCTTTGCTTGTTTCTTCCCTGCACATCATCCTAAGACAATTTGAAGCCGTTTTAACTGCATCCATTTTTGGGGCTGAAAATGATTCCCATCCACAAAGAAGAGCTGGATTTTGGACCTAGTCATATTTCTAACAGGCGGTGGACGTTTGATGAGGGGGAGTGAGAGAGCCCGAGGACTGAAAACAAAAATCTGCTGGGAAATTAGGAGAAAGGCCCAATCTCTCTCCACACACACTGACCCTACGATGGGCGAGCAGGGCCTCCTCTGCCTCCAGGGGTCCTCAGGGAGTGAAGGTTTCTGCAGGTTTCCTCTGGGAATCCTTCTGCTGCTCACACCAGCGTTATCTCCACCTCCTCCCTCCGCTTCACCTGCCCACGAGGATGCTGCTTTGGAGGGGGAGGAGCAGCCCGGACCTGAAACATCCAGCACTCCAAATCACGCCCCAGAAACTCCCAAAATCAACTAAACCTTACACAAGAATTTCAGAACAGGACATGGTTGTTCAGGTGGACTAAAGCAAACCACCTGAGGACTGATGTGAAGCCCTCTACAGATTAGGATATTTGTTCCCTTTACTCACAGGTCGGATGGTGCCCCCGCCGCTCTCTGGGTATTTGGGAGGCTGTGGTGATACTTTTGCTGGACCTTAAGGGGACATGGGACACAGATTACAGTCACACAGCCGTGTCTACCTGTGTGTCCACAGAGCAGACCACTGAACAAAAAAAACCTGTTTGCCATATCTGCTTACTACTTCTAGCTTAGCTTATTGCTCTATTGATGCTATTAGGGATTGTATTGGGGATGTCCCGATCCAGCGTTTTGCACTTCCGATCTGATCCCGGCCTATCAGAGCATGTATTAAAGTCTAAAGTTATTTATCTACTTACTTAGTTTTTCAGACTCATGTTGAACAGGGATTTACTCTGATAACAACTTAATGGTTAGGACACAGACCTGTGGTTACAGATGCTAATGCTAATGCTCGTGTGGGATTGGACTTTTAAAAAATCTGGATCTGGAGTCTGGATCGGCGTTTCTCCTGCCGGCCGACACGCAGTTTTTTGCAAATATCGGCGGCCGATCCGATCCAGATATGGGATGGGGACCATCGTGTTGTGGATTATAAGTTGCTTTGGAAAAAAAGTTTCTGCTTAATGGAGAAACATTCTACAGAACTGTTAGATGTTACTCCTGCAGCCTCGTGGTGAACCAACGGGTTTGTCTTACTGGGGTAGGGGCTTTTTTGTGGGGCTGGTGGTGGTCTGTGATGTCCGTTGTGATAGGAGGGTGGTCGGCCAATGGGAGAGGAAGTGGAGCTGCAGGGACTGGAAACGGGAGAGGACACGGTAGGCGTCTGTAGAGGACTGCTGTGGAGAGGCCCCGGCTGGAAGGGACTGCAGGGGGAGCGGGCGCAGTGGGCCAGAGTGGAGGGAGAAGCCTGAAACAGACAGAAACAAAACCCGTAGCCAATCAGCATGGTCTTCGTTAGGGACTGGCCCCACTAAACAGCTAGACAGTCAGGGTCCCATCAGAGTTGCCGTCATGTCGTTATTGTTGTCTCTGCTTGGGTTGTGTTTGAATGACGTCAGCTCTTCTTTCTGATAGGCCCTCATTCATAATGGAATAGCACCTAAACTGAGTAGAGCCGGGTCACACTGAACCCTGTACCTTAGAGGTAGTACCAATAGAAAATCCCCAAACGATATTCAACAAGCCATTTTCCATCCCTGAATACAAAGCAAAGACCTTGAGCCTTCCCCCCTAGAACTTTGATAAAAGACCGTTTTCTGCTTCCACACAGTTAACTTCGTCATATTTGTGTATCTCAGTCAACTTATAAACGTAGCGATTTGAGACCGATTATATCTTTTTCTTCTGTTTGGTATCAAATGTATTGCACTGTGGACAAACATTGGCAACTAAAAGCACAAAAGTCGCCCTCTGTGATTTTTGTGGATACATTTAAAAGCAAGCTCCTGGTCTCAGAAGTATTTCGTTATTTTCTTTACATTTGAGGACTGTGAAGAAGCAGAACATCACTAAATGACAAGCGTATGCTATTTCTAAAAAGCTTGGTATCTGTCTTGTGTCGGAGGCTGAGTTCAGGAGCAGCCACAGACCTGTGCGCTGCCGTGTCTCGCTGCTTCTCCGTTCTCGCTGACACTGGAGAGATCCTCCACCAGAACTGCAGGGAAGACGCCAACCACCCCATTAAACTCGCCCTCCCAGAAACCATCATCCTCGTGGGTCTCTCTGCTGAGGATCCGGATGATGGCGCCTTCTGGAAATGACAGCTCGTCCTCCGTTTGTCCTGCGTAGTCGTACAAGGCCTTTGCAAAGGACACTGCAGCACAGAGGAGAAACCTGTTCAGAGAACTGAAACAGAGGTGGACACCAAACGCTGGCTCCTTCTCCCCTCACCGCTGGAGTCTCCATTAACTGAGCTGCCCGGCAGCTCGGTCTCAGGCTCCGTGGAGTTGCTGGAGGAGTGGGAGCGGGCGTCCAGCGCAGCCAGAGACTGCAGCATGCTCAGCAGGCTGTTAGAGGAGGGCAGCTGGAGGTACTTCTCAGGGACATAGCCCACCTGTCCACTGCGGTTTCTAGCCTGGGAGGAAGCAAAATAAGCCCAGATGGTGACAGCAGCCTGACCACAAATAGAAGCATTCGCTCACCACTGCATGACCCTTCATCTTATCAGCCAAGACATCTTAAACTCTACTTGACATGTTCAAATGCATAACATATGCTGACAAGCTCTGCTCCCTAAGAATTTGTCTTAACTGTGTTCATACTATTAAGATAAGATAAGATAAGAGCTTTATTGATCTCACAGTGGAGAAATTCACTGGTCTCACTGGATTCACTGGAAAATGTGGGGCAGGGAAAGAATGACGATGACTGCCACTACTGGAGCTTGGGCTGTGCTCTAGTGGGGTTTCTTCTGGGTAGTGACCACAGCTTAGAGGCCAGTGAGCAACCATGGGACAGACAGGGCTTCTCTGTGGGTTGAGACAGACAAACCTGCCACCTAAGATAGCAAACTCGGGCCGCGGGTTACAGCGGGCGGACCATGTGTGAGGACCTCCTCATAAGCGGGCGGCCTGGGTTCAATTCCAGCCCATGGCCCTTTCCTGCAGGTCTCCCTCTCTGTCTACCCCCCCTTCCTGTCAAGCTGCGTCATTAAAGGCCACTAGAGCCAACAAAATATAAAAAAATTAAAAAATTTAAAAAATGACCATCTGTGAACCATTTGGACAAGCTTTTTTGTCCTTTATTAGTAGTAGTGTTCAGGAATAATGTAAGGCTCCAATCCATCTTTGGCCCCACTGAGTAGGTGCTGCATGGTGCCAGCCACTAGTGGAAATGTGTCGAGCCGTGCCATGCCGAGCTGAGTGGGCAGTAGTGGAAATGCTCCATGGGTGACTGCAGGACTGTTTAGGTGAGTTTGTCTGCTACATCTGCTCGTGTGTCTGGTCCTGCTCCCACCTCCTGCCCCCTTTATACTTTCATCACCCCCTAGCTAAACCAGGGTCTACCACTTTATCTGCACCTCTGCTGTTTCTACTTCCTCTATAAGTCAAAGTTTTTGCTCTGTAAGAATGGCTTCTTGACAGTCATCCTTCCTTCCTATCAACATCTTTGGCAGTGAGTTTCTGGAAAATTGTCAGGTATAGCAGAGAAAAAGGGAAACAGCAGAGCAAATATTTTTAAAGATCTTCGGAAAATCCAGAAAAGCCTTTGTGCAGACAGGATGACTGGTCATGTCACTCCTTCTAAACTACCGTCAGTCATGAGAAACTAAAACAGAAAGAAGTAATCAAAGTACTTTGACCCAGTCCTCCATGTCTCCATCATCGATGACCTCCAAGATCTCCTGTTCCTCAATGGTCAGTTCATCTGCTTGAGATGCCTGCAAACAACACGATTAAAACTTTTTGTTCAAATGACCAAAAAACACAGAAAAACAGGGTAAAACTCCAACAATGTCTGTTGGTAAGATCAGCTGTCTGCGCGTACCTTGTAGGAGTACAGAACTTTGCATGTCAGCGGATAGTTTCTCAAGGTGCTGGACGGGCTGGAGCTGCTGTCGTCCAGCACTTCACTGCTGTCCTCCATCTCCTCTTCATCTTCTTGCTCCAAATCTGCTGTTCCCTACAGAAATATGACACAAATGAACGCATTTCATCCAGAAGGTGCCTTGTGCTTCTTAGTGTGCACCTCAAAGTTTAACTTGCTGCTGTAATTGTGTTCAACGCTTTGTGGTGTGGGGAACCAATAGGTTGAGTTGGTTTGAAGAAAAGAAAATACACTTTTTTTCCAGGATTATGTCTTTGTGAGTCTTACCGAGAGTGAAGGATCATGAGTAGTGAGGCTGTTCCAGCGTTCATTCTCCAGCTCCTCCATCACCTGGTTCATGGCACTCTTCATCCACGTTTCCACTGCCACTCCTGCCTGCTTGAGCAGTTCCAGGCGAGCCTCTGCTTTCACTTTGACGGTCTGCCACAGAAGAAGAAGGATAAGAAGCTGAACATTATAGAGCAGCAGGTGCACCCAGCACTGGGACCAGAAACAGCCAATCACACGAGGAGCACATGCTTTATCCTGGTTTGTTGGCCTTGGAAGGTTTGGATGGCTGAATAGTGACTGGGTGTAGTTCTAAAACTGCAATACAGGTAGACAGACTCAGCCAGACCAGCTAACCAAACCTTGGTAGATGAACAGATAGATACCTCATTAAACCTGAAGAAAATTCAATTAATGTTTAACATTTTCAGGCTAAAATGGATCACTCATGTTTTAAGTTCAACATTTCAGGGGACGAAAGCATAATAATGGCATTAGTAAGTTCTGTTTATATCATTACATTTTTTGTGAGTCTTGGATGTGTATTTACATTTGAAACAATTTAATAAAACACAAATAAAATAATAATTTCTGCTAAATCAAATTCAAATGCTTATTTATGATTGAATGTTCTCACTAAAATAATTTTACTTTTATATTTCTGATTTCTTCCGAGAAAACTGTATAAATATTTGTGTAAAACCAACTAAAACCCACCTGGAGGCAGAAATATTTGAAGTGGTGTGGATTTAGATTTGGATCTTCATGGTAAAAGTTACCTAACCCTATAATTCATCACTTCTGCTCAGTCACCAGCAGGTGGAGGCCTGGGGCCACCTCCAGAAAGCCAAAACAGACTGCACTGACAAGTGAGAGGTGGACTTTTTACATTACCTCTGCCCTTCGAAGACTCTGCCTGGCCACCTCCATCTTTGTCTCCAGCTCACTGTTGTTCTCTTCCTGTGCTCCATATTCCTCCAAAGCCTAAAACACAGTCACAGACAACCTTAACTGTCATCCAGATTGTACAGAAAGACCACAGGGAATCAGGCTGAGGAAATAACCTAAAGGCACTCTAAGTGACTCGGTTTCTGCTGTACCGGAAGCACAGTGATCACAGTTACTGGAAATCCATCACTGCTGCTCATATCAATCACTTTTTATGGCTTTCATTGCCCTTTAGCCTTCCAGTATGGAAAAACAGGGAGAACTTTATGATATCCAGGTTTATTATTACCAAACTGATATACACTGTTGCTCCCTTGTAAAAGACGAGATTCCAATTCAGTGGAAAAATACTGACATTCCAGACTACATTTCCACTTTTGAGTTGCATCTCAAGTTCAAATCCAAACACCTTCATGGTGCCTTAAAGATCCAGATATCACCATTTTATCCAATAAGAGTGAATTAAGTACTTAAGAGTTTTACATTTTGTTAGTAACCTTTCTGTACATATAATCAAACTAGAAAAATGTATCAAATTTACTTTTTCTATGGTGGTATCGATGTTATTGGTACAGGTTAAGAAGAAATGATCACTTTTCAGCTGAATGAGGTAAAATATTGTCTCTTTTTATTTGTTAAACATCCTCTACTTCCTCTGATGCCTGCACTGCTCACAAAATGTTCAATGTATGACATGAAATGAAAAAGGTTGGTAAGAACAAACACGGAAGAATCGTCATTCTCGTTTGCTCAAGTTAACTTTCCTTAACCTGGCAGGTCAGTTAAACATTGTAGGAGAATAAGATCACGTTTAATAGCTATCTGTATTAATGGTCACACAAAGGAAAGCAGTCCCTTTCCTCACCCTCTGTGTGTGTATGATACTCTTGTATTCTCGGGCCACGCGGCTTGCCCACTTCCTCGCCTCCTTATCCAAACTGTGTTCTTCTGCTGTTCCACTCTCTTTCTGTAGCAGCATCACCTTCAAAAGACAAAGCGAAACAAACATATAATAAATATGGGAGATTTGGCAACCATATGAAACTCTGAAAAAAACACAATGCTCAAAAGTGGCATCTCACACAGAAACAACAGCTTTTTTCTCAGATAACATCCTGTTCTATGCCACTCTGGGACAGATTTTTGTGGTTGTGTAAATTATTTTTTTACATGGCTGAGTAAAGCCAGTGATGAAACCAAGCAACATATATATCATCCTTACTGTTTGGAAAAAGCCATCTGCTGTAGTGAGAATGAGACAGACCATTTTGGTTACCGGCCCAAGGACAGCAGCTTGACGTTTGAGTGTTTGGTTCAGCTTTATTTGAGGAGCAATTCTCATTGTCATATTGAGGTTTATGCCAAACACATGCCATTTGATTGTGCTCCAAGCCTAAATCGCTGCCTCCATGTCCGCTGGTGTTCCCTGACAGCTGTTTCTCTGGGTAGAAAACAAACTGAGCCAGGCCAGCTTTTTGAAACGCATCAACAATGGAGGCACCATCATCCCCTGCCAATGCCAGATAAATAACTAAGCATATGACCTAACACAGCCAGCAGACTGAGGTAAACAACATGATTTAATACCAGCATTTTCCCTCAAGTCCTGATAAGTGTTTAGTTTGCCCGCTGAGGACCTGAACATGTCGTTTCAAGATGAGACACTTGTTAGATTTAATCTATGACTATTTAAGATGTGGTTCTCCCCTTTTCAGCCCAAATGAAATTGAGTTTACGGTAAGCTCAGAACTGTGTGTTTGTGTGTGTGGAGGGAGCAGGCTGGAGTGGTGGGAGGCTGGGGTCATTGCACTCTGATGAGGCCCGCTCACAATGCCGCCTTTTCACAGATGGGCTGTTCACAGGGCCTGGCCTACCACCTGCCCCTCCCTTTCAGTTCTGCCCTATTCCTTACCGGATCCCTCTGTCTGGTGAGAGTGGTATGGGAGGGAGGGTAGCAGGGTGGGAGTATCTCCTCCACTAATGTTTTCTTTAGGAACAGGCTGCTGCTTGTTTGACTTCCAATCAAAACAACGCCAGCAGTTGCAGTTTGAACAAATTGTCCAGTGTTGTCCAGCGGCGCAGAGGGGAGAAGGATCGGCTGTGACGGTCCACTGACCAGAGAGGGTTGGACTCCCTTACATTACAAACGCCCTCAGAAATCATTAGCAAATTTGCTCACCAGGGTTATCTGAAAGCTTGGCACTTTGATTTGCAGCCTAAACCTGAAACCTGCTAGAAAAGCACAGAAAAAGTGTCTTCTAATAGCCCCAAATAACGCTCAAGGGTTAAAACTATTCATTTCAGCTGCAAGTCATTTTCTTGTCTTTTAAAGTGTTCATTTTAGGGAGTGAAGAATATTGCCTCTAACCCTAACCCCTAACCCTAACCCCCCTCATAAAAGTCCAATGGAAGATACAAATAAGTGAAACAGACTCCAGGCAATAGGGACACACAGGGGGACCCAAAAGCCTGAGTAAAGGTGCAGTACAAAGCAGAAGGCACCTGGATAAGCACCCCTATCTCAGCTGGATTTGCTAAGCTTAACAGGCTCTCCCATGTCTATTTATTTGCAAAGCTCCACATTTTAAGAAGCTACATAAAGAGTAGAATGTTTCCATGTCCCTAGCAATAATTTCAGTCCTAAACCCCTCAAGAAAAACGTAATCCTGAAACACAAATTACCCACAAATTTGAAGGAGTGTCAGATAGAAGAGTGTTGACAGATTATGTGAAGGGAGTTCTCAGTTCTTTTGTAACCATCATGAAGATGACAGCCAACTACACCGTGTCCAGTCATGCTGATCTTTTTGCTGGACAACTGCACATTACTATAACAGGATATGTTGTATATGACACACACAATACATTTTTCACATCTCTCCGTCGTGGTGGGTCCTGAATTCTACGTAATGCTTACCTGTGCTTCTCAGGATTCCCAATTACAGATGCAGCCTCTCTTTGCACGTCTGCTCTGTTTCTGATGAACACCAAACTAACTTTTACTCATTTAAAGAGCAGTTTTTGCAAATCTGGCAACATGCGACACTGTTATGTGTACAATGTAAATTCCACAGATACCGTTTGGATTGGACCAGGGATAAACTATAATGATGAACTATTATTCTCTGTGTTGGTGTGTTTATTCATCACACAGAGTAACAGTTTTCTGTGGGGATGCAGGTCAACTGAACTCCTGTTAGTATGAGGCTATGCAAAGCTGCAGGCTGTTTGAATGATTATCCAGATTTGGTGCATCCATCTTGTTGTATTCCCACACCTCACAGAACATGTGCAGTCAGAGTTGGCAGAGGATGGAAATTCGACAGCTGTCTTGATATCAGTATGGTCGTGTTAAAAATATAATAGATTAGAAAAGCAGAGTAGCAAACCAGCTCTAATCAGTGGAGTAATTGAGAAGCACTGATAACTGATCCAGTTTCTTCAACCAGCACGAGACCATAACATGAATAAAACCTGAACTGAGGATGATGCATTTTGCTTTTGATTTTTTTTAAAACTGACAACAGAGATCTTTTTTAGTTGTTGATGGGACTGTAAGACACTGCTCAGGGTCAATGCTTCATGCACTCAGCAGGAAATAAGTAAACAGAAATGTCAGAACTTACTGTGTCGGAATCCATGGGCCGGTACATAAAGTCTGGGGCTTGCTTAAACCCAGAGTTCTTCTGTACAAACATCTGCTGGTGAAACTCCTGCAGAATCTGCAGAACCAGAACAAGCCTGATTTTTTCATGGTGCTTTATCATTAAGATACACTGGCTCAATTCATTTATTCAAAAGAAATCCCCCAGATCTAAATTCTTATTTTCATAAGATGGAGAAGGTGAATTTGCTATTTTCACCAGGGAAACAGAATAATAATTCAATTGTATGTATTTTAGAAAAAATTAAGCCCTAAAAATGATAGTCTGCTGATAAGACGTTTGACAATCATACAATATTATTTTCACATTTTCATGAATTTCAGAAAGTTAACTCATTATGTTATATTAAGGGGCATTATATGTAACAAGCAAACTGCTGCAGTTTGCTAAAGTTACTGCATTCCTTCAGTAACTGACCAGAACTTCTGACTGGCCTGGTAGACTCAGACAGGATGGCTGCATTTTTGCTTACAACACTTAATTTATCTATTCTATTCTATATATATATATATATATATATTTTTTTTTTTTTTTTATTCAAACAGCATAAGTGAATGTTTAAGCAGTTCATGGAAATTACATCTCACTTTTAGATCCCACACGTAGATCCAACATATTGCGTTTCTGTTATCTTTTAATTGGACAGAAGCTGTATGAAGTGTTACAACAGCATTCCAGTCAAAGATTATAGCAGCCTCTGTATCTATCATGCACCCAAATTACCACCACAACCACACAAAAGCTTCAAAATAGATGCGTGAGAAAAACTTAACAGAGAACGTTTCCTAAAATACATGGAGACAACACTATACGACCAATTAACTGGATGCCAAACAAAGAAAAAGAGGTGGGGAACCATGAATCAGTGGCCACTGAAGTGCTGGGGGTCATATGACAAACAGAAAGAGATGGAAGGTTTAAAAATATGGAACTATATTCATCAACGGTGAAGTAAAACCACAGACGGCAGGTGTTAGGACAGCAGCAGTACGTTTGTGATTAAAGAGTGGCACAGCCAAAACAAAAGGAAAAAGAGGGAAATCCAAACAACTACTATCACACTATGGGTTCACGCAAAAGAGGGTTTCATAATGATTCTCTGATTTCTATCCTCTACAATAAGATACATTTCCTCCTATTGGATATACCAAGCTCTATCATTCCAAACTTTTGCTTTCTGTATCCAGATGGTTTTCTAAGAAATGTGCAGAAAACACCAGCTAACCAGTGTGTGAACCTAAATATACTGTGCTGCTGTGTGAAGCTGTGTTTTTCATATCAAACATTCTGCCTGTTCTTCTGCCGCTGGACGGAGAAGAGCTAAAGTACCACCAGAGGAAGTATCACTCGCACTTGCACACAGTTTAATGAAAGTCTCAATGTTAATTTGCTTAAAAAAGGAAAGGTGCATTCTTTTATGAGGAATCCTAATTCTAAGTATAGTTGGAGGTGCTCAGTCAGTCTTTCCACTCATGAACATGGACTTTGGGTTTCCCGACTCACCGCATTCGAGCTGCTCAGAAGCTGGCTGAAGGTTTTGTGGAGAGCCTGATACGTTTCCAGCTCAGTCTGACAAAGTGAGACCAGGTAGTCTTTTACCTGTTCATAGATTCTGCCATCTAAGGTCTGCAGACATGGGCAGAAGATGGAATTTACTCTTGCAGTGCATTTTGCCCTCCTACCACAACCCCTCATGAGGCCCCGGCCTCACCTTGATGCACTCCAGGAGGTCTGTGCTGTAGTAGCGCTGCTGGTGAGCGTTGGCAGCTGCTAGTGTGAGAAGGTAGTCGTTTCTGGCGTGGGTGGCTTTGGAATTGTACTCGCTTCTCTTGGCTTTCAGCTAAAATGGAAGGTCCACATAATTCACTGAGTGCAGCTCTGAAATACAGAGCAGGTGCTGGCATATAAAGATCTACCTTAACGCTGGCCCTCTGGAGACTGGACCTGGACTGGAAGAGACTCAGCTTGGACCTTAAAAATAACAAACAATATGTGATAAACAACAAGTTCAATTCTATTTGTAAAAGTAATGGATCAACTTCCAATTCATGACAAGCCAAACTGGAACCAGCAGAAAGATCTGAAGCTTGTTAACTAATTTTTTTACAATAATCTGCATGCCGTTAATTATCTCTGTTCACATATAAAGCTCAGAAAGTCAGTGCTAGAATTCCAACCCGGGAGCATCCTGATGTGGAGGAAAATGTCTGCTATGTGGTGAGTCAATGAGCTAACGGTCTGCTTGGTGCCAGGACAAAGTGTTGACGGGCAGCTTCTGCCCGAGACAACTTCTAACACTGACAGCAGAAAACTGTCTGGCCATCCAAAAGCTGAAAAGGTTGGTTTTGTTTTCTTCCCTGCTCATTCCAGAGGCAAAGGCAGCAGGCTCTTGGGTGACTGTGCTGCCTTTAGCTTATATCATCAGCATCCATCAGAGCTCAGAGTGCTGCTGAGTGAACTCCACATGCAAGGCGACCAGGTAGCCTACAACAGCGATACGGGAAACTGGGACCTGGGCCAGAGCCCCTTCCAATGCTGGAGTAGCCCCCGGCCGGATCTCGAGTTACAGCTTAGATCTGTTCTAAAGGCTCTGGTTGACAGGTTCATGTCTCTTTGGATGTTTTAGACGGATGAAGGCCTCCGGTGAAAAGTCAGTTTTATGTCCACGCACTTACAGTTTTCTGTGAGCAAGTTAGGGTACAAATATTTTGGTTATTGTCTGTATAACTGGCCACAAGGATTTGAGCCTGATTTCTATGGTGTGCATCAACTGGCCAGTAAACATGTTGCACTAACAATTCACTTCAAACAAAAGCTTCTGGCTGTTTTTTCCTGTGACAATTGTAATCAAGTTTCAAGAACAGGAGCAGCATGTGCTGAATCATTCATTCAAAACGCACAACCTATTGGTGTCCTTAAGACTTATTAAGAGCAGGTTGTGGACCGAGCACTGCTCTCTTTGTTTCCGGCTGTAAATATTTGGACAATGTGGTTTAATCTTCAGAACACACGAGAGGAATGTGGATCCTACTTGGCGTCGAGCTCGGCCTTCTCTCGGACCGCCTGCGCCATGGTCTCAGCCTCCTGGTACTTCTTCCTGCTCTTGGTCAGCTCCTTTACCGACTCCTGCAGCTCAGCCTGGACCACCGTCAGCTGTTCAACACACTGAGGACGATCAGAGTTGGAGAAAAGAACAATTTAGTTTTGCGTGTGTGCAAATGATCGTTCCAGCAGTGCATCACAGGGGGGAAATGCAAATGCCCCTAAAACCACATCTACAAAGGATAAGCAGTGACATAATGCCATGCGTTATGTACAGGAGCTATAATGGCAGCTCCAGAAACAAGAGCAGTATTGTTAGCCATGGGCAGTGGAACCCAGCCAGCAGGGAGCAGAGAGCTTATGTTTCTGAGCAGTGAAGGTGAACCTGCAGTCCAAAAGACACACACGGAGCTAATGGCTGCTCCCATTGATAAGAACACTGCATTACGCTTTACATTACTCTGTTGATTGTAAAGTTTATTTAATGTTTTTTTAGTTTTTTATCTTTTATTTTTATTTTATATTTCTTTTTTTTTTCTTCTGTAAACGGGTGCACTGCAAAAAAAAAGAATTTCCCGCAAGGGATTAATAAAGTAATTCTGATTCCCATACATTAAAAAACAACTTTCTTTCAAAATAAGTATTACAAGACATTACTATCAACAACGACCTCATTTAACTCAACATCCATCATTCGAAATCTGTCAACTTTTCATTGACTAAAATGTCCCTGCTGTATTTTAGTTGTGCCTTTAGTGTGTTGAATATGATTAGCCTTCTATCTCAATGGACTGCCTTCATTTGTACACGTTCAAAACAGTATGTCTTTTACATTCTGAGTCCACCTCCGTTAGGATTTGTCTGTCTTGTTTTGACGGTGCACGCAATTAATCTTGAGCAGGTGTTCTTCTTAGCACATGATGAGAAATAGACCAGTATAGAAATAAGAAGTGTGTTGTGAAAGTGCTCTGTGTGACCTTTTGTGTTAAATGAGTAACCTCTACTTTGTTCCTGTTGGTGTGGCAGAAACGGGAAGCTGTGTTATCAGTGAATTCACCTTTCATCATTGAGGCTGAGGAGTGCCTGGCTAACCTTTCACAGCTTCTCTAGTTTAACACAAAATGAAAAATGTGTACGAGAGGGGGGCTATCTCTACACATTCAGTTTTAGCAAAGACAGTAATGTCTGATTTGAGTTGAATGTCTGCCTGAAACACTTGAGCATACTGTAAATCTTGTCAACTATTATCCTTAGAATAAAAAATTATTTAAGAAATGCCATGACTTCAGTCCAAAAAGACATTGTTTTCAAAGCCATGTTGTCTGTTCAGATTCACCGTGTCTTCCTCAGTACGTTACAGGAATCAAAAACACAACAACATCCTGTTGGCTCCAGTGGAGCTGTGGGCCCGTTTCTAAATACAGCAGTGGCAGAAACCTGAGCAGTGCTGTCAGACTGGCCGGCATTACCTTCCTGAGCTGTTGCTCCTTCTGCAGTCTGGCTGTCTTGGTTGGATCTGCAACTTGGACTTTGTAGTTCTCACAGGCACCGATTCTGCACTGAGCAGCCTGGACAGTCCCCTCCAGGTATGCCCTCCACACACAGTACATGTTTCTACATCACACAAACACACAGGCTGGGATTAAACCTCTTCTCTTTTGTGGATGGTAGAGGATGAGCTTTGATGCTATGGTTGCACAGTCAAGCTTCACTTGTGTACATACAGCTAATTTATGGCCCAAGAAATGAGGGCATCATTTACTGCACAAAGGTAAAAAGAAAATCATTGACACAGGATTTATTTGCAATGCCTTTTAAAACCTCAAAGCTGTACAATTAAACTTTTTCCAGTCAGCCTCTGAGGAAACATGAAGCAAAGACATTGAAGACTTTAAACTCTCAGGTTTTATGCTGAATTTGTGGGCAGTAAGACATACTCTTAGCTCTGCTAGCAGAAACACATGACTCCGCACACACAGTAGATGATTTGGGTCCCATCAGTGGCTGAGAGCACGAGGAAAATATGATAGATGATGATATAGGATCAGAAGGTATCAAAGGACTAGGATAGCAAGCAGAGGTAAGAGCAAACAACCCTGACTGTTTGTTAATAGAAGCTATAATTCCACCACAAACAGAATGTATGGTCTGATATCTGGCTGCATCAGAAAGATTCCTTTATCTGAAAGCTTGATGTGCCATTGTGATATGAGAAATCATTCAATGCATGCGTCTGTAGTGAGTAGAAACATTCTACATTTGAGAGTTTATCTGTTTTTCTGAGCTCAAACAAAAAGGCTCAACAAAGAAAGCTTTCAGAGGCTGTCAGCAGGTCAGAATCGTGTCTTCTAGATTCCATGAGTGAAACATGTCTGAATTGGCATAACCCAGGTAGTATAGGAATTCCCCTCATTTGAGTAGATGATCATGGGCTAATCTTGCCTTTCATGTATGTAGAGGAAAGAGGTAGGCTCTTTTGAATCAAACAGAGGAAGCAGCCTCTGTTAGTAACTTCAGTCAGTCTTTTCCACACTGTTTTACAGACTAATATAAGAACATTCAGATATGATATCAGATCGATTTAGCATGACACAAGTCCTTGACTAGTTGCTATCATTTACACTATGTAAATAAAGATAATTTAATCTCACTGATAAATGTTTTATGTGGACTAAACAAAAGCAGAAAAAGACTTTACCGGTGATCTTCCTCCTCTGTCACACTCTCTGGCCATTCCCGCTTCAGATACTGATTTGCCAACTTCTGTAAAGCCTGAAAACAACAATTCAGACACAAATGCAACTGTTACAGCAGTTCACAATTCACATCTCTGCTTTGAATATGAAAAAAAATCCACAGTAGCACAAGTTAGGCAGTGGCACTTCAATATGTAGAGTATTTTCTGGTTACTTTACTTTACTGTAATGATTTGAATGTGGGTCAACACTGTGCGCCGGTGTTTGCTGATCACCACAGCTTCATTTAGGATGGATGTTGGTTTGCTTGCAGAAGCCCCCATAAATCCCCCCCTCTGAAGTGAGTTTATTTTTAGAAGAAAAATGTAATTCATTTACATTACATTCAGCTCTGGAGAAGTACGAGGTTCTTCTACCTCAGCCAACACAGCATTTTATCACTGAAGACCCAAAATAGGATAGAGAAGCAAAAACATGTGTGTTGGTATGAGTGTAAGTCACTGAGAAGGGAACACACAGATGAGGGTGCCATGGACTGATACAGTAATAGAGATTCATGAAGTTTACCCAGAAAAGTTGGGTTAAAACTTGGGTCTAAAAATGGAACACAGCATAATGTTCATACTCCCTGAACACTCCCTGCTCTCAGCTTTCTACAGACTATTGGATACGTTATATAAAAAGAAAGTTTTTGTTTGCTCAATCATCCAATCATATCTTATCATGAGAGGACATTTGATCAATACCATGGAAAAGGGCAGAAAGTTGGTCACTCGGAGGACAGCTCATGGGATGGAGGGTTTCAATCCGACGGACTGTAAAATAAATAATTCTGACCACGACATAAGTCCTGATATGCTGCTGGCCAGGGGAAACCGGAGAACTTAGGAGCTCAAAAGAACTATTTTTTTAAGAAATCAACAAAAGACAAAAATCCCTACTAAAATATAGAAAAGCAAAAAACCCTAGAACCTGAAAACAAATCCAGAAACAAAGAAGCAAACGTGGGAAGGGAGCTGGAGACACTGGAGGAAAAGGATGGTGAGCATAGCTGTTGTGGGAACAGTCACTTACAGCTGGGATCTGACACGGAGGAATGAACCAGGAGAGAGCATGAAGGGAGAATGGCTGTGAGGGGAGGCAGCTGAGAGTGGAGCAGGTCAGGAGGAGAACCAGCAGAAACCAAAGGCAGTGAAGGTGTCAGAGACACGGGACAGAAAGTAAAACCAAGAACATGGTAATAGAACTAAAGAAAACTAGAAACTCAACCTGGAAACACAGAAATGTAACATGGAAGCTCTGACGCTTTGATGGGGTCATGGGTACATGATGTATTTGGGGATTAAACGCGGGACGGTGTGGTCACATGACAATGGTCATTAAATCAATGTAGCACAAACTAGGCACTGACAGAGGCCCCGGGGTAGCTAGCTGGAGACCCCTCAGAAAGCCTCTGCCCACTGACAAGCGTGGCTCAGAAGTAGGGGACGGTGGCCTGGTGTGACTGGCTGGATGTGTGTGGCAGCAGAAGGTACACGGCAGGAAGAAGCTGGGCTGTCAGAGGTACTGTTCTGCTGGAAAACCACTTTGTCTGTTTAAAATCACTCTGATTTCAGCGCTGATAAAGATGCCTTTGTTTTTAACCATATGCCCTCATAGCAGTTTTCAGCTTCAACTGTTTAGATCCCCAAAGACATATACAGCTCATGAAAACAGGGTACACACTAATACAAATCTTTACTGTAAATCTGCTTCTGATTTCAGTTCTTCCGTTGTGACAGATTGCCCTCTAACTGCGCTGTTTATTCTTAAGACTCAGGTAGAAGGCACCTTTTGATGTGATGTTACTAAACACTGTGTGTTTTTATGCTCAGCAGGTTTTGCTTTGGGCCATGAACGTGCTCCTCAACGAAATGAGTTCATCCTTCTTTCCTCAGTCTAAAGCAAAAAAGACAGCCCCTGTTATTGGGTCCTGAGGCAGGCCAGGCCTGGCCCCTAAACCTGCTGGTCTGGGTGATCTTTGTGCCAAACCTTCTAAGCTGCTACAGGCTCGGTCATTGTGAGCCTAAACAGAGGAAGAATCAGTAACTGAACTGACAGGCTTGAATAGTGGGATGGGAATAAGGGCAGGGGATGAGGAGGAAGAGGAATGTGAGGACTGCAGAGGAAGAGCCACACAGAGAAGGACTTTTTCATCACACTGTGTGATGTGAATAGCAATCAGCAAAAGGCCACAACAGCTTGCAGGTGTAGGAGATATCTTAAAAGAGGAGATCTGAGAAGGGGGTGTAACTAAAGCAAGCTAAGTGTTCCAGAAACACTCTGACCCACTTTGATCCAGCAACTGGCAGCCAGTGTCTGACCACAAAACTGAAGGCCAGCACCAGCACAGCGTCCTCTCCCCTTAAACAGGGTTTGCATTTGCAGGACTACAACCAATCATTATTTTCATCATCATTTAAGTTATTGTATTTGTTTCCTCAAAGTGATGAGTGAGTTCTGTTACAGGCTGACAAGTCCTGGAACAAAGGGACTGAAAAGCTGGAGGTTGTCTGAATTCAGATAGGAGATGTGTGTGTAACACCCACCTAAAGCAACACTTTTCTCTAGACTGACAGGTTGACTATACATGTTCTACCTCCTTTTGTTGTTCCGACACTATAAAGAAAAACGACAGGGCAATGTGGATCCAGGAAAGTAACACAAATAAGGTACCAAGAGATAATGAAAAAGTATAAAAGGAACAAGTCTGACTTGGTTCTGAGAAAGTTCTCATAAAAAAAAACCCAGACTAATACACCTTACACATCTGAGGAGGCCATGGATATATAAAAAATTAGAGTTGATTTTTGGACTCATGCCTGAGGTCAGCAGCATTTGGATATGGACTGCACGGCTGTGTCAAGCATAGCCTGACAGAAGCAAAGCTGAATTTTGAATAATGAACCTGACAAGGACGTTCATCTATTTTTTGTAAATCTTTTGGCAAGACTTTAAAGCTGTCCCAAATTTCTACTCAATCTAGTTGATGTGAAATCGATGTTAAATTGAAAATTCACACTGAGAGAACCTCAGTGAACCACAGACGTATTGCCACTGCTTTCACTTCACTCCACACATTTAGCAGCAACTCAAACAGTGATTGCCTTTATCTGTCTGAACTCTCAATCATGGCTCCTGTTTCCTGGTTTTCAGACATTTCAGCTCCATCATAACTTAACTACTTACTTTAACTACTAACTTAATTAACTTGAAGCTTTTTTGCATCAAAAATGAATTGTTTGGACTAAGCTTTAACACATCTGTTCCCAGTGGGACACCACCCAGCGTCGGTCTTTGGGGGGCTACAGCAGGCCTACTCTGAACAGCTCACAGACAGCAGAGCTGCTCTCTTAGTTATGTTTACTGGTGCAGTTGGCATGGTAACGTTGTCTTGGTCATTTAGCTGGACCTCCGTTCCTGTCCAACATGCATAAACAGAACAAAGCTGGTTTCAGCTTGACCCGTTACCCAACAGACCAAAACACCTGTCACACAATGTCCCAGGTAGCACAGCATAGCTATGTGAGTGCCAGAGCCTTCTGTTAGCGCCGAGTCAAAACTGGAGAAAGGTACAAAAAGTGTAGAGCATTCACTGGGTGAATGCCTCTTTTGTCCCTATGAGTGTCCACATAAAAGATTCATTTGACTCCCAACAACACTGTCGACTCTGTGTGTCAGTCAAACATGTAGGGCTCCACAATATGAGGAGTGTTTGATAATATGAACAGGACTTGGGACTGACATACAAAATGTTTTCCAACATATAGTGCAACCATGTGAACATGTCTAAAGCCTGCTCTGACATTCGGATGATCACTAAATTTGACCAGATTTTGGAACTTCAAAGAAAACACTAGATTACCAAAAATTTCAGATTGCCAAATGACAAAGTGAGGACCGGACATAAAGCATTTCTGAAACATGTACAGCTGACATGCAGTACAATTCTTTCTTGAGCATGTAAAATAATTTACTCTGAAATTCAAGTCAGACTTACTATGTATGCCTTTGGTTGAATGTTCCAATAATTCCAGTGAAATAGATAGGTGGAATCCTTAACAAGGACAGAGTCTTACTTTCAGTTTGGTTTATAAAGCACACTACCTCTGACGTTTTTGTAACCTCATTTTACAGGCTTTTTACAACAGAGCCCCACAGAGGCAGGCAGGCCTGGACGGTGGCTCTTTACAACAAACATGGCTGGCTCTTTGCAGTGCTAATGGACATTCCTCACTGGGCTGCAAAACCAGAACAGAGCCAACAGGGACACTCAAAATCTCCAGGAAGCTGTGGGCAAAAAAGAACACAGCGTGGAGGAAATGAGCCGCTGGATCACTGAAATATGTTGTTCCTCTTTGTTGTGGTACTCTTTCTGAGGTTAGTTTCATTCATGAACTGTCTCCGTTATGAAAACTAAAACCTTTTTCAGGGCCATAACCTCAAATCTGTAGTTATATGGTATCTAATAACTGTAACGTTAAAAAAAGGGGCCTGTTCTCACCGAGACTAATGACAAGGCTGTGCAAAAAAAACAGCATCAAGAAGTGGTGAGGAGAAGACAACAAAAGCAGTAGGATTCATGGGGATTTCCACCATTCTCAGCACGTCTGGCCTTCATTTATCTACTGCTTTGGCTTTCCATCAGGGGCTGGTGCCTCCTAGCAGTTACAGTTTTAACACCCACAGCCGGCTGTGGACCGGCCCGGCTCCGTGTGGCTCGGTAAGAGAGTCCTCCACGTGAACCCACCCATTTTAAAAACAAGGCCTCAACAAACATGCCACTGAATTATTCCTGTGATCATCAGCCTTGTAAATGTCCAGTACAGTCCAACACTGAGGGTTTGGACTGTACTGGACATCACCTACAAATGACCTCACAGGCAGGTCACCCATCAAAGGAAAAGGAGCTAAAGTGTCTACTCACTGAAAACCTCCAGTACTTACCTGGGCGTAGTCTTTTTCCACAGCTGCCCTCTTCTGGCTGAATGTCCTTTAAAAAGGTTTAAAAAGAAGATAAATTAAAGAGAGAATGTCAGCGGCATCATGACAAAAATGATGAGGCAAAGAAGGCATAATTTGATGAATATAAGAGATGGCTAATGCCGGTGGGGCTACTTTCTGGAAATGCAGAGAAGAGGGTTAGGGATATACCTAAATACTGTACTAGTTGTAGTTAAATAATATGGTTAGATTAATCCATGCTAATTGACTGATTTTGTTTTAAGGGGCATATTTTAATTTCCCTAAGTATCAAACTATTCTTTTAAAGGTCAGAAACTTTCGGCTAGCTGGCCTTGCTTTGAAGGGCTGTTTTCTGCTGCCACTTCCACACATTGGAGCCAGGCCTAAGATCAGATTTGATGTTTTCATCTGTAACTACTCTTATCCTTTCAAGTATTTCTTAACTCATTGTTCTTCTGCCTTCATTTCCTCTTCCATCACCACATCTTTTCCTCAGCTGCCTAATGTGGCCGTTTGGGATGATACGGTCTGGTGAAAGAAGTTTTCACTGTGTCAGATTTACCTGCGGCTACTTCGTTTTTATTTCCTTTTCTACAGTCATTTCCCGTGAGATGCTCAAGAAAAACTTGGAATACACTCATGCAAAGGTTTCTGTCCAAATGTTTTCCACAGATGAACATCCTCATCTGGTTTCAGAAATACAGATCAAAAGAATGTGCTGAGAAATGTGACACATGCCAGTAATTTCATTCCTGCTCTTTAACCATTTCAGATTCATTTGTAATAACGAGATAATGACAAGTCAACTGAGGTTTAAGCCAAAGTCTAAGAAAAGAAGAGGTCAGTGCCCTGGGAAAAAATTCTCTGCAGCAAAATCCTCATTAAGTCATTAAACATGTCAAGACTTGGCTGCCATGCTCCACCCTGACTCTAAACAATCTGGAACACTTCCTGGGAGCTTCCCCCTCTTCCTCTTCTCTGCATTTCCACAGCTCCCACTCTTCCCCCAACCCCCACTCTCACTTCCTGTCATTTTCCCAAACAGAGATTTGCTGACAACTCAAGGCAGTTTCCAGTTTGCTGAATCACGTCTGGTCCCGGAAGAAAAGCCCCCTAGTCCAGTGTAAAATTGTTTCTGGTGGACATGGGTTACAGAGCATCCCACAGAGAACTATTGAAGACAGTCAGAACATCTGGCAGCTCTCTATGACCCTAACTTCCAGCTGTTTGGAGGTCTAGAGCTCTGCCACCAACCACAGGCAGGAAGTGGGGAGCCAGTGGGCTGTCAACTCTATCCAACTGCAAGGTTTAAAACACAACCACAACCTTTAGCTTTTGAAGCCTTAAAATGCCTCCATACAGGAACAAACAGCTAAAGATGCATGTGTCTCTACACACAGTTTACTCATCATACACAGATCAACAGAACAACAGCAAAGCACTTCCCCTCCTACAAGGTAAAAACAACCTCTTCCAGCTCTAAAAATGGCACTTTGTGAGTTAAATTAGAAGTAAGAAAGAGGTCAACCTTCAAATGAACCATTATGTTTCAATATAACTGAGCTTCAGAAAATCTCACATGGAACTTTCTCCGAAAACTATCTGGTTTAAGATGAGCATGTCCACCAAAGCACGTGCTGATACAGGCTGAAACTTTGGTGGTTGTAATGTCAAAGGATGCTTCTGACACTAACTAAGAAATAAATAAAAGTAAAAAAGAATTATTTGTGTTTCCAGGGGGTCTAAAGTAGGGAGTGGATCAGGCCAATGTGTCTAATTGCTTATATCTGCACACGTATTTGAGGAGATGCTCTAAAATGCAGTGAGTGTAGCCACAGAAAAAAGCAGAAGCAATGACAAACTGATCAATGTGGCTCCTTCCTGCACAGGTTCATCGTATGGGAGCTTTAACACATGCAAAAAAAACTACAAAACAATGGAGGACCCATTGCCACCAAAATCCAAAATCACACAGCTAGAAACTGTCAGTTCAGATATAAAACCTCTGCCTTACACCCAGTCTCAGCTCAGACGGGAGCACACGTGTTGGTATGATTCTTGATCTGCTTCAGCTGGAGGACGTAAGGCTGAAATCTGCAGGATGGATGGGGGACAGCTGACTGTTGTTGTTGTTGTTGTTGTGGACAACTGACTGTTGTTGTTTTCACACAACTAAAGAACTCATTTATTCCATCAAATCTTTTTTTGACTAAAATAAATAAAAGACCCTCGTACATATGAGCCTGTGCTAAGCTTTTCCGGGTAAACTACAGGGGGGTCCCCAGTCAGCCCCCCCCCAGTCAGGCCCCTCTACAGGGGGTACCAAGTCAGGCCCCCCTACAGGGGGTCCCCAGAGTGTGCTCACCTCAGATCCTCCAGCAGCTCACATTCTGTCTGGTGTTTGATGTGCAGTTGGCTCATCTGCTCGGCATGAGTGTGCTTCAGCTCCTGGGTGACCCGGACCTGCAGGGAGATCAAAGCCGCTCGCTAAGTGGAAGCCAGCTACTCCATAGTGCTGATTCCACAGAATTCATATCTGCACCCATCGGTAAAACCAGGGCAAAGCAGAGCTTCTGGCATTCTGCTGGCTGTAAAGCACACTGGGCTGATCTCATCACAGACAACACATATTTGGGTCAGTATTTGTACCGTAACAATCCGAGGCTTCATCTAAAAAAGACTGGCAGAATCTGGGGGTTTACCTGAATTAAAGGACATATCTCTTGAGCAGTTAAACCTTCTACTTACTGGTAGTTAAGCCTCATTAGTAAACTACTTTTGTCCACATATTCATGACTTTTCCTCAAATTCAGCCATTAGTCACATTAACGCCCTGCTCCAGCGTTTAAAGCTAATTCGTGTTACAACAGTGGGGATTCCTTTGAGGGTTCCTGTCCCGTTTGTCATGGGGTAGGGGCTCAGGTACAGCTCAAATAGATATTAAAATGATAATATGATTATTTTATTAACAACCAATCAAGAGCCCCATGTCTGTCAGAAATGAGCAGGAAGCAGTTTTGACCATTGTGAAACCCTTTAAAAAGTATTTCTTTAAACCAGTGAATCCCTCCAGTCAGCAGCACTCAGGTGGAGTCCAGCCAGGCCAGTGAGCAGCTGTTATTCCCAGTACGTGGGGGTGTTACAAACTGGTCCTACTCAGGTTAAACACTAGAATTACCTTCTAAAAATATTATATATTAAATCCCCTAAATGACAGATAAAAAAAAGAAAAATCCCAGAAAATAGTTGCCAACCCAAACTGAACAGAGAAGTGGAGCGCTATAAAAGCTGGTTTCTGTATAGAGGACAAACCATCACACATCATTCCTCTGACCCCAGCCTGGACATCCCACCAAAGCCCGGCCACACCTGACCACTACAGCCCCCGTCCTGCCCCCCCAGGCCGGGCTCAGGGACACCTTAGTAGGTCCTGCCCCCCCAGGGACACCTTTAGAACCATGAGCACCAGAGGCCACTTGGCCATGTAGTCAGCCCTCACGCGCTGGAGGACAGGAAGTCTTTCGGTCATCAACGGGGCCAAACACTTCCCCAGGGGAGCACACCTCCACTAAAAGCCGTCCTCCTGCGGCCACCCGTGTTAGCCGGCGTCCCGGAGCCCCCCGGGGAACCGGGGACCTCCCGGAGCCCCCCAGGGAACCGGAGCCCTCCCGGAGCCCCCCGGGGACCCGGGGCCCTCCCGGAGGAGGCTGGCTGAGTCTGTCCGGGATCAACGGCCAGCTCGGACTTTTGGGCTCTTTAGGAGCACCGATGTGACAACTTCTGCTCCCACTCGCGTTTTAGGAGGAAGCGGGAGAGGGAAATAACGGTTACCGCCGATGGAGGGAGAACTCTCTCCTAAAGTCACTTAACGGGACACTTGTTGGTGAGGTCCCGGCGGCTCCGGGCTTCGGTTCCCCGGTTTAGAGGCTCCACGGACCGGCTCCCCGTCGCTGCCTAAGCCGCTACGCACTCAGGAGCTCTGAAACCAGCAGCCGGGTGGTTTTCCAGCGTGCGGCAGCCCGGCTGCGCCATTCCGGAGGGAACGAGGCTCGTTACCGTCTGTTCTCCCCAAAAGAGCCCAACTCCTGCACGCATTTTCCTCTGCCCGTTACAGCCACACAAAGAAGGAGTCAACCATTTCCAGCCCAGCAAGCGGTGGCATTGTTGTTGTTTTAAAAGAGTAGGAGTTGGAGGTGTAACTCAGACGAAAAGCAACAAAGCAAAGCGTACTTTTCCAACCATTAAATATGCACCACTCCGTCGAAGTAACGTTAGCTTCGGAGGCTACAGCGGCAAAAACTCACCTTTCTTGGTGGGGGTTGCATTCTTATTTCTTGACATAAAACTTACAAAAACGCTAACAGTTTACCTGTAAAAGTTTCTAGCTCAAAGAAAAGATAACGGTCAGGATATTTCAGTCTGAGTCAAGCGACCATGGCGAGTCACATAATTAGTAAGTTGAGTCCCGTTGAAAAACTGTGGCCCCACAGAACATAAAAACACAGCCATAAATTGACCCACGTCAAGCACCACACATCCGGCCAGACTTTCAGAATAAAACCACTCTCGAGCAGCACTTACGGATATGCTTCTCTAAATAAGAGGGTTTTCATTTGAAAAAAGTTATCTTAAAATGACAGATGACAGCACACACGCATCTTATAAATACCAACAGATGCAAAAGACCACTGATCATACCGTACGACCTGGTAATAGACAAAAGCACTAAGAATTGCGCAATTTCTTCATTAGCGAGTCTTCGAATTATTATAATAAAATATCGTTTGCCTAAATGTTCGTTGGTCCCATTTGTCAATGATAATGTTATGTGTTAAGTATGTCCGGCCGCGATGTTGAATAGGAATAACAAGATATACAAATTGATGGACGGACATTTATAAATGAATCCACTGGACGAGTCAACGACTATTTAAAGATTCTTTTGATCATTTTTAGCTGATCAAATATGGGATATTTTTGTATTTTCTTGTGGTTCAAACACATGTATGGTTTTGAAAATGTGTTTTCTAGCCTACTTTTATTGGCATGTATAACAGTGGAAAGTATGTGGAGGCTGTACCCAGTGGGTTGTTCTTTTCTCCAATTGGTCCACTTTTGTCACATGATAAGCCACTGCCTCCCTCCACAGTCAGATGAAGTTAAAATGATTATAGCTACCAGTTCCTGCAGTTTTCCAGACTAATTTATAATTAGTTTTAAATGACGTTCGATAGAAACATCAAGATCAGTGAAAGGAATATCTTGAAAGCTTATGTATACTTTTTATGAGAAAATGATCATTTGCTTTGTTTAGCATGTAATGTGTTTGTCCCTCAAACACATTATACGGACAAACACAGGTGATTACCCATTGTAAACTTTAATATCATTGCATTCTTCTTGTACAGATGTCTTGATTTACAACGTTTATTTACGACCGTGGCTCGTCAGGTTTGGCCATGTGGCGTCGTTACCATGGCAACCGAGTAGGTAGAGCTGGCAGATTAACTGCGATGGCGTCATCACTGCCACTGAGAGAGGATTTACAGACATTTCCTTTATCTTTTGTCGTAATCACAAGATCAGGACGCCGCAATTACGAGAAAAGATCTCCGAACTATGACAGATTTTCTCGTTTTTTTAATCCAGTGAACGCGACGCATTTCCGTAAGGCGCGAGCCCAAACTTGTACTTTTATTTTGAAGGGCAGCGCCCTGAAACCGGTTCCGCCGGTTATTTTTGAGTGAACCCCGGCCGCTTCACCTTCCCTTGCCCTGGCTTTCAGACTCCAGCGGGGTCAGTACCCGGATCCCGCGGTGAAGGGGCCCAGCAGGACCCGGTCCCGACCAGCACACTCAGCCCAGCAGCCCGCCCTCAGCGGCCATGTGCGCGTGCAGGCGGCTGCACGGCCCAGCGCGGGCAGCGCGCGGAGCCCTGGCTCCCGCCGGGGGGGCACGCGGACAGGGAACGGGCTGGCGCGGACACCTGGTGTCCGGTCAGAGCCTGAGCTCCAGCGGACCTCTGCGGAGTGACTTCTTCAAAGGTTGGTCAATCAGTAGCCAACGGGGAAACCGGAAGTGATCCAGAGTTCCTTCATTTAAAGAAAGCTAGTAAGTTTTATGCTCGTGCTCCTCGCCGTGAGGATCCTAGTTTTCTCGGCTAGCTTACGGGGGTCTGAGTCTTTCCCACCGGTTCTCCGGGGCTGAAACTGCAGCTGGACTCGTTATCGGAACGGGGGCCGGCTGGAGCCACAGTGGGCGGTGGGGTGGGGGGGGGGGGGGGGGGGGGTAAGGGGGGGTCTTCAGGAACTCTGACAGAGCTGTTTAAGCCTGAACGGTAACCAGGTGACATTTACCACTCGTCATTTTCAGACAGAAAATTGTGAGTTTGCGTCAAAACTTTCCACCCCCACGGAACAAAAAGCGCCCCAGCTGCAGAGTAAAGCTCCTCTCATGTGTATGTTTGCGTTCTTAGACTAACCATAGTCCGGGAGTTCGATATTTGAATGTCATGAAATATTAAGATGTGTTTTATTTTGAAACCCAACCCGCCGGCTCCTTCCGGCCTGCTGCAGCTGTGCACTGCTAGTAGGAAAACTAGAGGTGAATTGCAAATACTGTTCAGAGTATAAAATGACCTGAAGACCAGAGGCTGTTTGCAGAGAAGTGAGAAATCCGGGTTTCTCAGAGGATGTTTCTGACTGAGTAACACCGAAAGAACAGGAAGCTTGTTTAATAGATAAAAGTGCTCAAACATTTACTGTCATACTATTAAATATCCAACCTTAAATATTACAGATTTACTATGTTTTCATTTATGTTAGTACATGTTCGTAAACGACGTATTTCCCATTTTCCCAGAAAAACAGAATGAGAAGCTGTAACAGTGGTTATTAAGAGTTGTTCTTTATGTTTTTACCTGCTCAGACCTGGAGTCCCACTTTGCAGCGATGAGAAAGAAGGCCAAAGACGCTCTCCCCGGCAGCGGATGGAGTCCATTTGAGATCAACCCCAACCTTCCTCCAGAGAGAGCAGACATTGTGATCGTGGGAGGGGGGGTGGTGGGCTGGTCCATCGCCTACTGGTTAAAGCAGAGGGAGAGGGTGCGGGAGGGGGTCCGAGTCCTGGTGGTGGAGAGGGACCCCACGGTGAGCCGGCGGCCGTCAAATACTAGTTGTGTGGTTTGTTTTCAGGCTTCATTTGATCAGCTCAAAGTGTTGAACTCTGTTTCTCCTGAAATCTACAGTCATCTCTTGGTTTTGTTTACATCCACACGGGGGGCGGGGCGGGTGAGGCCTTTGGTCTCATCCACATGAACTGTGCTCACCAAAGCAGGTCTTTTCTGTCCATGCGGCCCAGACTAACTGACCCCTCCCTGTCCACCTGCTGTCCGCAGTACTCCCAGGCCTCCACGGTGCTGTCAGCAGGAGGAATCCGCCAGCAGTTCTCCCTCCCGGAGAACATCCACCTGTCCCTGGCCTCTGCACACTTCATGAGGAACATCAACGTAGGTCCCACTGAGGCTCACCGGGAACCCATGAGTCTCTAAATCAGTGTCACATCAGGTGACGCTACATGAACAAGAGCAGTTTGTGTTATATGTCTTGTAGTGCCGTTTGACAAAAAGGTTTCATTAAACAAAAAGGTTTCATTAAACAGAGACGGCTCCCGAAGCGGGCGCCTGGGGCTGAGTCAGGAAGGAAAGTTAGGACCAAAAGCCCCTCGTTCAAACACGTATTTCAGCCACCTGAGAACGTCTGGATTCTCTGACGTCTCATGTGACAGCATTTGAAAGCAGACGTATTATTTGCGTGTAGTTTCCAGGCGTGCTGTTGTTTGAATCCCTGTGTTCATCAGGAGCATCTCAGTGTGGTGAACCAGGACCCCGTGGACCTGCAGTTCAACCACTCAGGGTACCTCTTCCTGGCCAGTGAGGAGGTGGCTCACATCATGGAGAAGAACTACAACACCCAGAGGTATGGTGAGCCACTCAGAGGCAGCTGGGGGGGGGGGGGGGGGGGGGTCCAGGCCTCCAGCAGCCTCCTGACGCTGTGTTTCAGGCAGGCAGGAGCCAAGGTGTCTCTTCTGTCCCCCTCACAAGTGAAGGGCAGGTTTCCATGGATTAACACCGAGGACGTGGCGCTTGCCTCCTATGGTGAGTCCCACAGATCTGACCTGAGGGGGGGGCACCAGGGCAGCCACAGGGTGTGTGTTCAGCTCCGTTTGGGTTACGTTTGGGTCGTCTCTACTTCTAAACCCGATTCTTACCATTTGAGACGTCTCAGTTCAATTGTAAATCCGTATTTCCACATAGTTTTCAGGTGAAATGCAAAGCTGATTGGTGATCTTAAATGTTGGGAATACTCCCTGTAACACAGCCTGGGTTCCACATGGCTGTGTTACAGACAATGCTGGTCACCTACCGGAAACACACACCAGAGATTATTTACAGCAAGTTAGCTCGGTGTTTATGTTCAGGCGGATCCAGGAAAGTAAGTTATCTACAGGTCAGATCCTGAGCTTCTCTTTCTATCTCAGACAGTATGATTTTTCACACCAGCAGACAGAGTTTAAAGACTTGCTTTAAAAAGTCTGCTGGAGACGCTCTAATGCAGACAGTCTCCATCAGTCCAGGGCCGGACTGTAAAGCCATGTCCTGGCATCAGTCAGAGGGACCAGGGGCCCCTCCTGCCAGCAGCAATAACAGAAGGCTTTGTGGGAACCTTAATGTGGATTTATTTAGGACTCCTTCCCTTAATGTGAGTCATGTCATTTACCCTGTCAGAGCCAGCTCCTGTCTGATCTGCGCCTGCTTCTCTCCAGGGCTGGAGAACGAAGGCTGGTTTGATCCCTGGACTCTGCTGAATGCCTTCAGAAGAAAGGCCATCTCTCTGGGAGTTACTCAGTGCTTTGGGGAGGTCACAGGTCCGTTACACAACAAGTCACACAGTAAACATGGAGACTGGGGAGTGACTCCCCCCCTACAGGGACCTCCACACAGTGGACTATAGGTTATGATAAGCTGGTTATCTTTGTGTACTCCTCTTCTCAGCAGCCTCCAACATATTTTTTTATATATAATAAATAAGAATAGGGTGAGTTGACAATGATATGTAGTTTTAAGAACAGAAGCTGAAGATGGATGGAACCACCACCTGCTAGTTTTATTGAAATCATCAACTCTAAAGATTCATTTCAGACACAGAAGTGTCAAAAGTGTGAAAGTACATGTTTAGTAAATGACCAAAGTATTCATAACTACAGATGAAAAAAAATAATATCACAAATGGTGTAAAAGCCAGTAAAGGTAAATGCTTTGGGCTTTAATTCAAGGTACTTGATAGCAGCTGAATAGATTAAGTTATAGTACTTTTTAGAGGTGTTTTGGTAAAACTGTCTGTTTTCTATTTAAATGACCTGAATAATGTTTGCCTCGTCTACAGATTTTAAATATACAACAAACGTAATGATGACGGCTGATGGGGAATACGTGGACATGAAGAGGATACACTCAGTCAAAGTAAGGTGACAGGGTGGAGCACCCATAGCTCAGGGTGTCACACAGCTCTCAGACTTCCACTGGAAGCCACACAGCAGCTGCTCCTCTTTTCTGAGGCACATGAGGTGTTTGAAGACACGCCACTCACCCCTCCAAAGTATTCATCGGTGTTTAGGCCCCCCCTCACAGAAAGGCTTTGGCCAAGATTTGAACCAGAAACCTTTCTACTCCAGGAGTAAGCTTCTCCCAGCAGCATTCTGGAGGCTGAAACGGGTCTCTGGATCAGACCGTTGACAGAGCCCCCCCCCCCCCCGCAGGGCGTTTGTGTGTGGGGGGGTGGATGTGGTGACGCCTGTCGTTGGGCAGGTGCAGATGCCCAACAGCCTGGAGTACCAGCCGGTGGAGTGTGCCATCGTGGTGAACGCAGCCGGAGCCTTCTCGGGGAGGCTGGCCCAGATGCTGGGAGTCGGCCTTGGTCCCAAAAACTCTCTCTCTGGAGTCCCAGTGCCTGTAGAGCCCCGGAAGAGGTAGGTCAATCAGCCCAGCGGCTTTTCTCCTTTTTTAAAGGAAAAGAACACAATTCTGTCAACTGTCTTCCAGGACGGCGCCTCACAGCCCAGTCCTCTTGTTAACGCCTCTGCTGTTCATGATGGGCTTCAGTGTGTCCCCCACCCCCCCGTTCCTGAGGGCCTCTTTGTATGTGTAGCTGTATCTGTAATAGCAAGTCATTTTAGTCATTCATTCATCAAACCTGCAGCCCGAGGCTTTGAGTAACAAAACAAACTGAGCATGATTCCTAAACGGGTTATTTGAAGAAGTTTCCTTCCTCCTCAGGTGACCCGAGTTAAAACCGGTTGAGCCATTTCAAACGGAACCATGTCTCTGTGCCTCAGCTGTCATGGTGGCCCCTGAACGCCACACTGGATGTACACAGGAATCATTTCACAGGCATTTTTCATTGTGCATACAAAGGGATTTCACATATAAAACGCTGCTTTATTATCATTTAAAGTCAACGGAACCCTTTGGAAGTGTTGGGAATGAGCCGGTGGATCGTTGAGCTGGAGCTCTGGGGCGTACGGTTATTGCACCATTCTAACAGCAGGTGGCAGTAACGGGCCTTCAAAGGCAGGGCAGCTTCATTTGCAGAGCCCCAGTCCCACAGAGCCCAGATTATATCACAGATCAGGGGAGCCGGCTGAGTTAGTGACCCCTGCTCCTGTCTGGACACGTCCCTGATGAACCTCTTAAGGCTAGAAACAGATTCTCAGGGCTTTTTACGCTGTCTCAGACTGTCCCGTTCAGCCTGCTCCTCAGGGGGAAACGTTGTGAGGCGGGGGTTGGACAGCTGCGGTCACCTGCTCTGTGTGCTTCAGTAGATGTGTCTCTGGGTCCAGGCCCCAGAGCATCTCTGAGCTGAGCCCAGTTTTTCTGTCCGTCCGTTCTGGACTGCTCATCCTGCTCACCTTTGATAAAAACACGTGGTAAAAGTCTGTTTGTTAGCCTGGTGAGGCTCCATGTGCTGCTTTGGTACCAACATGTTCCCTGTGCCCTGTAGAAGTGTCTCTGCAGTCTGCTGTCATTCAGCTTTAGCTTGTAGGTAGCTGTTTCTTCAGCCTGTCTTTAGACGGAACTGTGGATTCCTTACCTCTGGATCCCATTTCATCAAGTCCCTCTTAGTTTCTAGACAAAAATGCTTTCTTGTGGTGCAAGAATTTCTTGTTCCATCCGACAGCTTTTACAGGGGGACTCGGCTTGGAGCCGCTGGCCCACCAGAGAAATAGTAAGAAGAATTAAATGATTTAGAAATTCTTGCCTTATTTAAAATCCTACCCCTGGTTTGTGAGAGGAAAGGTCAAATGTCCGTCTCCACATCAGAAACTGGTGTGGGGTGCCAGGCTGGATGTCTGTTGAATGATTTGCTTTGAGGTTGCTTTCTGTCTGTCAGGTATGTGTATGTGGTCCACTGTCCTGACGGCCCTGGCCTGGACACGCCCTTCCTGATCGACTACTCCGGAGTTTACTTCAGGAGAGAGGGGCTGGGAGGGAGTTACATAGCAGGAGTGTCCCCACAGGAGGTCGGTGCCATCTCAGGGCTGGTTTGGACTTCACATGTTCTCACTTTAAAAGGAGAACATCTCGTGCGTCCTCAGGTGGAGGAACCTGAGACCAGTGATCTGGAAGTGGACCATCAATTTTTCGAGGACAAGGTTTGGCCCAGGTTGGCCCTACGAGTTCCTGCTTTTGAGAAGCTTAAGGTGGGCTCTGATGGTGATGCCGTGTGTGGAGGTGCTGGGGGGGCTGTTACACACTCCTCTCTCCCCCTCTGGGCAGGTGACCAGTGCGTGGGCAGGCTTCTACGACTACAACACCTTTGACCAGAACGCCATCATCGGCATGCACCCTGCCGTCAACAACATGTACTTTGCCACGGGCTTCAGCGGCCACGGCCTGCAGCACGCCCCCGCCGTGGGCCGGGCCGTGGCCGAGCTCATCCTGGACGGGAACTTCCAGACGCTGGACCTGAGCGGCTTCAGTTTCCGGAGGATTCTGAGTCAGGAGCCCATGCTGGAGAGGAACATAGTTTAATGAGCCTAGAAAATGGACCCGTAATCAGCCCAGTCGGACAGTTCAGGTTATTACGGTTCTGCTTCTGAAGTGGACCGCCCACCCCCCCGCCGTCGGCTGGGAGGGGCTCCGGCCCCCCAGACCCCGCTGGGAATAAGCAGTTAAGAAAATAGATTGATGGATGTTGCTGGTTTTACAGTCATTTGCACTCTGGTCACATTTCCTAATAGTGACCACAATAAAGTCCAACTGAGAGAGAAATAGGAGTCGAGTTTTGTCTTTCTGTTCCCACAAGGAAAAGTTGTTGGCTTTTCTTTGTGGCGTTGAAAATAAAAACTAGTAATAAATGTTGAGTAAACAATAAAGAGTCAAGTAAGAAATCTAGCAGAGAAAATTCACTTTGACTATAGAAATGATCTGATAAGCCTACTGAAAGCCCTATCCTACTAAAAGAATGTTACAATCCCCAAATGTGCACCGTTTCAGACATTTTCATGTTATTCCTGTCGGCCTGATGATGTCACATGGTTACCTTTGTACTGCCTCTGTAAGAGCTGGACTGCATTACATCTATTTTCAGCCATCAATAAAAAATAAGATATTGATCCAGTCCCAGGTTGTGTTGTTTCTCCTCTGTAAAAGCAACAAGTGGCATTTCCTGCTGTTAAAGAAAAAAATGGTGTTTGGAGACAGACTACCAACATTTCAGGATAAAAGAATTTAAACCAGTATTCTGAAAAATGGTTAAAGAAGTGCCACAGAAAAGGCGGATATAGAAACTTCTAAACATCCCATCAATGTTCTAAACAAGTCAAACTATAGAGCCAGCAGCAAAGAAAAGAGGCAAGAATGTCATTTTTGTATTCAATCAATACGCTTAATTAGGTGGAAGTCAATGTGTTTTTGGGCTAACCCTATGCAGGTTTTCATATGACAGGAGAGGCTTCCGGCGGGCCAGAAACCCCCACCTGGTGGAGGGCTGCAGTGATAGTTGACTTTGTGGATCTTCCCCCCCTCTCCCTGCTGCATATCTGGAGCTCCGTCAGTGATTTGGGTTCTTTACCTCTCTCACCAAGGCTCTTCTCCCACGATGGCTCGGTTTGGCTGGACGGCCAGGTCTAGGAAGAGTCCTGGTCATCCCAGACTTCTTCCGCTGAAGGATTGTGAGGGTTACTGTGCTCTTAGGAAGGATTGTGGAGGCCACGGTGCTCTTAGGAACCTTGAGTGCTGCAGAATTTCTTTTGTGACTTGTCCAGATCTGGGCCTGGCCACAGTTCTGTCTCTGAGCTCCTGGGGCAGCTCCTTCAACCTCGTGATTCTGGTTTGCTCTGACGTGCACTGTGAGCTGGAAGGTCTTATACAGACAGGTGTGTGCCTTTCCTCAAGTCCAATCAGTGCAATTAAACACAGCTGGACTCCAATGAGGGGCAGAACCATCTCAAGGAGGATCAGAAGAAATGGTCACAGCAAAGGCTCTGAATACTTATGACCATTTGATATCTCCGTTTTTCTTTTTCAATAAATTTGCAAAAATGTCTACATTTCTGTGTTTTTCTGTCAGGATGGGGTTCTGAGTGTACATTAATGAGAAATAAAATTATTATTTGTTATTTTAGCAAATGGCTGCAATGAAACAAAGAGTGAAACATGTAAAGGGGTCTGACTACTCTCCGTGCCCACTGTAAATCTTGGCCTAATACTGGACCCAGACCTGAACTTTAACAGCCACATTAAATCAGTAACATCAGCAGCTGCTTTAGAACCTAAAATGTGGAGAAAATAATGAAACCCCTCAAGGATTTCATCATTTGACCATCTGGTTGATGCGGCCTGCTGAAATCATGTTTGAAAGTATCTTTTAGTTCATCCAGGTTCTATCATTGTAATGTTACATTGTTATTTGTGGTTTTGTCCCAGCTTCCTACCACAGACCAGCCACCCGACATCCCCACCAGCTAACGTCCTGCAGCCAAACCTCCACATGCACGCTCCCTCACCCGTTCTCTCCCTGTTGGCCTACTAAAGCGGGCCATGCCTCAGTCACAGAGACATTCGCTTCTGGTGGTTAAAACCTGAACAGGTTCTTACTGGCAGATATGTGCAGAGAGCTCATTTGAATCACACATGCTTATAAGATGTGTTTGCACATAGCCTCTGAGGTTGTGCTACAGAATCCCACCTGCTTCTCCAACCATTTCCTGTTCCCCTCAATTCCATGCCTCTGATGTCATTTGCATCCATCACTGCAGGGCATCGCATGTGTTCACGCTCATATCCTGCAGTAATGGGCTCCACACATGTGGAAACGCTCCTTCTGCAGCCAGCAGAATGCTGCTGGGATGCCACCGCGTTGTTTTGATGGAAAAGTAAGGGAGCCTTGCAGGCTCAAGCGGAGGGGGGGGCACCGGGGGGAATTAAACAGAGGAGCTCCTTTGTGTGGCCTCCTGTAAATCCTAAAAGGTCTCAGGACTGAAAACAAAAACAGCATGAGAGCTTGCAAAGCCATTCTGGCCCCATCCACTGACTCACCTTCTGCCTGAAAAAGCCCTGCTGGCATTCACCCCCGCCCCCCCCCCCCTCCCCCTCCGGCCGGTCAGACACCTCCAGTGTGAGGACCCGCAGGAATTCAGCTGCTGAACCCGCTGGCTGCTCTATGAAGGAGGGGGTCACCCCCACTGAGAGCTTTCCAGCTGTACGGAGCCAGTGTACATGGCATGTGGCAGGGATTAGGACATTTCACTGTGGATTAAAATCTTTCAAACCTTCCATGACCACCCGCTAAAAGAAAGGAGCCTGAAGTTCCAGCGCAGATTCAGATCCTGAGAGCACTTTGTGCCCATGGTCTCAGTGAGCAGGTACGTCCACACTAACTTTTTCTTTGCCTCCAATCAGTCATTCTGTGTGTTTTGTTCCTGATTGGTTGTTTAAAGGAAAGCGATCAAACCTTCTTAATTTCTTAAGATGTAAGATGTGTAACAGATTCAGAACATTATATATTTGTGGTGTTTCTGTATGTTGAAAAAAGGCAAAGAAGGACTCAGAGTACTAATTGAATGCTAATTGGATCGACTGAAATTCTGGGGGAAAACCCCAATAGCTGGAACAGGTGTGCAACACAACTCCTACGGGTCATTCAGCCTCAGCCCTGCCGCTGGAGGCTGGAAGCTGTGAGCAAAGAAAGAAGATCACCCCTCCTAAAAAGGTTTCTATATAATATAAAGCATTTGGGGCCAATCAACCAGGCTTTAGGTACTATTGGTAATCCAACAGAGCAGGTCTTAGGTGAGGCTGGAAGTGGAGCACATGGTTAAAGCTGCCTCTGCTCAGGAGTAGTTTCTGAATGGACTGTGCACATATCTGTAATACAACAGTGTGTAAAGGCCATGGATGGAAACAGCTGTGACCTAGCACTCTACGGGAAACCAGCATGTCACCACGATCAACATAAGCCCACGGATGTCATGCTTAAAGCATTTTCACTTAATACAGACAGAAATCAAATCTGAGTGTTATTTATATGTAAACTTTGTGTATAAAGACTGCAGAATTATCTGCACACAAACTGGTCAGATAGACGGAAAGACACCAGGCAAACATGAGTTCATGTTTTAGGGATAAGTCTGATATCTGGTTCAACATGCTAAAAATGAAAAATGCTCTCCGGGTATTACCAGAGGGAGGAGCAAGATGCTTTCAGAAGGTTGGATTTTTTCCCCAGCACCACAGCTTCTGAGATGGTGGATTGTGTGTGTGTGTCCTGCAACATGATACAACGGAGAATCAAAAATGATGAGCCAAAGAATGTTGAGCAGCCAGAATCATTTACACAATATGAAGGTTTACAATTATCAAAAATGATAATCGTCAGTTTTTTGCCAATTTTAAGAAGTCAGCAACAGGAAGCTGATGCAACATAGTAATAAACAAATCTCCACCCCCCAAAATAGTACTTATTTACATTTGTTTCAATTGTCTTTATATACCTTAGACGTAAGCAACAAAACTAAAAGCTATTTCATTGTGTTTGTTAATCAAAGGTTCAAACTGCTTACTAAATGATAGATTTAGAATCCTTATTACCATGGACCCTTAGCGTTGCATCAGAAGCTGAATCCCTTTTGTAAATGTTGTTCACACAGCGCTGGACGGGGCATTTGCTGCAGATTATCCTGCCGTTTGACAACTCTGACTGAGAGCACCAACACAAGCATCTGTGTTCACAGCAGAACCTCACCACCAAGCTGGACTTCTTTAGCTAATGTTCTTCTTTAAAAAGATGAGAAACTCCATCTTGAGACAGACGTTGTGGGATAATATGGTAGCTGTAGTTAGTATTTGTAGTGCTTTCATGGTGATCGGTGTAAAAAGCTGTCTGGGAAAACAAAATCATGTCGGGGCTATCATTTACTGTAATAAAGGACTTCAGCAGATAAAATACGCCTTTAAAATACTGACACACATAGAGCTTAGCCTGCTTTTTGCTTCAGAAATACAGAAAACTCAGTCAACGAATACTAATCACTGTTTGTGTTTGGGCTATAATGAAGACAGAATATCAGACTAGTCCTTCTGGATTAGCTCCAAATCGTTAGCAGGTAATATAGAAACCTTTAGACATGCTCTCCCGTTCTGCTGTTATTAAAACTGACTTAGTTTATTAGGTCAAATCTGACTAAAAAATGTGAGAATACTATTGCCCTCTCCACGGTGGAACTCGTGTTGTAGGACGTCTCTCCCTGCTTGCCAGCCAATGAGCCCGGTCTGTAATCCTGTCTCCTCTCTCAGCTTCACAATGTTCCAGCTGCTCCCGGGTCAGCACCAGCCCGCTGGACACCGAGGCCGCAAGACCCGCCTGGTCACCAAGGATGGCCACTGCAACATTGAGTTCGGCAACATAGAGTACAGCAACCACTTTGCCTTCCTGGTGGACTTCTGGACCACCTTTGTGGAGATCCGCTGGCGCTTCGTCCTCCTGCTGTTTGTGGCCGCCTTCACGGGCAGCTGGTTCCTCTTCAGCCTGCTCTGGTACTGGATCGCAAAGACCAACGGGGATCTGACGGAGCAGAACCGCACAGAGGAGCACATTCAGTGCGTAGACAATGTTAACGGCCTGACTACGGCATTCCTGTACTCCCTAGAGACCCAGACCACCATTGGGTACGGTGGGCGGGCCCTGACGGGCCACTGTGCGGGAACAGTGGCTCTGATCATCGTCCAGTCTCTGGTGGGAGTCTTCATCAACTGCTTCATGTGTGGGGTCATCCTAGCCAAGATCTCCTTACCCAAAAAGAGGGCAAAGACTGTCAGCTTCAGCAGGACAGCAGTCATCTGCTTAAAGAAAGGAAGTCTGTGTCTGCTGCTGAGAGTGGCCAACCTCCGAAAGACCTTGTTGATTGGAAGTCAGATCTATGGGAAGCTGCTGAGGACCACAGCCACTCCGGATGGTGGGACCATCATCCTGGATCAGGTGGACGTTGACTTCATGGTTGACGCTGGCAAGGACAACTTGTTCTTTGTGTGTCCTCTGACCCTCTACCACATGATCAATAAGTCCAGTCCGTTCTACGAGCTGTCCGCCGACACCCTCCCCCAGCAGGACTTTGAGCTGGTGGTCTTCCTGGACGGTACAGCCGAATCCACCAGCTCTTCCTGCCAGGTCCGGACCTCCTACACCCCACAGGAAATCCAGTGGGGCTACAGCTTCCTTCCCATCATTTCCCACACCAAGACAGGGAAGTACTGTGTGGATTTCTCAAACTTTTCCAAGAGTGTGCGGGTCTCTACGCCACACTGTGTCCGCTGCTTCGAGTCGGACGCAGACCAGAGAAACCACAACAGCCACAACACGGAGGGCCACAGCGACCAGCTCAAACTGGGCATCGACAACCTCGGCTTCCAGGTGATCGACATCCACGACTCTGTGGATGTCACCAAGATGTGAGAGCCCATCCTCTAAGGGCCATCACAGCCATCACAGCCAGGATGTGGGCATCAACACGTCTGTCTCCCATTAGGATGAAGACCCAGAAGCAGTCAGTGTGCAGAGAGAAGCAGACACACTCATGCTACAGTCACCTCCTTCATTTGATTGTTGCAGGCTCGTGAGACAAGAGCAAGAGTTGTGCTGCTTCTCACAGTCAAATCCCTGCTGGAACTCTGTTAGCTGACAGACAGCTGGAGGTTCTGACAGACTGAACATGAAAGGGGTAAAACAGTGAATGGCACAGTGGGTACGTGTAGAGCAGATTAGAGCCTGAGCCTGTAAGAATAAAAAACCTGTTCTTAAAGCTGCAATAGGAAAACTGAAGTAGAACAGGCCTGGGATTGCTCTTTATTCCTGCTAAACGACTGACTGTGGTCAGGATAAGAGTGTAGCTGTTTAAACACGACCAGTATACATTCTGTAGATCACGCTGTGTAACACTGCAATGTCTCAGGGATGTCCTCAGTTAGAATAAAAATGTGTTTTTTTTCACAATTTTTGGCCTAAGTGCTTTTTCTTGCCATATTTCAGTGCATCCAGATTAAAAATGCCATTAAAGAAATGTACGACGCATCCATTCAGACTTTATCAGGAAAGCTCTCCCTTTGTGCTACATGATGCTTTAACTCTAATTGTCAAATATTAATGTTAGGATAGCTTTTGCTCCGCTGTGACAGAAAAAAACACAATGTTTGATACATTTCAGATTAAAATGGAACGTCTATAAATAGAAGCATATTTT
>CAJRST010004446.1:356801-411916 GCA_907169785.1 Menidia menidia
GGTCTGAGAGAGCCGGGTCTGAGAGAGCCCGGTCTGAGAGAGCCCGGTCTGAGAGACCCCCGGTCTGAGAGAGCCCGGTCTGAGAGAGCCCGGTCTGAGCCGGGTCTGAGCCAGGTCTGAGAGAGCCGGGTCTGAGAGAGCCGGGTCTGAGAGAGCCGGGTCTGAGAGAGCCCGGTCTGCTGTTGATCTAAAACAGGCTCCAACACACTTGTCAGCGAGGCAGAGACTTCAGAAGCGGCTCTCATCTGGATGAGTTAACTGGGCCTCATCTGCATAACAATGAGCAGAAGGGTTGGTGGGGGTTGTCACAGTGAGACGACAGGACGGAGAGAGGGCCGCTTCCCTAACACAAACCTGATTACAGACTCACTCTGTGTCCGTGTTGAGGACATAAGACAGGCTGGTGACATCAGCTCCTCCTCAGACTGGGACAAACCTGCCTCTGTGACCACTGGAGCTCTGACCACCGACAGCTCCCACCTCTGCTGTATTTATCACAAAGTAAGGACACAGAGGTGGTCTGTCAGAGTCACACACGCAGCACTTATGCAATCATCTGTTGCAGTATTTCCACCAGCCTGTGCGGGAGAATGCAACCTGCTTTACAGCCATCTGTTCAGAACCAGAACCAGAGCTGAGGCTGAGAACGGCCGGCGGATACAGGAGGCTGCTGACCCGGAGCTGGGAGAGGACCACGTCCTTCACCAGAACAGCAGATCTGGATGAGTTCAGTCAGAGGTTTCTGCAGTCCCACCAAGGCAAAGGTTAGTAACCAGTCATCCCAGACACAGCACAGCTTTAATGAATTACAGTAAAAAAATAAATAGTACAGTATGTGTAGGATTATATTCAGTTTAACGTTGGTCATTTTGTACAGGGCAAAAACAAAATGAGCTCTTTCAAATACCACCTTTGGTTGAAGTAAACAATGAATTCTAAAAGGTAAAACATTACCCATTCAAGTGGAGGAAGAAACTGCCAGAAAAGACAGGTTTCTGACTAGGGGAGTCCAGATCCACAGGCTGCGTCCCTCTAACCGGAATGGAGCCTGAGAGCTGACGTCTGGAGTGTTGAGCCTGATTTGCTGTGCATGGAATGAAAGCCATCAGGAATCAAAGTATGCGCATTTCCATGGACAAAAAAGTGTCGACAGTTGCAGGAAAAGTGTGTAATTTATGCTCTTCTGCCGCTTTGTGCTTGCTGCCATCAGCCTCACATTCTGACCTCTGTCCAGGAGGAACCTGCTGAAGTGTGTAACATGCACTGACCACCATCACCACAGCAGCCTCTCACTCCACTGACCACCAAAACGTGGAATGTCTATGGAAATACGCTTCAAAACACAAAGCTTCATACACTTATGAAATTCATAGATAAGCTAATGTGGACAATGTGGAAATTTAGAATCATTTCAAGGCTGACTAAAACGTGCATGTAACATGATGCCTTGTGAAATATTTCACTAACAGTCATTTCTAGTGATGTCACATTTGGTTTTAAATACCAAATTTGACCATGTCATACGTTAAATATTTTGGCCTTTTCTAAATATGAAACTAGGCCTACTTAAACAAAGAAACAGAAAAATGCACTCAGAAACGGCCTGAACTGACCTCTGGGTGCGTATGGGAAGCAAGCGGACAGGCTCTCAGATGGACACGTGTTGGCTGAGGTCATGGATGTTGCAGATTACACAGCTGGAACCCTTGTTAGCAGGTTTGATTACATACAGCTCTGCAGAGCTCAGCCCTCCCATTAAGCCACTCACACCGACACGCTTTGGTCGGACAGAAAGAGCCTTTTCTTCTTTAATCCCATCCTTTACACTAATCATGTTTACAACACGAGCTGCTGCCTTATGAAGCCACATTTGGAACAAGAATGTCATCGTTCCTGGTTTACTATCTAACAGTTCATTCATCAGTTTAGTGACAGGGCTTTCTTTCATTCAGAGCCACCCTGCCATCAGGCCCTACAGCGGGTTTCTCAGCCCTGCTCCTCAGGGCCCAGTGTCCCTCCTGCTGTCCAGCTCCAGCCCAGGACCAGGACCAGGACCAGGACCAGGACCAGGACCAGGGCTGACCCTCTCACCTGGAGCCGGAACACGTGCAGGACTGTGGGTCCTGAGGACCGGGGCTCTACAGAGCCGACACCCGGTGAATGTGGAACAACATCCGGCTCAGCTCGTGCACCAGGTGGCACAGTTGCTGCCCCCCCCCCCCCCCCCCCCCTCCCCCAAAGACAACTGGTATAGGAGGTACACATGAACTGCATCGTCTGGTGTGAGGGAATAAGCGGTTACGATAATGGATGGATGGATGGATGTCTGGTGTGGAGGAAAATAAATGACTCAATGTGGAGCTTTATGGAAGTGGAGAGACCTTCTATTTATACTCAAATGGCTCCCTATGATATTAGGTAATATTATAGTATTGCATAATGATAACACATCATCAAATACTGTTATAATTGTTAGAACATTAGTGCTTGGTGCCATAACATTTAACATTTAAAATAGGGGCGGGGGTCAGAACTCCAGCGGTGATACTGGCTGCGCTCTCGCGCCCCCTGCTGCCCCGGAGGTGCATTTCCACCTTACTCCACTTCTCCTGCTCATTTGTTGACGGTACAGAGGTGGTGCACTTTTAGAGGGTCCCGGTTCGACTCCCTGGGACCGGGGACCTCTGTGTGGGGGGTGGGGGGGTGGGGGGGGGGGATGTGGCATTTGGTTGTAATCCTCACCTTCTGGCCCTAGATGTCCCCGTTACCCACACAGGCAGATCCAGATGACAGCTAGGCTGTAAAACGGAAGAAATCCTTTTTCAAGTCAATATTCAACAATACTTTTTATAACATGGAAATAACAAAGAATAGTAACCGTAATGTCAAGTGTGATGTAGGAGTCCCCTATAGCTGGACAAACAGCCGGGGCTGCTTAAACATGCCTGTGTTGTGATCAGGAGGCTGTGCTGCTGTGGACCTGAGGCCTGTAGAAACGGTTTCTCCACAGCGTGTGTGAACGGTGGCGGCCGTTTCCACCGGGTCCAGGGCCCTACTTCCTCCAGTGCAGACGCTTTGATGGATGAACTGGCCAGTGCAACCCCCCCCCCCCCCCTCCCCGAGCCCCACATCTAAAAATACTGAATATTGGTGACACACTTCCCAAAGTAGGTGCTCCAGAGGGTGTGAGTCCTTCTGTGCTCCCTCCTCATGTGGAGGCACACGGGGCCAGAACGGTCAGCAGAGCCTCTTCTGTGGACGGGCGGCTGGTCATCTTCTGTGGACGGGCAGCTGGTCATCTTCTGTGGACGGTCAGCTGGTCATCTTCTGTGGACGGGCAGCTGGACCTCTGCCAGCAGCCGTGTTGCTTCTCTCTGTTGTTCTTCAGCTGTAAGATGAGCTGGAGATTAACATCAATATTTTAGTGTAGCCAGCTAGAAGGGGTAAAACTGGCTTTAGTTCACTTTGGAGCCATCGGTGCCTGGGCTTCTCCTTTTGTAGTTTAATCGTGTTCAGGATCAGAAATCAGTCAAACACCTGCTGGAAAGGAAGATAAGCTGGTCATTCTTGTCCCTATCGGACATTTATTGAATCAGTAAGTTTGAACAAACGTCCCCAGCCTAAACACCAGACCGCTGCCTCTGTATTCCAACTGTTATGCTCATTCAGTGACCGTTCAGGGGGTTTCTTTCTTTAGTCTCTGCACAGATATCTTGGGTTAGCTGAACTTCTCCCATGTGGTAAACCAACTAAAAGTCTAGGTGTGGATCCTGTACAGGGCATCTGCGGGTCCCTGGTGCCCGCCTGAGCCCTTTTCCATTGTTAACAGAGACGGGGGGGAGGACGGAAGCAGCAGCCACGGCCACCAACCACTTTATAAAGATCTAGACCCGCTTTGAGGGCCGAACCGCTCCCACACGGGGGTGTTTGCCCCTTTAGTGTAAAGCGGTGAGGCTGAATGGATGTGTGTGGTGTCCTGTGTGAGCTCTGGGGGGTTCTGGGTGATGAACTGAAAGACAACCTTTCTTTTTAAAAATGTTTTATTTAAAGTTATAAATCTATCGGTTCCCCCGCCAGCTCTTGTGTTGAGCTCCGTGGTTTCTGCCCTGATCAGCGTGTTCTGAAGGGGTTCCCAGACCTCTGCCCCGGAGCAGGGCCCTGTCAGACTGTCTGAGGCCCACATGGATGAGAACAGCTCAGCCCGGCTCCAGCAGAGCACTCCCAGTGCCCCCGGACACAGAGCCTTCATGGGAGACGGCGTGGGGCATGGTGGGATGCTGGGGGGGTCAGCAAGAGGCTGGACTTTCCTCACAGTCCCGTTAACACATCCCCTGTGTCTGTTTTTAGCGTAGCTCCTTTTGTTTGGTCCTTTTGGTGATTTGGCGTCTTCTGGAGGGACGCTGCCAGACGGGTCCTCGTCAGAAGCCACATACAGTTTAGCAAACAAAAACATCTCTGAGGGCCGTCCACCAATGGCCGGCCTGACCAAACCCCTGTGAGAGTGGAGGCTTGGGGGATGGGGAAAGCACTATTAAACAACAAAAGTCACCACACCTCCACAAACAACATCAAATACAACTTCCATTCAGTCAGATCTCCCTGAAACAGGACTGTCACAGGGCAGGAGGCCACGCTACCCCCCCCCCCCCAAACCAGAGCTGTGCAGAGCCCCGTGGCTTCACAGGAACTTCCCAGAGGCGGTTCTTTCTTCTCCTTTTCCTTAAAGCAGTTCTCTCAACATTAATGGTGAGAAAAGAAGACTTCTAAAAATGAAAGGAGGCTAAGACTGTCCAGTCTGACATGAACCAGGCCACAAAGCTGAGCAGCGTAGACTTTTACAGGGGGGGGGGCACTGGGAGTGGACAGGCTGGTGGGCAGTGGTTTGGCCTCTCACCTGCCTCCTAAAAACCGCCCAGCTTTCAGCATTTGGGGAAAACAGCCTCTGAGACAAAAGCTGCTGAGCCTCCAGGTCTGTCAGGGCTGTTTATTTCTGCTGAAATGTAATGAGTGATTATGTGTAAATAAAAGATGAATGGAGCCATAGGCCAGCGCTGCTGCTAACAGCCCGCTCCAGCTCCCATCAGACCGCCTCTCATCCATTATTCAGCCCACAAATGTTTAAACACATTTCTAACTTTTTTCGTAATACATCCTAGTATTCCGATTAAAATCACGGCTAGAGCAGCAAATTACTACAAATGACTGAGGGGCTTTTTTCTTAAGAGTGCCTGTGCTGACTCACGTTTGTTGCCTTTGTCTAACCGTTTGCTCTACAATAAATAAGAGATGCACAGATATCCACAAAGCAAAGAGGACTAAGAACAGAAGAATGTGGGAAAGGCTTAGATTACATGAAGGCTGGAGGGATAAAGTAACCCCTCCAAAATAGGCTAATTATGGTTTTGCCTTGGGCAGGATGCAGCCTCAGAGGGCTCTGGTTGGCATGTGATGGAGATTGCTTACAAAGACACTAACCCTTTAAACCACATCGCTCTTTAGGTGTGTGGAGTCCACTCGTCCTCTGAGCATTAAGAGAGCCTTTGGTTAGCATGTCGGCTAAGCTAGCAAAAGAAAGAGTGATTTATGTAAGTGGGCACTGACTATAAAAGGCATTTTCATGTCAGGCTGTAGTGAGCATGCACTTGTGGGTAATTCATGAAGAGAATGTATGTTCCAGAGCAGCAGCATGAGAACCACCATCCCCAGCTTTCCCTCCAGCTCTGCAGCACACAAACCTGCTCAGTCTGTTCAGGGGCTGATAGATAGATGTGCCCCCCCCCCGGCAGCTCAGTCTGGGGGGGTGAAGCCCAGCGAGCAGCAGCTCTTCCTTCAGCTCGGTGAGCGTGGAGCTTTGAAGCCAGCCGTTTCCAACAGGATGAAGAAATAAACGGCTGATATGAGCTCACTGACTGGGAGCTCACTCCCACATAAAGACACGAGGCTTTGGGTTGTTGTCCGCCCCCCCGGCACACGGCACCGACCTCTGTTCTTGGGGGGGGGGACACCACCTGGACTCCAGAGGAAAGCCGCTCTGCTCTGAGCTGCCTGGACCTCAGCCTGTCCAGATGGATGCACACCACCGTCCTCCTCTCCACCTGTGTCATGGAGGAGAGCACATCCATCACAGCTCCCCCTGTCTCCGACATGGAGCTGGACTGAAGGAGGTGTGTGGATCCAGAGCTGGGTCAGAGTCTAAACACAGGAACCAGCTCCAGCGTGGTCAGCGGGCAGAGCGGGCAGCAGCGCCTGGGTCTGCGCTGACAGAGCGCTGAGCTCCACAGGGGGAGGGCATGGAGCTGCTCGGGGGGCAGACACTGGGCTGGTGGCCCCCGGGGTTCAGTCCAGATGCCTGCAGAAGCCCCCCCGGCCCGGACGAGGCTGGACCATGCTGCCCTGTGCTCAGAAATAAGCCTGGGTCCTTCAAGGGGAGTGCCCCCCCCCGCCTCAGCCCAGGGGGCCCCCCCCCCCCCCGGCCCCACCGAGTGGCTGCCCCCCCCCCGCTGCCTGTGTGACCGCCTCTGTTTGGTGTCACATGTCAGAGGCTGTGAAGCCGCCTTTACCCCCCCCCTCCCCGTTGATTAGCGATATGGCGGCTCCGGCTGCTGGGGGCTGGGCCTGTGGAGCTGCTGGACCCGGACCGGCCGCCCGTGGGCCGGCCAGCCTCCTGGGAGCTGACCGATGACCCGGAGTCCCACCGGCTGGCCGTGTCCGGGGAGGGGGCTGCTGGGGCTGAGGATGTGGGGCTGCCCCCCGTGGGCCTCGTGTGGGGCGCTGCTCACATGGCCCGGGGTGGGGGCAGGGGGGGACACGGGGCAGTGGGGCAGCAGGATGGCCGGCGTGAGGCCGTAGCGGACCTGGAACACCCTCAGAGGTCCCTGAGCCAGGAGGCCGTTGGGCCGGGGGGGGTCCTGCGGGTCCTTCTTGCCCTCGTGGACCTGGCTCTGCTGCCCCCTCTCAGCTTTACCCGCTGGCTTCTGGGCTCGAGTAACCTCCTGCATCTTCTCCGCCTGGGCCCTGCGGATGTGGTACACCTTCCGGAAGCTTTGGAAGGACTCCAGGAACTCCTCCAGGCCTACGTTCCCGTCCATGAACTTCTCCAGCAGCTCCTGTGAAGCAGCAGGACAGTCAGTCATCGTTAGTTAGGGTCCAACTTGGATATCAGTCGGAGCAACAGAAAAAGAATTCTTCGGGACAATTTGCAGCCAAATGAAGTCAAAGGAACTTTATGGCCTCAAAGGCTCGGCCCGGTCTACTCTACTGTAACGCTGCACGCAGGAAGCCAAACCGGGGCTAACCTCCCTGTAGATGTGTCACAGAAAACTACCAGCACTGAGCAGCAGTCAAGCTTCACCCCCCCCCTTTTTTACTCAACTCCAGCATCTAAATATACATGAACATATGTGTACAGATTTAGAGACCTGTGAAACATGGAATTTGATTTTAGGATGGTAAACTGATTTTCAGGAACTCAACACACAAATTGTTTTTAATCTGGATACATTTTCCCGATTGCCTCCTCGACAAACGTCCTTAAAATATCATTAGTTTTGTAGAAAATGCAGAGAAACAACAGGATATGTTTTTTTCAGCTCAACGTCACACATCTGCTGTGAGTGCATCTCTGCAGACTTATGGTCACCTCTCCTTCATTCCTCAGTCCCATGTGATTGGTGGACTTCCTTCCCTGTCACAGTTCCTCCTTCTGACATGGACACCGGTCAACTGACATTGGGTCCTGAAAAATGTGCTGGATGCACTTACAGTCTCCCAAGGTGTTAGGAGCACAGTGGAGGTATGGACTGGAGCCCACAGCATCCACTGGGGTTCAGGACTAATGGCACTCACAGTGTTTCTTTGCAAGAAAGGTTTTGTTGTTAATCATTGCATGGAAAGAACAGAACCAATCTCCATCAAATCTCTTCTAGCTGTGAGAGTTACTATAGAAACAACTGCTGCTGAAGGGGGACCCTGATCTGAGCATCTTTGGTGTATTTGTAGAAGGATTCATCTAAACATTTCAGAGTACTTCAGGTAGTTTTACAGGATGGATTGGGGCTCTTATACATCTACAGAAACTGATTCCACTTCCGCTGTTTCTGACATCTGAGGAAAGAATGCAGACTCTAATCTCATTTCACGCCCTCACAGAGAAACAGAGAGAGTCAGGCCTGTCATCTTACTGCCACAGCCTCCACTCTGTCTGATCTGACTGGCTGTTTAGCCCCGCCCAGTGAGTCCTGGAGAAGGCTGCTGTCTGAGCCTCTGCTCTAAAACTGAAACTCCAAAGCACAAAGCCCCAGCCCCGGAGGATGGATGTCATAGATAAAGACAACCCGGCTTCCATGTGAATACTGAATGTTCATGTTTTACAAATGACAGCATAAAGCGGTTCTATGGCAGGAAAATAATATTTTTAGGTAATGTTTTTACATCAGGGCAGGTGAGGTAGAACAGAAAACTGAATGGAGTGCTATTTAAGATGTTTCTGCCTGAATCATCTAAAAGGCCAGAATGAGAAGTACCCCAAATGACAACGTTATTTGCTTCCTTTTTGTCCTACTCATGATGATCCCCTTATTCACAGCAGCTTTACATGATATGAACGCGTTACCTTGAAGAGATTTAAAGGAATGTGAGAAATGCAGATGAGGAACCAGGATTCCTGCCAAATTCTGGGCATATTTACACTCCTGATGATCTGTTCTTCACATATGAGAAAGACACAAACCAGACAGCAAAAAGAGCCCTGCTCCAGCAACTGCTTAACCCTTTAACCAAAAAATGGGGAGAAAATGTATCTTTACAATGTTTCATGTTTCTATTTGGTCCTTTAACAAAATCTGAAAACAGAAATCATTTAGAATATTCATCATTTCTTACTGTGTGCTAAGTCAAAGCTACTGTGGTGTATTATTTTGCCCGCTGTTATCAGGTCTATCTGATTGAGTCCGACAGGGTTTGGACCAAAGCTTTTACCATTAAACAAAGCTAAACATCTCAGAAACCGTATGTGTCAAATCTGATGCTCTGGCCTTCATAGGGTTAAACAGAAATGATCATTTCAGCTTTTTTTCATGATGTAAACCTAACCTGACAGCCCTGTGTTTCCTCACCTCAGCCCTTTCCAGAACAAACTATCCCTGACCACTTTAGAGGATGTCGGAAGGTCTGATTTGTGGAACAAAGAAAGGTTCCAAAAGACTTGGGTTCATCGGCTCTCACCACGAGTGCTCATGTCACTACCTGAAAAAGAATCCTCCAGACAAGAAAGTGAGATTGGGCCAGAGTCTTTGGAGGTTTAGATTTGTGTTCAACACAGAGGTCAAGAAGGGACAAGCTCTTCCAGCCTTCCACAGAAACCTCTGTTTGGTATTGTTGGAAAAAGCATGACGTCACATTTCAGTTTCCCACTGAACCGACAAGCCTCTGAAAACTCTGAGCCAAATGTTTGATATCCAGATAGTCATAGACCACTTCCACAGCGGAGAGCTTTGATGGTGCTGATTCAGGCCGGATAACTCAGAGCCTCCACTCAGCTCAGCCGGGGGCTCACATCCAGGTCCTAATGGCCTTAGGAGACCATGTCCCCACATTAGACCTTAGGTTCCAACAATGCCAGTGCTGTTGTAGGTGCGATTTCCAGTTAGCTGGAGAGTCCTGCAAAGCTTAGTGGGTTCAGGCTGCTCTGGAGAGTAAAGCTATCCTGACTTTCAGTGTCTTTACAATAGTTGACTTTTTTCCTTGTGTGTCATATTTGTATTTTGTTTGCACATCATCACTCTTATTTATAAGGGTTGTGTGTATGATTTTCACGTTTTTCCCTTAGTGGGAGAGTTTTTAAACAACCCGCTGCCTCCCTGGTCCTCACATTAAAACTACCTGTGAGGGATCCTCCATTAACCCATCACCAGATACAAGTGCAAGTAGAAAATAAGAACATTCTCTATTCTGTTAAGCATTGCCATTAATGAGTCCGGAAACATTTGTCCTACTCAAAACAAACGAGTTGGAAGGAGCTCCAGTTGACTTTGTCCTACACTCTCTCAGACAAAGGGTCTGCCTGTGTGTGCAGGCTGAGCTCTCAGCTCACACTCCTCATGTCCCTGCATGCAGGACAGATTCAGAGCAGCTCAGAGACGCCATCTATAAGATACCAGCCTGCAGGCATGTCGACAACACATGCAAACAGACGTGTGCACGAGAAGCCCTGTCCTCAGCTGCTCGGCCCTCTGGGGGTGGTCCGGTCACAGCTGGGTTTTACACACCTGTGAACCTCATCAGGTGAACTCTTCTCAGATCTGCTCGGCTGGTGTTGCCCATTACAGATCTACAGGTTTCCAGGATTATATTTCAAAGTCAACCGTCAGCAAGCAAAGTTAGAAACTAAAACTACCCTGCTGAAAAAATGTAGGTTTTTAAATGGTAATTCCTTATTTCTATGTGGCAGTTCGTCTTCAGTTAAGTCATATTGAGAGAATCTCAACAAAATGTCTATTTCTGTTTTTTTCTCTGAAATGACAAATGTCCTGTTGATCAGACAAGGGAAAGTCCTAAATAACACCACAAAAGTCGCCCTATTCCAGCAGGCGCTGATGCGTTCTGATGGGCTGCCTAGTCTGCAGAGAACAGAGCAGCGTACTGGGAAAAAGACTAGCTGGTTTTGCTGTCACAAGGCTCAAAGTCTGACTGAGTGTGGTGCTCCTACCTCAGAGTGCTCCTCCGCATGTGCCACCTCCTCCTGCAGGAGGCTCTGAGCCATCTGCAGGCTCCGCTTCTGGCCCCCAGCGCCTGCAGGGACAGAGAAACAGCACTGACGTACGCTGGGTGACAGAGAGGGATCAGGACTTCTCTGGAGCACGAGGGAAAATCTAGAAACCACAAAACCACTGCAGAGAAAAGCATTTTCCAAACCAGAGCGAGTGCTGGTGGTATGTGCTGATGAGGAGACACTGGTGATGGGGGTGGGCAGCTCCTGGCTTGAAAAAGGGGGAAAGAGGCTGTAAATATTCAACTGGGAATTATTTTGGTAGACTGGTCTCAGTTCGGTGTGACCACAGGACTGAAATCCACTCTGGAGCTTCATTTTTACAATCTCCTCACATCAGTTCTACTTGCTCAACAACAGAAATGAACAAAAAAATCAAATGAAGAATAAGAGCTTACTAAACCAATGCATGCAACGCATGGACATCATTCATGTCTGTATCGCCATTTAAAGGTGGAGGAGACTCGGTTGGTTCAAATTGAATCTGTCAAATAGGATTGAGAGCAGGACATCAGTAACGTTGGCTGGCCAGATTGTGCTGTGACTCTGAGATGTGTCAGCAGCACCAGGCGCTGGTGAGTTTTCCCAATCTCACCGCTTCCACTGCATCACAACTGGAGCTTCTACTAGTTTTCATAACTCTCTTGATCAGTACATGCTTCTTTAACAAGCACAGTGTGATGGGAAGCCTGGTAACAAGATCATGTTCAACGTAAGTGATAGACGGTACGTCCCCCAGAGAGATGTGGGAGAGATTACAGCTCCTGACGGTAAAGCGTGAAGTCCTCCTGAACATCAGGCTCACAGGTGACGACGGGCACTGGCATTGACTGGTGTGTGTCTGTACTCCTCAGCTTTTCATCGTCAGGAGAAGCTTTCCCACATTGAAAAGTTAAAGCCAGTTATCATGGGATAAGTGTGTGTCAGACGAACCAAAAAGCTGGTCAGAAAAGGCTAATGCAAGTTAAAAACAGGCTCCCGCCGGACCTGCTCCGACCTCTTTTTTGGGCTCAGTATTCCCACATCACAGCTGTTAACTCGGTGTGTAAAATGTGCCAGTTTCAGAGGGAAGAGACACCCGACACACAGAACACACACTGGGAGAATAAAAGATTTGAAAGGCTTTTACCCTTGAAGGGGATCAACTGAACTGTTATCCATCCCTCTGTCATTCCCTGAAAGAAAGCTAAAAAGCTGAAGCTGAATCTGAAGACATAATGATGAGGAATGCTTATCAGCATGAATGCTTCCAGCACGGTCTGCTGTTCTAAACGGTTTTGGGTTTAACCACCGGTCACAAATACAGTTCTTTCTCTCCTTTCATTCTCAGGCTCTTTTGCAGCTCACAGTGCATGCTGGGCCTCCTGAGAGCAGCAATGGCATTAGGACCTGGGGAAAAGGAGCAGTAATAACCACTGTGTACATCTGAAAATGACCTGATTGCCTCATGAGCAGCTCTCCATGTTAGATGGCTGTCCAAAATGTTACTAGACCCAGGCAGGAGCTATACGCCACACTCTGACCTGTTAAAGCCTCCCAGATGTGGCAAAATCAGTTATTTCTGTCTCTAAAGTGTAACAGCACTGTCCGAGAAATAAGGCTCTACTCAAACCGTGCACACGCACAGGTTTGTGGTCATGCTGAAGATGTTCACAAAGACACTTCTAGAATCTACAAATAATGTCGAGCCACAGGTCAGTAAAGTAACAGAACACAACAAGACTGAGACTGGATGAATCCTTTTCATACGATGACACTCATCTAATTTACAGCCTCCACCAAGGCAGAGGGAGAGCCAATTATCATGGGGCTGCATTATCTCAAGCCCCCCCCCCCAGGGCACTTGCGGGGGGGCTGGTAATGTGTTAATGTGACTAACAAAGGTCAGCAGACTCATGCACAGTTCTGAGGTTCACACACTTCTTGGTGGTGTTTCAGTGGCAGCCTGGAACTAGCTTTATTTCACAGTGAGTAGCCATACCAACAGAAAAAACAAAGACAAAGTGTCTATCAGATCCAGCCGCCCCCGGCAGGGCTGCTCTCGGCCTGGCCTTTGCATCCTGAGCACTGATTGTAATGAACAGACTTGACCCAGCCGACTGCAAAGTGTCTCTGCTCCGGTAGGAGATGATGTGACAGCCACGCTACCCCCAACAAGTCAGACTGGGTTTAACAGAGGCTGCGGGCAAGGAAAGGTCAGAGTAATAACTGGAGGAGAATCTCCACCCCCAAGACAGATCTGTGTGGGGGAATACGGATATGTGTGCAGGCAGCTGCTCTGGCAGTCAGGAAAGTCTGTTTAAATATTCTCTTGTACTGGAGGCGTTGGCTCAGAAGTGGCACATTAGCATTAAAACCCCACCACAGCCTCCATCAACCTCCTTTAGGTTTTACAGTGAACGCAGCCCTCCATTACTCTGTCACCTTGACATTAATAATCTTTAACCCCCCATTCCCATGTTCCCAGTGTGTCACGTGTGCTGTAGTGGGAGCAGCGTGCGGTGGAGGACTCAGACCCTGCACGTGCTGGGGGAGGGGACGGTCAGGCAAACATGCCTTCTTATGCGACCCATATTTGTGGAGCTGCCCAGGCAGGCAGAGCTGGAGGCCTGGTGCCTTACACTAAGCTCCCTAAACAAGGGAATGGTGTCAGTGTCGGAGTCCCACTCTTTGTCTGGAGGCTGATATGAGGCAACAGTACAGCTATGGAGCACACATTTCCAGGGTCCTGCCCACTATATGTTAAACAACAAACAACTAAAGCAGCATTCAGCACCTTCATCCATCCATCCGGGTGCTTCAATGTTTACTCCTGCTAGACTCATAGGGGGTTGAAACCCATCTCAGTTGTCATTAGCACAAAATATCTAACGTCTTAGTATTTTTGAGATGTTCAGACAAAGTTAAAGCTTATGATGCTTGACTGTTTGACGCTGACATGTGAATCCACAGAGCGGATGACTTGTTTCAATAAGGTCGTGATCACAGCAGAGCTGCTCCAAACAGTACGACAACTGTGTCTGTTTCTGCGTACAAACACAGCTTTTGGCATGTAAATAGAGAGGCATGCAAAGTGCTACACATACTATTAGTTTGTATTTACAAGCGTAAAACTCAACCCCCAAAAGCATGAGAGGAAAATAAAACACTCTTGCAGTCTCCTCTGTGCTAGCTGGGACTTACAAACCCAAAGCTTCTCAGTGTGGACGGGCTGGCCTGAGAACACAACGGCAGAATGCTGTAACTATTCTTAATTCACTTAGAAACAGGTGAACAGGGATCAAACCCGTGTGTTGCACCCTCTTTTTGTGAGTCGCTTTGGCTAAAAGAATCTGCTAAATGCATAAATGGAAATGTGAACCGAAAGCTGCCATTGCTTCATGGATCTGTTACAGGCACACATGTGGGTGTTCTCTTTAAAGCCACGATGTTCAAATCACATACTAATAAGGTGGCAACAATTAATGCTGTAAAAACAACTTCTGAATGGAAGGAGAGGCCAACAAAAGAATTTAGCCTCTGGAGCTCATGAATATTCAGCTAATTTCAAGTCAAAATTGATGCACATTGCCAGGGAACCTCTCTGGCTGGATGGAGGCTGGAGTGAAAAGGTCTCAGCAGGTCACCAGTGCTTTTCTGAACAAGCCTCTGCAAACAGAAGGCCGAAAGAGGCTGGGTCCACTGAGCAGATGGACTTAGTGATCCCGTCCCTCTGCTGTGACTGGAGTCAGTCCACAGGGTCCACGGGAAGCTAAAGGACCCACTTTGCGTAGGCCAAAAGAAAGACGAGTGCAATATTTTTACAAAGAAGAATGAAAAAAAAGAACATTTATCAAAGGGTTTAAAGAAGATACATGTGCTGACCTTTATGATTAGAATAATATCAGGATTAACTGATTCTATTGCAGCACAAATATTAGAAATTTCTCATTAATTTTCTGACTTAAATCTGAGCATTTGCAGGCCTCAACTAATGTCCAGAATTCACATTTTCAAGATATCAGATATTGAGATTTTTTTGTCTTAATCAATGTCATTAATGGTGATGATTACTTTTCACTGTTTTTCTACAAACAGAAGCTTTCTTTTGTAACTGTGGTGGTCATGTCGACACCCTTCATCATAGGATTCATTCAGAAAACTAGCTTCAATGTAAGGATTAAACTGACTTTTGGATGCGTTTAACCATGTTTCCCCCCTTTAAAGCTGAATTTCTGTGTGTGTCCCAGCTCTCCGCCCACACCGTCCAGAGGACACAGCCCGCTCAACAAAACAATCAGATCCGCTGTCAGGCCCTGAAGCCCTGCAGCTCTGACTTCACTAATGTCCAGTCCAGGCAGGTTTAAAGTGGCCTCCGGTGATCTGAGAGGATGTGAAGTCAAAACACACATCGTGTCCCTATCAGAGCGCTGCTGTGGAAACACTGATGGATGTGACAGCCTCTGTGGATGCTCTACGGGCAAACAGCCGTCGTTCAGCAAAGGGCTGATGTCAGCATATTAACTGACCCTGCTGTGTCCTATGGTGAGATAAGCTGGGGGAAAAGTTCATCCCTGGCTCAAATTAGAAAGAGAAGCTGAGAGCATTCCTCTGCTGTTGGAGAGCCTGGCCATGTGTAGTTAGAGACAGAAGCTATGGGAAAAAAGCAGCGTTTAGCTGCTCTCAGTCTCTTTTGTCATTCCTAACACGGCCACAGCACGTCCGTCCAGCCGAGCTCACCACAAAACCTGCCTCTGAGAGGACGCCGCCTCTGAGGGGACGCCGCCTCTGACTCTGAGAGGAGGCCGCCTCTGAGGGGAGGCTGTCTGGACGCGCTGACAGTGAAGTCTCAGGTTAGGGTCAGGGTTTGCCTGCGTGGGCACGGTGACAGGAGCAGTGGTGAGCCTGGGCTGCACACACCACCAGGGTGTGGAGCAGCTCATCAACTATTTTGGTTCAAGTGCGCACACTCTGAAATAGGAGTTGCCGCACCAAGGAAAAAAACCCTTATTTCCTTGTGTGAACTGAGCTGAACTCACACAAAATTAAAAAGATAATGATAAAATACAACAACTACAACTAGACTTCAGTTAGAAATCAGCATCTGTGTGTCCAGCCGACTGCTGCCACCTGAACTCAGGTAAACACACACAGTGTGTGTGTGTGTGTGTGTGTGTGTGTGCGTGTGTGAGTGTGTGTAAGAGAAAGCCACTGTAAGGCAGCGTTTGTGAAATGTGTGGTTTCAGATTCAGAGGTATGCTGCACGTGCACTGCAGCTGTGCGCTAGCTGCAGTGGGTTAAGCAGCATTTCACACAGAGGGGGGGGGGCAGCTGTGGACGCTCCCCGACACTCACACCAGTGCAGATGCACTGGAATTCTGATGTAAGCCAATTACTACAAGGGGAGATTTACAGGAGGGGAATTTAACTGGCACATGAGACTTGTGCAAAAATGTTCGATTTTACACTGAATTTAGCACAGAATGTGCTGCACCCACTTTCATGTATTTGGGCTCAGACGTCATTAGAATAAGTCAGAACAGAAAGTAGAGGCTTCTTGAGAGGCCTGGTTTTATTTGATTCTATTTCATACTTTCATCTTTGTTATTGTTCCTTTTTTTTTACATTACAAAATACTGTGTAATACTGAACTGTTACACAGAAGATTTTTGTTTGGAACGTAACGTGTGGAAAAAACACTAAATGTAAATGGAAAATAAGCTAGAACCTTAGGCATTATATATGTACACTGTCCGTTTAGTCACAGCTACAGTAAGAACCCCTGTGGGTCCTGTCACGTTTGAGGATCTGTCAGTCAGAGAGGACACGGCTGGTGGAAAGAGGCCATGAATCTATAAGATGAGCAAAAAGATGAGCTGGAACAGCTGCAGTCTGAACAAGCAAACACACAAAAAAACATCCATTCTTGTTTTCAAAAAGCCCAAATTAGCACACTCCATACCCAGAAGGCATCCAGTAATCAGCTACTGGAGGAGAAGTGTTGAGCAGTGTTGGCCTTCATCTGCTTTTTACACACAAATAGGTCACGCTGTTACAAAGGGAGCCTTGCACTTTGTATCTGAGGCTTACAAATCAGCAAGCAAGTCAGAAGAGAATGGCTTTACTGCCTCCTGTAGAGGGCTGCCAGCGGACAGCAACACAAATCCTGACTCACCCCACGCCCTCCAAACATTTCCAACAAATAATGACATGAAATCAGTTAGACTTCATCTTTTTGTCTTTCAGTGGGTTGATAATCTTTCCCCAGCAAGTTAAAGCCATGGTCAGCCTTCTATTCTGAGAACCCACATGGCTTTTTAATTCAGTCTACTGTACATAGGGGACTTTTTCCAGAATCCAAGAAAAGAAGAACATTTTGGGCTCTTTATGTGTGAGGTTTAACATAAATAAGGCTGATAGAGTTTGGACATCTGAGGCGTTAGACACACAAACAATAAGTCATCAGGATTGGGTGGAGGAGGAGAGATGAGGATCTAAATGCAGGCAGCCAGCCAGGGGCTCATGATGTTTGTTAAAAACTGAAACCAAAAACGCATCTGAAAGCTGTAAGCTGAACTCTGGAAGCAAAAACTACTACATTACAGCCCAAACTGACAGGAGGAAAGGTGACAGAAGATGTGTTAACAGACATCCAGACAGGGTTCCAGTGTAAGCCGTTTCTGACTGAAGGCCTCTCAGACAGCAGCACGCTCACAGGCCGGCTCTCCATCCACCATCAATACGCCCACACAGCAGATAGCTGAGCCCTTTCTGACCCAACCCTGAGATTCAAGGAAGAAAATCCCTTAGCCAGTTGTTTGTTTCAGACACCTACAGATGGTTGTTGCATCCACGGGTTAGGCGGTTTCTGGCCTCTGACAGAGGCTCTCAGCCCCTGTGCTGCCAGAGCCGAGGGCCCAGGGTAACCTCGCTACCAGTGGAAACTCCAGAGGAGATTTCTGAACCAACTCCTGTCAGTTACACAACTCCTTTCTTGCATCAAATCGGCTCTGAAACAAAATATGAACGTTTTATATGAGAAGTTTTCCGAGCCTGCAGCCACATTTGAAATCCAGACCCCATAAACCACAAATGAAGAGCCTTTCCAATCTAGCGCAGCCTGCAATGGCATTCTGTCTCAGAAAGGAACGTTTCTATCAATCATATTTCATATCCCTGCCAAGTGGTAGGAGCATCCAGCCCCCAGACATGCCCCTTTGGACACGCACCCCGGGCCAGGGACAGGCTTTGCCTGCTCCCTAACTGATGCTGGATTTCCTAGCCTAGAGTCATTGGGTAAAGGGAAACTTTCTTGCAATGGTTTGTATAATCTGCCCCGAGTCTAGAGCCTCTGCAGAGCCTGCTTTTAGCAGGAATGCAAAAGCAGAGGTTAGAGCAGGTCTCCAACCACATCCGACTTGTTGGCTCTGAAGGTTTGATCCCCTCACGGGCACAGAGGCAGAGAAAAACGTCCTGCTGTCACAGAGTCATGAGCTCAGATTAAGTCTTATAATGCAAAATTGATGATCAGGCTCATTTAAAGAAATTCCACAACAGGAAATACACCGGAACCTCTACTTCTGATGCCTAAACATACAAATTTTCCAACATCCAAAGTTACATTTGATCAAATATTCGACTCGACACCCGAATTGAAAAAAAAAAAAAGGAAATAAAAATAAATAAGCCAAGTTAGTTTAAAGTTCACGTTGTGAAAGTCAGAGTAAGTTGGGGTACGTCGGGTCTCTCAGTCTCCACCTCTACCTCCACACCATCCGTCTCCTCCATCGCTAAGTCTACACCTCCAATTGCCAGTAAGTGCCAATAAAAACCCTTTTTATTGATAATTTCTTTATCTTTTATTTATTTTTCCATCTCTCTTCTATAAGTCATTTGTTTTCTTGCTATGTGTGATTATCTGCAGTACAGTATCGTAGGTTTTTGGAACAAATTCTAAGAATTACAGTGTATTCTGATGGGAGATTTGAACCAACACACCAATATTTTAACACAGTCGCTCCTGGAACCAGTTAAACCCTGTAGAGGTTCTGCTGTATAGCAAACATATTTTCTGTCAAAAGCTAACCTGCCTTGTTCTGAAGTGTAAAGAGGGGGGGAAACATAGTAGCATGCAGTCAGCACCAAAAATGTGTAGTGTCACCACTCTGATCTGTCTGGTCTTAAAACATGGATTAGCAGCCCCGGGCAGCCCCATGGCTTGTGTCACAGCCCCCAGACACCCGGGATGCAGAGCAGGCACAAAAACAGACAAAGGAAGCCATGATTATCAGAGTCCTGACGAATGACTGATGCCTGGAGAATGTCAGGAAGGCATCCCCTTTAACCTGAGGCATTTAGGTTTAGGGACCAGAGGGCAGCCAGTGAGGTCACAGACGTATGTTCAGCCATCGGGGGGGTCCCTGCTCTCCACTTCTGCCCTGCACATCTGGCCAGGTGTTGGGCGTGGCCAGTGGACTGTGCTCAGCCTGCATGTTCAAGTTCAAATGCTAGGGCCAGCTGGGTTTTCCAAGCACTGATAGGCTGTGACTATACAGCTGCTGCTGAGGTCATAGCTTTCCCTTCCAAACCCAGCAGGATGTCCCACATGTACAGCCAGAGATCCAAACAACTGCAAACCTGACGCTTCATAAGCAGCTGCTCTGCCAACATTTCCACATGTCCTATTTTACCACATGCAGATTGCTTTGGACAGACTGGTTCCTTAGCACATATTTAGTAACAGCATATAGGAAAGTGGTTTAAAACGGGACTGTAGCTGTGCCAAAAATAACTGGAGTGATGTGCTGGTGTCAAGACCTGAGCACATAAAATACAGGAGACAGGCCTCAGAGAAGGTAGGAACAAAGCTTATTTTCCTCCTAAGCAGCAGGGGGATTCAGATTTATGTGATGCTGTCACCAAATAAGGGGCATGAGTTATCTCCTGAATAGCAACAAAGACGTGTATCAGCATAAGTATCAGCACCGTTAACATTTCAGGGATATTCTTTATTAACATGTTGCAAAATATTTGTGCAAACGCCAAGTAGTTTATGCTCAACTCCAGGTCCTCGATAAGGTTAAAGAAGGATAGTTGTGATAGTGCCAATAGCATGAGCCCATGTGGGATTCATTGAGAACATTCCATGTGCTAAGTCACTGGATCTTTGCATCCGCCAAAGCGTTGATGAAACCAGTGGAGGAACAAAAATGTGGCTCTGCTCTTATCAACAGTGGCAGCTGTTAAAATTCCTTCCAAACATGTGGAAAAAAGTCACATCAAAGAAGGCGCTGGCGTTGCTTAAAAAACCAGACATTCACCTGTGTCTGCATGTGTCTGGGAGGGGATCGGCTTTCCTCTGAAGCCAAAAGTGACGACAACACAGAGTGAGACACATGCCTACAGAGTTTGTGAGAAACTGCCCAAGGTTTCACCTGCGCCTGGGGACCGGAACCACCACTCCCCCAGCCAGCTTTTCTGAGCCCTAACCCCCCCCCACCAAACACCGGGACGTGTAATCCAACTCAGCCCTCTGCCCCAATGCCCTGCACAGTTTGTCTCTGCTGCCTTAGTCAGAAATCCCTCTCCTTCATCTTTTCCCCTTTCCTCGCACCAAATGAGAATCAGATGTTTTGCAGCGGAAGAAAAGACCCCCCGCCCATCCTGCTTCGCTGGGGAGGTGGGATAGCATCTGTGTCCTCCCTGCAAATTGACAGGAAGTTTAACATTCCACACAACTTCCATCACTGGCCAGCAGCTGAAGCCGGACTCTGACAAAGGCTTTTCATTACAGCCCACGGATGACCGAGCCCGTCCAGAGTTTGTTCCTGCACTCTAAAATCAGAAGCGGTTGTCATGGCTTTAGAAACGAGGGCAGCAGAAGCTCCTTTATGACCTGTTCTCGAGTTGTCTTTATTATCAGGAATTTTTAAAGCTTCAGATTTAGTCCCGAGGCTTAGCAGCCATCATCTGCCCAGTAGGCCGCCCCGGCACCGGCAAGACTTTCCCAAACAAAGGCAAGCCCCCTTCATCCCCACAACTCCCTGACAACTGTTGCAGCTTCCTGCTGGCATTTCATACGCCTCATTTGGTTCCCATGACCAGACTTCTCTCACGCTGAGAACTGGAGGGCTTGTCTCACTGACACTCGGAAACTCTTCGCTGCTCTGAAGTGAAACGTCCCACATTCTCTGATCCAAGTGTCAGAGCGTCCAACAGGATCCAAATATAGTTTTGCTTTCTATGTCTCACACTGTGCAGTAATTGGTATGTGTGCATGTGAGTGAGTTTCTGCAATTACAAGAAAGGACAACCAGGAGCCACTGTGGGATATCATGTGTAATCAGTTTTAACCTTAAGTGGTTGGGCCGCAACCTTTTTGGATTTGGGGTGAATTCTTCATTTGCTTGAACATTTCTGGTGTTTTTCCTCTGGGCCCTACTCGCGCAGCCTCGCTCTACATGATTTCCAGCTGGGGCTGGCCCCACTGACCAGCTGATTGGGGATCCATCAGGGCTGAGCCAGACACTGATTGGCCAGGGAGTCACATGATTCCATAGAAAGTCCTTCACGTGATCTAGGCCAATTAGAAAAACACTGCAACAATAAATGTTCCATTTGATTATTTCTCTGATCATCAACATGAAGATACTCCATGAACCTATGCCAAAGGGCTCCTTTCTGGGCTGTGTGCAGGCGTGCAGGGCTGAGGAGGGGCTAGTGGAAAAGGGCCATCAGAGATCTCTGACAATCTGTGTGCGTGGACAGGAATACTAGCAACAGCGGGCTGTTAAGTCCATCCTGAAAGAGGTCCTAAGAGCAGAGAAATGAAGTTCCCTGAAGAAAGACTGCGGTGACCGGATGAGCTTTGGAATCTGCACCAGACTCACAACCACTCATCTCCACTTGGACGTGATCATCCACTGGCATCTCAACCATACAAAAGACGAAGAGCCCCCCCCCCCCCTCCCGTCTCTCTGTCTCCTCTGTGGTGGGATAAACTCACCCAGCTGACTCTGTTTTTCCCAGCATGTGGTCACCAGGTTGGACAGTTCCCTGTATTTCTCTGCCAACTGGAGTTTGCCGTTATTAAGGCGGGGTTGTCGGGCCAGGCTCTCTTCGGCTAAGCTCCGGTTGGTGGTCAGCAGCGTCTCTCGGTCCAGTTGAAGATCCTGAAACTGAACAAAAGAAAAAATACAGAGTTAAAGTGGTGGCTGCTCTCCCCTGTAGATACACGCAGGACAACGGTCAGCCATGCATTAGGGAGAGATATGCCAAAACGGTGTTGGACTGAGGGATGCTCAGACCATAACACACCCATCAACCCATCGCCCACACTTTCCTACAAACACAGATGAAACCCTGCTTCTTCCTCTCTTCTGAGTACCCTACGAACTGCCAGAGCAGGCGGATATGAGCAGTCTGAAGAGGTGTGATGACCGTTCACAGAGGAGCCGCAGCGCTGCTGTGCAGCTGCTAGCGCGGGGCACCCGGGGGCTGTGTCCATGCCCCCCCAGCTCACATATCTGACTGAAACACCTTATCCTGTGACAGCGCAGAGTCTGGGTAGACGAGAGTCACAGGAAACTGCTGAGCACCTCAGTGGTCCTTTGCCTCTGGCTCCACAGCCCAGAGACAGAAGCCCCCGGGGGCCAGGCAGCTGAAAAAGGGCAGGAACTGGGAGATAAAAGCTGCCTTGAAGGGAGCTTTCTGTGTGCTCACGGACCACCGGGAGCTGTCGGCTTCAATCGGTGTTGAAGAAAGACCACCTAATCTGCAATTACCTGCAAGTACCCACACCAGAGTCTGCTGAATGTCCAGTGCCCTGCTGAGGGGACCCAGAACTGGAGCAGCTGAAGGAAGGAAGTGGCTGATACTTCCATTCTCCACCCATGCCCCACCCAGCCCACTGCCGGCCCTGAGCCTGTTGCACCCACAGAGCCGGGGGGCTCACAGAGCCCGGGCGGATGCTGCTGTGCCGCTCTGAAGCAGGGAATCATGGCCAGTGTTTGCTGTGTGATGTGAGGCAGGCAGAGGGACATCGCATGTAGATAACACAGACATGACAGGAGGGGGCACCCCGGCCAAGCATCAACCCTGCCCCCCTAATTTACAGTCTGTTACTGACATCCAGTCCCCTCTTCAGTGTGTGAAGTGTGTTAGGCTGGCCGGAACCACACTGACAGGACGCAGAGCTGACCACACTGCAGCAGGCCGGCCGGCAGCCTTCAGACGGAACGCTGAGCCTCCCAGGGAGGGGAGGGGCTTATGCACAATACTGAATCACCCTGCCAGAGATACGCTTTTACAGCTTTTTGGACTCTTATTTAAATTTTTCTTTTTAAAACATGAAGACATGACGTTTAAGAGACCAGACAAATACATCATCAAACTGGTCTCAGATCAATGAAATATCTTATTAGACCAGAAACATTCAGTTTACCATGTGAGTAGGTAGTGGAGAACAAAAGTCTGTCATAGCGTGGAGAAGGGATCATTTTACAGCTGAGGGGGAGGGGTGGGGACTGGCCATTGTCACTAGACCGTAACTAGCATGAATTATTAAAATGAATGCCACTCCCTTCAGCCTCTCCAACAATAGTCAGGCTGAACCGCTGGGCTCTGCCACAGACACAACCACCCTGTGTGCGTGCATGGGGATAAAAAAAGAGAGCCGTCCTCTCTTTGTCCAGGCAGATACTTTCTTTCAGGAGTCCATCTCTTCAGAGCCGGGGCCCAGCCCACTGGGCTCTGCACTGACCGGGGCATCTGTCTCACGTGTGACGGGCCATCAAAAGGACGTGCCGGTCCCAGGTTCTCAAGAATTTGTAGAATCTTCCCTTTGGCCATACGAGTGTGTATGGGAGCCCGGCAGGATGGACCTGCTGTCTGCTCCCAGCCCTGTTGATGCTCCGGTTTCCTTCAGCCGGAATCAGACTGGACAGCACTTCCTGCCCGCTTATCTGACAGCAGCTGCCGTCGGAGTTTTGATGCATGAGTTGGAAAGGGGGGTGACAGTGTGTACCACCACTGACAAATGACCGCTCAGAGTCAGGAGGGCTGCACTGGAGACGACACAGTGTCAGACCACTGGTCTAAATGATCCCCTTAAACTGCAGTTTAAATCCATCACCACAGCACTTTGGCTCAAACTCTGATGTTCTGCCATTAGAGTCAAAGTGGAGCACTTTGGCTTTTCTCTGAATGTCTCCGTAAAAGCAAATCATCAGACTACCTACACAGGCTCCATCTGCATGTAGGGAACATGGGCTGACCCTGAAAAGGAGCAAGGACATCATGATATAAACCAGAATACTGGTAAAAATGAGCATTTGTGATGTGGTGATGAACCCAAAGAAATGGTTCAGTCTGCCTCCATGCTTTGCAAACTTCCCCAGTAAATTAAAACCAATCCTGGCCCAGAATCTGGATGCTGTCACACATGGCGTGTTGTAGATACATTAAACAGGGCGATGCACCACTCCGGAGGTGGCTGATATCCATTGATTTTCAGCTTGACTGGCTTTGACCTGCAGGTCAGAGTCAGGAAGTCCTGTTTTGTCCATTCTGGTCAAATAAACACAGCATTCACACAATGGCATGGACAGCCACATGTTAGCACGCAAGCATGTCAGCTGTGGGACTTTATTGAGGTCAGAGGATGCCAGGCTCCAAACTAACATCCATCAGCGGCAAAGTCACGCCATGAGTCAGGAGGACAAAGAGCTAATGAACAACATCCTGTGTGGCAGCCATCAAAGGCCAGAGAGGGGAGGCCAGCGGGCAGCTAAATAAGTTCATGTTCAAATATTTACTATACGCTTTAAATAATAAAAAATGGTGTGGTGTCAACTGTAGCTCCTAAAAAGAAAATCAGAAAAAACAAGGCTGTGAACAAGAACTAAACAAGCAGCAGTCAACATTTGTGCCTAACATAAGAAAGTCTACAGGTCTGGTACACTGCATGGAGATTACAGAAAGGACTGTGGAATCTTCTGTTCCAGAGATATCCATGACCTCAAATCATTCAAATCTGGAGGTGTGCACGTGGACTAATGCGGCATGCGTGTGCATGGCTGCTCAAATCTACACAAGTTCTGCATCATTAGATGATGACAAGTAAGTGGAAGCCTGGATTAACACTCCCTAAACCCCCCCCTGACTCATCCTGCTGCAGAGCCCTGGTCCTGTGATTCAGATCCTCATGGCTTCACAGCAGCAGGGCACAAAGGTCCGCTCCTTCTCCTGGTTCCCTCACCACATCACCAGACTGAGCCTGAACCACTGGAAGGCTCTGTCAAAGTGCTGCTAACCATTCAGTGCAAACGAGGGGTTTCTGGTAACCTTAGTGTGGGACGGGTGGAGGCGTGTGGAACCTCTGGTAGGCTGGGTTCCACCTCCCGGAACAGGGTTATCCTCCACCTCAGTGCTGAAAAAGGGTTCTACTCCTGCTGGCTGTAGAGCAGCTGGAGCTAAAGGGAGCTCCACAGACACACACGTGTTCTGTGTGGACCGGGCTCAGGCTGGGAGCCCTAACCCAGGCCTCCAGAGGAGGGGGGGGCTCCTGAATGACAGGGGCTGCCGGTGTGGGTCTGTGTTCCCAGTGTAACACAGCCGGACGTCACTCAGGTCACTCCTTTAAAGGTCCGAAGCTAGCCGCTGGATTTGGACTTCTACTCACCAAAAGAAACCACGAGGACAGAGCTTCATGGGTATTGAAAAGTTTTAAAACACGTAGAGCCGACTTTAGAGGCCACAGAGCAGAGGTTTCTCCCCAGTCCCCTCCGCCCTGCTGCCGGAACCAGCCTCCATCTACAGGAACCCCCCTCTGGAGCCCCCTCCTGCGGGCCACCCTCACCTGTGCAGCCCCCACCCCCACACACACCACAAACACACACGCACACACACACACCACACCGCACACGCACACACAACACACACACAGACACACACCACACACACACCGTGTTCCTGGGGCCGGGGCTCCACGCACCAGTGGGAGAGCCAGCGCGCGCCACGCAGACAGCCGACCACCGTCCTGAGCGCGGGCTGGTCCTGAACGCAGCACCCACACCCGGTCCGGCGCACGCGGGCTCACGCTCCCAGCGCACGCTCCTCATGCTGGGTCCGTCGGGTGACTGGTCCTCGCGCTACTTTGTGTCTTGGGGACACCTACCTTGTCATTGAGTCGAATGATTTGGTCCATTTTGTCGTCGCTCTGAAGGAGCTCGCGCAGCTCGCTCGCGCTCAGAGCCCGGTACCCGTCCGGACAGCCGCCGGCCTCCTTCAGCCTGGACATTTTCCCCTCAGAAGGCGAGCGGAGCCACGGCGGGAGCGCGGAGGAAGCACCGCGGCCACATCTCCCTCACGCTGGAATGCGCTGCGAGCTGTGCGCGCGCGGAGTCAAGCTGGCAGACGTCACACTTCCTGTCCGTACTTTCAAAACAAAAGCCTTCTGTTCAGACTTTTCATCTGACCGCGGCAGCAACGCGGGGGTTCAGTAAGGCCGGTTTAAAAACCACTTTAGAGCAGTCAGTCTGAAAAACGGCCAACACTTTAGTATCACCCCACACAAAAAGATAGGAAAGCTTCAATAACAAGAGACGAACAAAGTAAAACATGATTAAAAAAACGTAACAAATACGTCATCAGAAGCAAATAAGAGCTATAGTATTGTGTTTTTAATGTGTTGGAGCATTGTGTCCCCTGCTGTGGTGTGATATTAAATGTAACTATGTGTTCCTGAGGCAGCCCACTCTAAGCATGGCTTCACATGCCTCTCTTTATAGCACTGACTAACTCAGGGGGGGGGGGGGGGTCTCTGCAGAGGTGACTCATCTCAGAATGTGGTCCTACCTAAGCAGTGCAGTCCCATTTAACCAAAATACTTTGGTGGTTATTGTTTTTATTGCCATGGGTAGAAGCTACGTTGTGTGGGAAGAGCAGGCCATGACACAGAGCCTCTGTGGCAGCCCCCCCCTCCTCCCAGCCACTCCTTCCCTCTGTCACCATGCATCATGCATAGCAGCAGGATAATGGAGCTATAGATTGCCCCAGGCTTGCTGCGGGTTAGTCTTAATAGACAATAATGAAGAGACATGCACCACGCATACCTTATTCTCCATAAGCTCAGAGACTGGAACCTCTGTCCTGGCTGCATTTGTCATACAGTGACTCTAGATTCAACATGAGTTTATTTCAGAAATATAAAATGGTTTATGTGACTGAGTGTGGTCATCATTAAGGTGATCTGGTGTCCACACCGGGGCCCATCAGGCCACTTCTCTCTTAAAAAGTGCTGTGTGAAACAAAGACGGGGCCCTAAACCCTGCTGTGTAAAAACACAAAATTATAAATAAAACTATATTTGTACGTATGTCTATTCGCAAGCTTTCACAAATGCTAAAATGTAAATCCTATCTAATATTACGCTGGTTAAACTGATTTAAGTTTGTTCTAAGGAATCTGTCTTTGCATCAACTGAACGTGTGGTGCCAAAAACTTACATCTAAAATTTTTCAGCATTAAAGTCATCATGAATCCGTTATGTAACACGCCAGTCATTCCTGTCAAAACCACAGTCATTCTGACAGGACGTTCATGCACTCTATAGAACAGAAAATGAGTTTTAATTATTGAGAAGTATAAAGAAAGTATAAATGAGATGTGGTGGTCTGATGATGTCTTTGTCATGCACAGAACTGAATGAAGACCATGTGTCACATGTGGGATTTCCTGATGCTCACCAGAGATATTTTGGGACCCTGAATAAAACTGGCTAAAAGATCTTGGTGCAAAGATAATAAGTCAAATGTGATTTTGATCAAACTAATTCAGCAACAATTTGAACACATTTTTGGAGGCGTGCTGAATTTCTGCCAAACGATGGGCATCATCTGATCGTTGAGAAGGAAAGCTAAGTGTCTGGAGGTCACCAGAATATTGTCTTTCAGTCGGTGTCTGTTTCCATCCATAAAGCTTTCTTGGAGCTTTTCACCTTGTGTGCAGTCTCAAGCTTGGATATGGTGTGGCCATCAAGAGCCTGTAAAGAGGCTGGGGCCCCCAGGGGCCCCGTTTTGGGCCCTAATGTCAAACTGAGCCCTTTTGTTTTATGCAACTTCATTTGTTAAAGCCACTACATTTAAGTTGAACCATTTACAAAGTTATGAATAACAGAAATGAAGAGATTTGAGAGAGGGTTAGGGTTAGGGTTAGGGTTAGAGAGAGAGAGAGAGAGAGAGAGAGAGAGAGAGAGGGGAAGAGTCTCTTTCTGTCTGTCTCTCTCTCCTCTAGTTTAAGTGTCACTGGCTGAAGTCTTAAACAAAATGAAGTCTGCTCCGGATGTGATGCCAGAATACAGCTCCCTCAGACCCAAAGCCAGGAGATCCCCACCAGTCCTCATCTTCAGGGACTTTCTGCCGGTGGCATTTAAAGCCATGTGAACGTTTCACGCACTAGTTACCGGCTCTAGTGGATAATAAAACAGTTCCTCTGCCCAATGACTGAAATCACAAAGAAAATCATCATTTGAAAATAAACAAGATGAGCAGGTTCCATATCTAAAGTTTATTTCTACTTAAATATTTTCTGTTGTATTGCAGCTTTAAAAGTAGGAGTTCATCTAAAGACAAAAAAAGAGCTGAAAATTCAGTGGAAGAATTTTTATTCCATAAAACTATCAGAAAAAATGTTCAACACATGGAGATAGTACAAACACTCCTGCGAGTTCATTGGGTACAAAAGTGAAACATGAAGGTGTGAGCAGAGCTTACGTACACGGAGAAGCAGCTTTCAGTTTGAAAAAGTTTAAGATGACCACCGTATGTGTGCTCTAAAGTGTAGTATACACAAGCCAGAATGGTACTGAAACAAGAAATGGTGTCAGACCATGCACCTTTAGATTTTCCACGCTAAAGAATATGATTTTACTAATTCCACTTTACAGCAGAAGTGCTATTCGATCGGAGTCAGAACCTGCTCATTCAGGCATGTTATCTGATGGAACCATGTTGGACTGCAGATTTCTAAAAGAGTAATGTGCTTCAAAGACTCGTGTCCAGCAGTACAGCTGGACAAAGCTGGAAGGTGGAATAGAACATAAAGAGTTTAAGGTCAGTAGTGCAACGTTTCATTCTCTGAGAAAACACAACACATGCAGACTAACTGTTAATTAAGTGAATTATTTACTCATAATTAAGTCAATCAGAAAGATAATGACAATATTTAATAAATTAGAAGCTGCAGTGATAACATTTACCTAGATTTTTGCACTAAATAATAATAAGGAATGAGATTGTTCCACATTTTCTTTCATCATTTCTTTCATTATATTACATACTGTACATATGTATTACATACTGTACTGTACACTGTACTGTACATACTGTACTGTACACTGTACATACTGTACATAATTTGTACATTCAGATTTATACTTTTAAAGATTGTATTTTTCAGTTTTATCATTCTGCCCTATATCTTTATTTCTACTTTTTATTCTTGCTTCTCATAGAAGTGTTGTGTTGTGCACTAAACACCAAGGCAAATTCCTTGTAAGTCTGAAAACCTACTTGGCAATAAACCTGATTCTGATTCTGATTCTGATTCTGTCTTCATTTGTTCATTTAAGGGAGATACAAACCTACATCTGTAAAAGAAATAGCCCTGATAGGACCTGGGCATTTATTTGATGCGTGCTGTTATGTATGTACAGTATATACAGTCATTTGTTGTTAAACTGTTAACAAGCAAAGCCGTCTTCTCCGTGCACTCACATGTGCACTCCCAGCCTTATGCCTGGAGGCGGGGGGGGGGGGGAAATGTCCAGAGCCTCCTGCCGGTCAGTAAAGGCCTCCTCTCCGGGAACCTCAGAGGGTACTGGTGTCCTGTTTCTGTGTTCTCATGCTATATCATCATAGTCCTCCTCCTCCTCCTCCTCCTCCTCCTCTCCTCCTCCAATGTCATCGTAGTCCTCAGAGGAGCTGCAGTCAGCCTCAGGGTCTGCTGGGGGGGGGGGGAGGACCTCTGCCCCCCCCTCTGGCATCACGTAGTCCGGCTGCTGGTCTGTGCTCTCCTCGTAGTCCTGTTCTTCAGCCAGGTTTTCGTAGCTCTGGGCCCCACAAAGACCAGAACTCCTGTTTGGATCCTGATCCTGATCTGGATCAGTGCCTGCTGGGGGAGGAGGGAGGAGCTCTGCCCCCCCCCTCTGGCATCACGTAGTCCGGCTGCTGGTCTGTGCTCTCCTCGTAGTCCTGTTCCTCAGCCAGGTTTTGGTAGCTCTGGGCCCCACAAAGACCAGAACTCCTGTGTGGATGAGGATCAGAGTAGAGGGGAGCAGGACCCAGAAGCTGGACCTCCTCCTCCAGCTTCACGTAGTCCGGCAGCTGCTCTGTGCTCTCCTCGTAGTCCTGCTCCTCAGCCAGGTTTTCGTAGCTCTGGGCCACAGAAAGACCAGATTTCATTTTGGGGTCCTGATCCGGATCAGTGCCTGGTGGGGGGGGGCGGAGGATCTGTGTCTCAGCCTCCAGCTTCACAGAGTCCGGCTTCTGGTCGGCACACTCCTCGTAGTCGTGCTCATCAGACAGGTTCTCGTAGCTCTGGGCCCCTGAAACAACACAGTTTATCTTCAGATGGTTCAGAGATCTCTGAGGGTTCAGAACATGAGGCCTGCAGTTGGACGGGTTGCTGGACCCTCTGATGCTGGACACATGCTGCCTTCATCTGTTTCGTCTCTGTCATGACCTGCTCATTGTTAGTTTACACACAGTTTACCACCTTGTTTCCATCGAGCTGGTGAGTTACAAACTGATTTTCATGGGTTTTTATCATAATGTGATCTCTGTAATAAGTCGTTTGGTGTCTTGCCTTCTGTGAGAAATTGTGTCCGAGGAGGAAGAGGAGGAACTTCAGAGTCAAGGTTCCTCTCATGGTATTTGTTGCTCCTGAAAATTTGCAAAATGAATTAGAATTAATGACAACAGTGTAAGTTTAATTCAGCAGGAAAGTTACTGAAATTGTGCGATGCGTGTGTGTGTGTCGGAACAGCAACTTGAGAGAGATAGTTTACTTTCAGCTACATTATATTATTTATGTTAACATTCCTGACCATCAGTCTGTGTGAATTACTGCCTAAACGCTCTATAAAAAAGACAAAAATCTGCTAATCTTATCGGATATTTGCACGACTGGAAATATTTCCCAAAATAAATAACCGTCATATAAAACTGATTCTACTACAGACTCCTCTTTAAATCTCACACAGAAATGGTCAAACTCGTTAAATAACACGTTGTCATCTCACTGTATTTCTCTTAAAGGTCAAATGTAACTATGAGTGACTCAGACATTTGTGTTTCTTTATTGGTTCTTCAGTGGTAACTGAACACACTGAAGTTTTATCTCAGTCCGGTCAACTTGACTTTGACTAATCCAGCCGTCACCCTAACGGCCTCTGGTGGAGCATGAACGCATTTCTGACTAAATGCAGAAAAACAGGCGTTTTTATTCTGTTGACAGAATAAACACTTCAGTTTCTGTTCCCAGAGCTCCTGCTGAGGGAAATTAGTTCATCTGTCTGAATACAGAACTGTTCCCGCAGCCGTTTGTGAGGCAAAAGTCCACTCAAGTCTAAATACAAGGAACATGTGGAATATAGAAATACATTACTCGACTTTGATGTCAGATCTTCCCTGGAGATGAAAGACCCTTTTTTTCTCTATAAAAAAAAGACCAGAAAGGACATGATGTTAACTTCAGCTACAGAAAAAAATGAATCAAACTCGTTTTTTTTTAGAAACTCTATGATGTACAAAGTAGAGCAAACAAACAATACAATACCATAAACAATACCATCTTTTTAGTTGATTTATTTGGTGTAGTTTAGTTGAACTACGATAATAATCAATGATTAGTATTTGTGTTTTTTATATTTTGTCATTTTTGTTGGTTTATACTGTAAACCAGTCCAAAGTCCTCCCCTGTTCTGCTTCAGTCCAGTGTCCAGCAGGGATCACTAAAGTTTAACAAAGCCAATCTGTGGTAGCGGTTCCCACCGTCCTAAAAGCTCCTCTTTAGTTTGCCTGGACGGCTTCAGATGCTCTTACTCACTGTGACCGTGTGTGAGGCCGCCTTTATGAGTGGTACAGCGGGAAGTTACTAAAACAGGAAACCCATTTGTGTCCACTAGTCCCATCCTAGTTAAGCTGACCTTTAGCCTGGTTGAACTTTAGATGATAAACAAGTAGCTTGTTTTTTAATTAAGTCGCTGAAATGTAGCTCTGTTGTTTTTGGCTCACTAGCAAAAGGCTTCAAATCTGAACTGCATTTAAGGAGGAAGACAGTAAGAAACTAAAAGCTGTCATGTGCTGGGTTTATTCCTGTGAGAGATGAGAAGTGCAGAAAAACGCTGCTTAGTGTCACTCATCCGCTCAGCCTGGGCATTTATCCTCACACACGCTTTAGTCCTCAACGTCAGGAGGAGGGACCTCCAGGAAAGAGCTGAATAATATCCACTACTTCATGCTCTGTGGGTTTGGGCTCCATTCTTTTTTATTTATTTGTTATATTTAGAATGTCTTTCATTTCTATTATCACTATCATCTGTGCTTTATTTTGTTTGACTTCTTGTTTCATTTTGAGATTTTTCAGAGTGCATTTCTCTCTTTCCTTTTATTCCCCTTTTTGCTTCATATTCTTGGTTTTGCTTTGCTGATTGCTTCACACCTCTTGAACTTTCTGTGTCAGTTTTTTGTGGATTTTCTCAGGTCCTTTTTTAAAATTGTGTTTCAGATTTAAACGTATCTGTTTTACAAATGCATCCTTTTCAGTGTATCAGGACAGTGCTGTCTAATACTGTAAGGCTGAAACCTGTGTTTAATGACATAAAGCTAAAAGTGTCCCGCTAACATATTGACAGTTTCAGTAACCTGCTTTAAGGAATTCTTTCCTCTCTCTCTCTGCCAGGACAGAACCAAGAAAAACGATTTGCAAATGTGCTCCAGCTCAGCTCATAAAAGCTCACGTAAAGTAATATTTCTGTCGAGGTGATGGTGTGCTGACAGCCACGTCTCAGAGGATGTGACATCACTGAACCGCCACAGCTTTGACCACAACCCCCCATTCTTTATTTGTTTTTAATATTTCGTTGGCCATGAAGTTGACCTCAGGCCGCCGAAAATACAGAACCCATTTTTGTTTGTGATCTACCAACGAACCGATAGGCAAGCATTACACAATTTAGGCACTAGGTGATGTAGACAAGAAATAGTGAACAAGACAAAAAGTGTTCGGGTAGAAGAGCCGGCGCACACATTCTTATTAGTCAGGAGTTTCCACAGGCACAAGTTTAAGGCTCAACTAAGAGGAGAAACCCCCAAAAGACAGCATTTCCACTTTAGAAAGCCCTGAATCTCAGGACGTTGTTGTGATCATACGGTTGTAGTTATGTCTGTAAGTTTCTGTAGGACCAACCAAAACCAGTCATTACTGCTGAAAAAAAGAATCTAATTCCTAATTTTTTTCACTCTTTAGTGCCACTTTGTGTCTCACTGCACATTTCCGGGGTTTTCTGTTCGGGCTTTGTGAGCATTTAAGCTCCAGTTGTGAAATTGAGTGAAACAACACTAATGATTACAGCTCAAATATTTTACAGCACTCTGTTAAAAAAAAGGTGATGGGCGCTAACCTAGATATCAGAAACACTAAGGCCAGCATTTATAATGCTCAGAACATGCCCTTTTTAACACAGTGATTCATATTCCTCATGCTACCAGATTGGGTTTCTAATGAAAGTTTTGAGTGGAGTGTTTTTCTGTTCTATTCAAAATGAGAACACAGTCAAATCTTCTGTAGACTCTCCAGTTTCCTCTGATCCAGATGTGCGTCAGGTCAGAAAATGTAGGACTTGCTGCTGACAGATGTGTCAAAGTGAAATTCTGCTTACTTTTCTAGATATGCATTTGTTGACCAGCAGGAAGATGAGGCTGATGACCACAGACACAAAAATCATCCCAAGGATCACCAAGGCCCAGAGGTACTGGCGCAGAAGAACCATGGTACCCCTGCTGGATGGCAGATTTAAATGAAAAAGCATAAAAAATGTCTTGAGACAGGAGAAAGAGCAGCGCCACATTTAAATGCTGCTTTTCAGTATACACGGCTGAGGATCGGAAAGAAGGGCACTCGCCACTTCCTCTTTTTGACGGTTGACTAAGTCTTAAAGTTATTTTTGCATTGCATAAAGATTCTGAGAACCAAACAAGTCTCCTGGTAACCTCCAGGGACTATCTTCTGGGGAGGAAGTCTGCCTTCTGTACAACCAGAAACCAAAATGTGACTCTTACAGATAATTGTGCTGCCAGTCACTTGACAAGAAGAGGAGGCAGTTTTCACCAGCAAAAACATAAATGTTTCTCATATCAACACGGTTTATTCCCTTTATCTTTAAAACTGCATCCTTTATCTGCAGCAGCATCCTGGCAGCTGGGGAACATTTAGTGCAAGGTCCAGTCTCTAATAATTATTCTCTCTTTGTAATTTAGTCTCAGTTCACTCCAAGGTTTAATTTTCCAATTTCACTAACAGTAAAAGCAGAAGCAGCCTTACCTGAGGGTTTAAACGGGCTGTAGGTCTCAGAGAATGGAAAAGAAAGTGAGTGGTCGGAAATGGCAACAGTCACTATGTAGCAAACATTTTGCATGACACCTTCTGATTTTCTTAACTGACTGAAAAGACCAGGCCCAGACTGTACTGTCCCCACCCCCCCGCCACGCTCCACTGAGGACAGCCTCTGGGTGTTGCTTGATTGTTCTTTTTTTTTTTTTGTTACAGGACTCAGAGCAACTAAATACATATGGAAAATAAGAAATATGTATTAAGAAAAGATGCCATCTGACAAACTGTTTCTGTATATATTTGATGCTAAGTGAGGCGATAGTGGCATTACAGTTTATCATATCTATTTCTTTTCTCTTTCTTTCTGTTTTTAGTTCCTCTTCTGTTTCAACCGTTTACCACAGAAATTCTGACATTTAAATGTTTGTGAAAATGCTATGTTATAAAGGAAAGAGCTTTGTTATGTCTGTCCAGCTGTAACCTTTGTCCACGTGTCAACAAGGGTACTTTTATTTAGATTTGGAAAGAACCTGACTTCTGCTTTTATTTTGAATGTCTGGCACAAAAAAAAGTTAAGCTCCAAATAATTTTATTGTCTTCAAAAGATTAGCCACAATAGGTTCCAACATAATCGCCTGACTCCAATGAAACCCTTAGCTGGCTTTGCCACTGAAGAATAGTATTTTATTTTGAAACTCTAACCGGAAGCAGCTCTGTCGCTCCTCTGGAGCTTCACGGTAGTTGTGATGTTAGCCTGTTTTCTTGGGCACTCCTAACTCTCATCCTACAGCGCTGTTAACTGCCTGAAGCCCTCCTCAGAAAACCATGGCCGAGGAGGCCACGGGACCCCCCCCGGCGCCCCAACATGACGGTAAACGCGTTGGTCCCGGCCGGCGGCCCGGGTGCTGGGGCTGGGAGCCCCGCAGGCCGGGCCTCCGCATCCCTCACAACATTAGCTAGTTAGCATCATCAGGGCGACGTGTCACTGGCTGTCAGTGACTCATTAAACGTTTGGCGCTACGCACTGAGTGCACTTAGGAGCTGGTTATGAAGCAGTAAGTGGTAAACAAAGCCTGTTCTTAGCGGAAGGGGCCTGTCGGCTTTGCGTTTATTGATTAGGTCTAGTTAACGCTGGTTGCTGTGCACCACTATGACTAGCGGGTTAGCTCCTAGCATGAGCTGGACTGATGAATCTGATCCAAAGGCCGGCTCTGGCCACTGGGAGCCCTGTCCAGCACGGTAGAGCCCTAACACGGGTCATATGGACCTCATCAGTCTGGTGTTATGGGCTGTGAGCGGCGTGCACGCGTGGACAGGCTCTGCTCCGGGACTGGGACTGGGACTGGGACTGGGACTGGGTCTGCACCGGGACTGGGACTGGGACTGGGTCTGCACTGGGACTGGGACTGGGACTGGGACTGGGTCTGCACTGGGACTGGGTCTGGGACTGGGTCTGGGACTGGGACTGGGACTGGGACTGGGACTGGGTCTGGGTCTGGGACTGGGACCTTACTGGGGTCCCACAGGAAATGCATGCAGCACTTCAGGAGAGTTTGAATGTAATCCTGAGGGCGTTTATCTCCCAGGATAAATACCTCTGTATTAGCTGCCAGTCTGGCGTGCACGCGTGTCAGTCCATTATTTACGCAGATGAGACGGCATAAAGGCAAACCATGCATTAAATATGACCAGGCTCATTTTCTTGATAACTCCAAGTAGCTCAGAGACTTGCTCCATGTAAAAGCAGAGAATAACGTGCGCTTTTTAGTTTGCACATCAGTCAAACATTGAGGTGAAGCACCAAAACAGAATGGGGTTAAACCATGTCCTGCTTCACCACTTGCATAAGCATTTTTTTTCACACTAAAATCTCATCAATTTTATGAAAACGAACACTTGTTACAGCGTGATCAAAACACTACTAGCTTGCATACTAGCTTATATCCCACAAGTGTGCATTTAAAGTGCTATCGTAAGCAATCATGTTCACCAGAAGTCAGCCCTTTGCTTCAGGAGAGCCTGAGTTTGGTTTGTTCCATCCAAGGTTTTCAGCTTTTTTAAAAATCCGACTGATTTAGTGAATATTTGCTGTTACTGTCCTGCAGAAAAGCGTCACTAGGGAATACGAATATTTCCTGACATGCAGTACCTGTGAAAGCAGGTGGGTCAGAGTTTAGATTTAGTTGTTGACCCTGTTGCCCATCAGTCAGGTCCAGATCACCTGAAACACCCATATCAGGTGTCCTTCTGACATTTGTCAGCCAATCAAAACTAAAGACTTTTTCAACATTGTTGTTGAAGAAAGATGATGCTGATGTGTGTTCTCAGCTCTACACCCAAACCTCGAGTTACACTCTTCTTCTTCTCCTTCTGTAGACGTCAGCGCCTGCCTCCAAACACCTGTCTGAATGTGGGTTTTTTCCCTCTAAACCATATACTGCAGAGATTGTTGACATGTGGCCCGACAGGTGTCAGACTCGGGGTGAAGGGAAGCAGTGGAGTGGATGGGCCAGATGGATACATAGTATTTGTGCATGTACAAATGGACTTGAATGCTTTTGTTGATGAAGTGCTGTGTCTGGGTCGGTGTGGGTCCTGCCGGAGGGGGGGCCGGGGCTCGGGGCCTGAGGAGGTGCTGCCACACGCCTGCACCTGCTGGAAGCAGAAGTGAGACCCAGCTCCATTTAGATTTGCATCCCTGCTGAATTTCTGCTGGTTCGCAGTAGTTTGATTGGCTGATTTGTTTTCAAAATGCTTCATCTGATCTTGAAAAGAGAAGTTGTGAGAGGCTGTTGTGGTGGTTGTGTTTGTGGGTCCAGAGGCTGTGCGGGGGGGCAGGCCTCCACTGGCTCCGGACCCATGTGAATAAGCAGGGGTGGAATTTCTGTGGAGTTTGCTCAACTATCACATGACAGCGGTGGAGTTTTGCTGCTGCCTGTAAATGTTTCCATTTGTGTGTGTGGATGTGGGAATGTCTCCTCCTCTCTGGTGTGCCCCCTGAGGTTAAATACGGGATGGAACCGAATCAGAAATGGGCTGCTCAGGGGGTCGGAAAAAGCTGTGAGTGGCAGTGTTTTCAGTTCATGTGTGTGTGTGCTGGCATAAAGTTTGGACATTTTTATATATATATATGCACATGAATAAATCCATATTTACAGAAGCTTTTATCTCGGCTCCCTCTGATGACCTGCTCTTGTTATTTCCTTTTTGTAATTTCATTTTACTGCACTTTAAGAGTGACCATCTTTCTCTTATTTTATTTCCCTCTTATATTCTCTTAAAAGGAATTTGGAGGATTCAAATATTATGGAAAGTATCACAGTGATAGTCTAATCTATGTCCAGAACACTGGGCTTCTCCTCCAGCACCTCCTCAGCTCCGCTGGGCTCCACTCTGTTGTCGTGGTCCTTTTTAAAAGGGTTTTTGTGCTTCCATAGGGGGCTGTTTGAGCTCCTGCTCGTCCACGGCTCCAGGCAGGCTGAGTCGGGGGCAGCAGACTGAGCAGGGCGTCACATGACTTGAGGGCCATTCATTCACATAGATTCTGCCTATTAGAAAGACACGATAAAGGCAAATGTCTGGATTGTTTATGTGGAGGTTCCTGTGGGTTGTAAACGGCCGACACATGAACCAGCGCCCATCACTCAGGGCTGTGTGAGGTCTGGTAGGGCCGGGGAGGCTCTACAGAGGCCCACTGGTGACCGGTGTCTCTGTGTCACATCACAGGAACCCTGGCCAGGCCTCGTTGTGCGGTGGATCAATAAGTGGATTGGTCATTCCTTAGTTGGAGACCATTGTGAGGCTGGAAGAGGTGTCACTATCAAAAGATGTTCAGGACAAACGGGGGGCTGACAAAGGACCTTACTGATCATAATCATCCATTATATCACTAATGGAGTATTCCTACCACTTAACCTTTGACCTCTGTAGACATCTTTCTTTGTTTCTTAGATACTTTTAATTTGATAACTGAATGAGACTGTCTAATGTGACTCACTAAGAGTTTAGTTTATCCTCATCAGATTATTTCTGGAAAAAACATTTTGTAACTGAACGGATTTAGCCTTTGAACTCCTAGCAAACAGACAAACAGTTGTTCTGGTTGATGATTTTTTTATTTTATTTGAGTGTACTTTTATTTAAAGTTGTGGATGTCTTTATGTATTTCAGAGGTGCTTCACCAGCGAGTGGCTGCTCTGGAGCAGGAGAGGGCCGAGTTCCTGAAACTCAAGCAGCAGCTAGAGGTGGAGTTCAACCAGAAGCGAGCCAAGTTCAAAGAGCTCTACCTGTCCAAGGAAGGTCCGCATCTCACAAGCATGACACGGGTTTATGATGCAGCCTGTTGTGTTGCTTCAATCATTAACCAGAGAGTACAGTGGGGGCAGCAGTGCTGTCACGCTGCAGACATACAGATGAAGAAAATGCATGACTGTGTGTGGTTTTACTGAGAAACAAAGTGTGTGTGAAACCCATAAAGTGCATGTGAGCTAGTCAGGTTTATTGGAATCTATTCTGAACTCCTACTGGCTGCTCTGTGTTTTCCACCATGTTTGTGTCCCCCTCATGTCCCGTGTGGCCCCTCTCTGCCCCCCCAGAGGAGCTGAAGAGGCAGACGGCTGCCCTGGAGTCTGCTCAGACCGAGCTGGGCTCTGTGCACACGCAGCTGTCTCAGGCCCGGGCTGAGATCGAGACCATCAAGGCAGTGGCTACCGTGTCAGAAAACACCAAACAGGAGGCCATCGACCAAGTCCGCAGCCAATGGCAGGAGGAGGTGGCCTCACTGCAGGCCATCATGAAAGGTAAACCGAGACGGAAGAAGCTGGTTTGAGCTCAAGTTGAATTTTAAAGCCTTTGGCTCGAGCCTTGTTTTATCTTAATTTGCTCATCTCAGTTCAACACATTTTTGCCCAGCAGCCTTTGTGCATTCTTTAAACCAGCGGGGCATGGCAGTGTATGGATGACTTTAAAAGTCATGGCTTTAAAAGGCTTTTGTTGGTCAAAAGGTGGGTCCTTTCTGGACCTGCGTCCCGTTCAGGCTCCTCAAGAAAGTACCGTAGATTTAGTGTCAAACCAAAGCGGATTCACAGAGGGACTTCTGCTGGGAAGGTGCCACTTAAAGGTGAATAAGCGTTTTATGTTGTTGTGTGCCCCCCCACAGACACTGTGTGTGAGTATGAGGTCCAGTTCCACCAGCGCCTGGAGCAGGAGCGCGCCCAGTGGAACCAGTACCGTGATGCTATGGAGAGGGAGCTGGGAGACCTGAGGCGCCGGCTCTCTGAGGGGACGGAGGAGGAGAACCTGGAGGACGAGATGAAGAAAGTAGGCTTGTTTTTTCCATCTCTGCCACTTGTATACGGTGTGTTTTAGCCCGTGCTGAAGGAACTGTGTTTTGCGCTGAAAAGTGGTTTTAGTTATGTGTATGTTCCCTCCCACATTTAATGTCCTACAAGTAGCTGGCCATGGGAGAGCAGCTGGGTGGACCTGATGCCCGGACCAGTGGAACCCTCTCTGTGATGATAATAAATAATAAAGTTTTGCAGACACTTTCCAACAGCTGAGTTTCCAGCTTAGAGGCTGCACAAGACTGACTTATACCCAAGAGGAATCTTTCGAATCAGATAGTTGCTCTTGCTGGTAAAGCCAACTGCCAGGTTTTAAACATGCTAGTTGAATGAGATACCAAAAAAAACACAACCTAAAAACACCCATTATGATGGGAGCTTAATGCCCCCTTCAGTCTATCATCACTTCTAGACAACACAAGGTGGCATTTAGCTGTGTTTGTGGATGTTGGTTTCTAAAACTCACCGAGGAGTAGCTTGAATTACACTTCCTAGATGAAAGAGAGATTTATGTCTATTTGCAAATTTATGTAACTATTGAAAATATTTAGATTTGTGTTCATTTTATGGGAGTGTTTGTTTTATTTGCTATTCAGTTCGCAAGGGCTGGTTTCTGTGGGGGTTAGGCAAATCTGTAAATAGCTCCAACAAAATGAATCAAACTGTATCTTATTTTAATAGGAACGAAGCTCAACCCCGCATTCCTGAGAAAAACTGAAAGAGGGAACTTAGTCATACTCCATCACTCCTAAGACACCAGACTGCTGGTCTCTGATTGGCCAGGGCCTCAAATGACTCAAAAGTGACTCCTTCATGTGAAGCTCAACTCTTTAAAAAAGCATGGCGACAACAAACATCTGATTTCATGGAGAGTGCCTTAAAGAGCATGTGTGTGTGCAGTTGGCCCGGCCATAGAGTTGAATCCCCTCCAAACAGAACTTCTGCCAGTGGAAACCTCATGCATTGCATATTTTACATCAGCGCTTTGCTCAAAGTTGGCTGGATGGCTGTGACATACCCACCCTGTCCCCCAGATCCTGCTGAAAGGTTGCTGTGAAAGGCCAGAGGTGGAAAGACCCTGGACAGGTGGAGGAACAGGGTTAGAGCATTGGGAATAACTCGGTGTTTCTGGCTCCTGGTAGTTTTAAGACACAAAAAAAAGGGTGGGGCCTCTCACTGAAAGCACAGTTTTTTATTCGAGGTAACCTAATGTAAATTAAAGTGTTTATTTAAAAATAACAAAATGCTTTATTTAAAAAAAATAAAATTACTAAAATGTTTAATTGTGGTGCACTTAATTTGAACACTAAACAAAGGTTTTTTTGTTTGTTTTTTGTTTCTTCCATCAGCCTCATTTGCCTTTTAAAAAAATATTTTAAACATTAAGTTGTATTAGATTGATAGACTGTGAAGCAGCAATAAACAGTACAAGAAACCAGTGAGTTAAAGCAATACAGATAACCACCGATCAGCCATTGCACTAGACACTTAATGCCCTCAATCTTTACAAAAGCAGGAGTGTGGGATTTAGTAACTGGCCCAATGTCCCCCCGCCCTTCTACCAATCCTACCTGTATGCTCATTTGAATTGAAATACTTTTAGATCACAATGGAAAACAAACAATCCTCAGTCACAGTTCATTTGTGTTTGCGTCTCTGTCCGTCTGTGTACGTTGCTGATGGTAATGAGGCGGTGTGAAACCCCTTACAGGCTCAGGAGGATGCAGAGAAGCTGCGCTCAGTGGTGATGCCCATGGAGCAGGAGATAGCAGCCCTGAAGGCCAAGCTGACCTCAGCCGAGGACAGGGTGAAAGAGCTGGAGGCCTCCAAGGTCAGTCGGCATGAAATCACTCCTTCAGTTGGTCAACTGGTTCTCAATATGCTCTTTAATATAAAGGATATGAAGCATGTGTGGCATTCACTCATAATGCAAACCGATACATTCAAACGATCAGAATACATTTCCATTTACTTCAGCACAAACAAAACCAAATAACAAGTGATATCATGAGAGATGTTGTGGTGTCACCAGCACACGATCGGTTTAGTTTGGGTTTAGTTTGGGTTTAGTTGTTCGCTTTCTAATTTCTGGCAGTTGATATCAGGGGTTGTGGTTGGATGCCCAGCATCACTTAGTCCTGGGAGTGTTATCGGCCCACCCTCCACTTCTCTAACTGTGGTCGCTTTGTGGCTTTGAGCTAGTGGTTCAAGCATTTTTTTCTAAAGAAAGTTTTATTTTACAGAATTGTTGCTGTTGCAGTTGTAAAGGTCATGTTAAAGGGGCTCAGTCTACAGAATCTATAAAAAAGATGAAGGTAAAGAGATGTCATTAAATAAAGTTATTTGGTCCACAGGTTTGTATTGTGTGAGCTTAATTTACCATCATTCATGGCCCAGCGTATCATAGCTAAAACCATCTGTGCCATAAAAGACATCAGCCTAAAGCTCTTTTTTGGTTTGGCATTAAGATGGTGATGGCAAAATTCAAATTTGTGAGAATGTCAAACCAGCTGATGGCTACATCCAAATGCAGTCCCTGTTTTAGACTGGGAGTGAAGCAAGAAGCAGCAACCTGTCAAACAACCCGACATTACCATGCCAGTTAAATGTACCTTTTTAAATAATGAATATAGATAATGTTATTTTAAAGAAAACTTATATATATGTAGTTATTTGGGTTGAGCTCATCCAGAGTACATTTGGGTTGTAGTGGTCTTTACGTGGATTTGGAAGAGACTGCAGGAAAACAACCAGGAATGTGTTCTAGTATTTTCTTTTTTTGACTTTTTGGTTTGAAAGGAGTTTTTTTTTTCGCCCCCCCCCTCCTTACCACTGGGTGGTGTTAATCATCAGTTGTTTCCCAACCTCCAATAACCGAAACAATACAAATGAAAGTTTTAAAAGTAGATGAAGGGAAAAAGCCTGTAGTTTGCCCAGAGTTGCTACTAGAGGCCCTCACATGGGACGCCTATGACCGCATTATGGTGAGAAATTCATCCCCACTCACAGGAGCACGCAGAGCTGCTCCCTCCTGTTTCGTAAGGATCACAAATCTGATGTTTATGAATTAAAAAAGCTTAGAACTTGTGTGATCACGATTTGAGGGACTTTTATTTTTAATCGTGAGTATTTTTAAGCATAACAATTCTAGATGATTATCCAGTGCTCATTAGTTCATCTTTTATTTTCATTTCTTCATGAAGGCTTGATGAATGATTGGCTACATGTAGACTAATGGCAATCCAACCATTTTAAAGTTTAGAGCATACCTTTCACCTCTAGTTAGCTATGATATTTTAGTACAACATTTCCAGTGTAAGTTTTCGTTGGGTTTTCTTTCGGCTTACAGTGTAAAGTGAACCTATTTCTGTCACAGGTTAAAGAGCTCAATCACGTTCTGGAGGCTGAGAAGTCGTGCCGCACGGACCTGGAGATGTACGTGGCTGTGCTGAACACTCAGAAATCTGTCCTGCAGGAGGATGCAGAGAAGCTGAGGAAAGAGCTTCACGAAGGTACTTTCTATTTCTCTTTTTTCCAGAAGGTTTATGATTTGCAGAAAATAAGGTAGAACAGGTGGGACACAGAAGAGTTTTCAATGCTTACACGTTATATGATTCCTGTCTATCAGTTCAAAGCTCTTATCTGGTGGTTGTTCCTTCTCCGGTGCGGGGGGGCTGTTGCAGTGTGGCTCTGAGCGCCTAACGCTGCTGTGTCTGCTGTTTGTGGTCTCAGTCTGTCACAAGCTGGAGCTGGAGCGGCAGCAGCACAACCAGCTGAAGCACACGTGGCAGCGAGCCAACGACCAGTTCCTGGAGTCCCAGCGCCTCCTCATGAGGGACATGCAGAGAATAGAGAGCGTGCTGTCCTCAGAGCAGCTCCGACAAGTGGAGGAGGTGAAGAAGAAAGACCAGGTACTTTAACGTGGAGAAACCATAAGGGCTCCACTTCGACCAGGCTGTGTTTCTGTTGTCCGGCCACATGAGGCCGGTGCTGGTAAAGGCAGTGTCTTTCTGCTTCAGAGGGCAACGATCTTAATCTTGTTGCCTTGCTCACGACCTCTGATTGGAAGGACCAAAGAAAGCCAGAAATGATGAGATTCCTCATCGTTGTGCAGTGTGGATGTGTGTGAGGATTTGTTGACTCCTGTGGGACAGTTTAAGGGGGTCATGAAGTCCTGTTGTGCTGAATGCCTGCTGACAATAACCTGAAGGGGGAAAACCAGCCACCAGCTGCAGGATGTTGGGAGATGTCTAATCAGAGTGTAAGGAACTCTGGGACTTGCTAAGGCCTTGATGCCACAGGGCATCTTCAGACTTGATTCCTTCTGAGTAGGATATAAACTTGGTAAATACTTACACAATTTTGTTTTATGATATCATAAGTTGTGACAATAACTGTATTTTAGAGAGTAAATTTTCTGCCATGATATACGATCTACACAAAGCCAGAAGGAAAAGGCTTTCCAAGTTGGTCTAATCCACTAAGCAGGGAGATTCCTCTGAGCAAGTGTCCTAGCACACCTTTAGCTTTGCTCTTTGCTAAATGAATTGCTTATCATCTCCAATGTGGCCTTCCATAAACTACAAACTACAGAGCCTCAGCACATGGTCGGTTGTTATATTACTGTCTGGTTAACACTATTAAAGTCTATTTTACCAAGGTTAGCTTTATTGTTTGCTCTCCCCTTTACATACTGATATGCTACCTTTTGTTAACCCTTTACCTAATGATGGTGATCTGGACTTTTATTTGTTGCAAATGTTGCAAACAACATGTGCTAAAAACAACAAACGCTATTCACATGCAACATTTCACAAGAAGCATCCTCCAAATGGCTTTTCTTCTATGAACTCTAGCAGCTGTTTTACAGTTCTTGGATGTCTTCCCAACACTAGAAATGTGATTTTACAAGTTTATCTGATAAGAAAGGTCCACTGAGAGAAACAAATCTATTTGACTGACCCTGAAAACCTTTGACTTACTCAGGAGGAAGATGAGAAAGAGAGGCTGAGCCAAGTGAAGGACCTGCAGGACGGGGACGGAGGAGACAGCACTGAGCCACTGGAGGACTTACTGCTTGGACTGAGTGTAGAGGAAGTATGAGCTTCATGTAATCTGAAACACCCATTAGAGGGGAGATCAGCCTGTTGTTATGCTGTATTTCCTGGATGCAATGCGAGCCTCTTTCATGTTTCTTTGTCTTTTTCTTCATGATTCAGGTGCTTGGATTCACACAGATTTGCTTCAGTTTAAAAACAAAGCCTAATTGAGAGGTGATTGTAGGGGTGTACCATACAGTAATTTTGTCAAAAAAAGGAACATATTCAGATATAATGAAATATTTGTAATGAAAAAAATCAATCTTGGATGTATTTTTAAAGTGGTTTCAGTCATTCTGGACTGTGGTTCAGGTTCTACAGGCCCTGCATTCAGCTGAACCTCTGTTGCTGTGTGCCCTGGGGCAGCATCAGCAAGGATCTCTCACAAAGGACATTTTCATCTGTGGTAGCTGAGATTCCCATTGTTAGGCCAGGGCTTCAGGGGTAGCGCAACAGCGAGCGGTCTTTGATTTCCACCTACGGGGCACAGACTCATCAGACTCATTCATTTTCTTTTTGGATCTTGTGTTTCTATTAGCTGGACACTCCTGTTTATTCTAGCCCGAGTGTAACAGTAGAGGACCAGAAGAGAAAACCTTTGATTGTGACGCAGTATTTCCCTCTAAAGTTTTGCTGCTTTACTCTGAGGATCATAAAGGTTGAATGGCCCTTCGGTCAACAGGACGTTGGCTTTAACTCTGAATTCCATTAGAGACCAAGACCAGGTAATGAGCAGGCAGCTGCATTCTTAGGAAGCTGTTCATAATTCAGAGAAGTGTTTCAAAGTTACTGTCAATTGGACTGACAGTATACAGAATAAAGCTTAGAACAGTTCAAATTCTGTTCAGTGATGATCTCCTTAAACGACGTTGGGGACTCCCCCCATGTTGAAGCGTGTTTGGGCGAGGCAGAGACCCACACAGGCTCTGATGTGTCCTTTTGTTGTGGAACGTGTTACGGAGTCAGGAGCATTTACAGTACAGAAACTCCTATCCTATTGATGGTTTGCTTTTGATGACTGTTCAGAATTCTATGACTCCCGTTCATTGCACTTAAAACGTCTTTATGGTTTAAGTTTGTAACAACAAACTTGTGCTGCTCTTTCAGAACAATGCCAACCACAGCACCCATGGCTCCATGCACTCCCTGGACACTGATGTGGCAGCAGGAGGGCCCATGGATCCCTACAAGGACAACCTGCGCCGCGTCCAGTCCACAGACAGCCTGGGCTCCACTCTGTCTGCCCAGCAGGGGCTGGGGGGTCACAACCATAAGGCCAAGTCAGCCAGCAACTTGGATGAGTCGGACTTTGGGCCCTTAGTGGGAGCCGACTGTGGGAACACAGACAATAGTTTTGGAGAGACTTCGTCCATCAGCTCCATCAAGCTGACAGCGGGTCACTTCTTGTTGACTAAAGACCAGGAAAAGGCAATCAAAGCCATGACGCCGGAGCAGGAGGAGACGGCCTCCCTGCTCTCCAGCATCTCCCACGCCCCGGACACAGCCTTCCTACCCCCGCCAGGCTACCGGCTGGTCAGCGACTCTGAGTGGAACCTCCTGCAGCAAGAGGTGCTCCCGCCAGCTCCATCTATGCCCTCAGCTGAATCGTGTTTTCTTTATTCATTTAGTGGATTTGACCAAACAGAATCAGCGATAGCCATCTGAGGCCTCTTTGTCTTTTAAAGCTAAAAGAAGAAGCTGTTCTGTTTAATTTTTCATGCAATGTTCTTCAGGTTACAACCACTAACAGTTTTGACCGGTGGTGGTCCATCATAAAAAACTATTTATGATGTCTGGACATCAGAAAACATGTCCAGACATCATAAAGAGTTTTCCCCCCCTTTTTCTTTTTGAAAAGTGAGTCCAAGCTTTGGTTCAAGTTCTGCTAAACACCTTTCTACATCCTTCATTCATTCCAAGTCATCTACATAAACTACAAAGTATAAACTAGAATATTCCTTTGTATTACGTTTCAGAACTTACATTAGCAACTAATCCAGACAGAATTGTTTGTGGTGTTGTTGCTGACCGTTAGGTGAAAAATGCTGGCAGGAAGCTCGGCCGACGCTGCGACATGTGTTCCAACTACGAGAAACAGCTGCAGGCCATCCAAGGACAGGAGGCCGACACACGGGATCAGGTGGGTTCATAGCTACACCAGAGGATTTCTTTCCATAGGAATCTTTTTGTTTTCAGGAGAGAAACACTTGAATGATTCTGATTGATCAAGAATCGTTTTCCTCTCACATTCTCTTCCAGGTGAAGAAGCTGCAGGTCATGCTCCGCCAGGCCAATGATGAGCTGGAGAGGACAATGACAGAGAAACAGAATCTGGAGGAGTCCGTGAAAGCGGGGAACGAGGAAACCACTTTGAAGGTTTGTGCCTTCGTTGCTTCACCATGTCAGGGACCACCAGCTCCTGGTGCGGTCTGTGGTTCCCTTCTGCTCCTCACTGGTCTCCCAGCCTGTACTGGAAAACCTCTACAGATGATCCAGAACGCGGCGGTGCGTCTGGTCTTCAATCAGCCCAAAAAGTCCCAATTCACCCCCCAGTTCACTGAGCTTCACTGGCTGCCCCCACCCACCCACATCAGAGTCAAGTCACTGATGGTAGCCCATCTATTTGACTACTCTGGCAAAGGCTTATGGCCCAACTGGCTCACTCCAGTCATCAATAGATGGTCTTCTAGCAGTGCCTACATCACGCCTAAGACAATCCAGACTCTTTTCATGTTGGAGGAATGACCTACCAAGGCCTACCAGAACAGCTCTATCCCTGTTTATCTTCAAGAACCTCTTGAAGGCCAGCTCTTCAGAGAGCAGTTGTAGTCACAGCTCCAAGGTATCTGTAGTCCTCCTCCACCTCCTCCCCCCCGATCAGTAGAGCCTGAGCAGATTCCTTCTTCCTCCCGAAGTACATCACTGTCTCTCTGGTCTTGGTGATGTTCAGTCACAAGAGGTTCAGTCCAGTCTGCAAGTCTGTACTCCTTAATAAAAACGATTCTCACAGTACTTCCTCTGTTACAAAGAGTAGTAAAAGTAACAGGAGGGACACGAGAAAAGGCTGAAACTTGGTCATAGTCAGTCATAGTTCTTAGGCTATCGACCAGATGGATGAAGAAGAATACTCAAAAATAAGACAACAACAAATTAAAGACACAAATGACAAAACACAGTGGGAGCTGTGGACCTCTTGTAGTGGCACACAGAGTCCTCCTTGTCAGCCCATCGTTTTAAGCTCTGACTGTCACACATCAGGCATACCAGATACACAAACTTCAACCAGCACCAAAAAAAACATGCCACCCTTTAAAAGCCTTTTTCTTCCATTTTTCAGTCTGAAATGTACATTTTCTTTGATCATCATTCCTTATGCAGCCCTAGCAGGTTACCATGGCGACAGGAGTACTATTTTGTTGAGCCAGAGAGCGAGTAGGCTGTACTGTGGAGTCATAAGGATTGAAGAACAACCTGCATAAACAGAAACAGCTGTGCGTGTGTTGATGGTTTACCATCTGTAGATATGATTTCCTAACCACTCAATTTGACTCAGATTTAGTCCACTTTATATTCATACTACGGCAGTTTCATTAAAAGAATAATAAAAAGGAAAGATAAGGAAACTTAAAGATCACTTCTGATGCTTACAGTGATTCTGGTTCCGATGCCAATAAGTCTTAAAAAGACTGAATGAATGATTGTGGTAAAAAAAAAAAAAAAGTGATGACAGATAATTCATCAAAACACTGACATACAGAGAGCTTTGGGTTTGCTTGTAACATAACGAGGCCTCTTACTTCTTGTAAGAAAACATGCACAGGGCTGAACCTTCCCAAGAGGATTTTTTCTCCCCCCACCAGTTGGCAGAGCTGTTGGTTTCTCACCCTCTGCAGCCGGTCCACATGGATGGATCCTCCATCTATCAGGCAACGCCTGTGAAGCTGCTGCATGTGTGTATAACTTAGATTTGTTTAGAGAAACTACAGATGCTAATGGTCCAGTCTGCCACATGCTGTTTGATCTGGGTTGGATTACCTCATCTTTTCCTCCCAGTTGTGCTGCACAGACATCAGATCAGATGACAGGATCACACCTACCATGTCATGGTAGTGTAGTGGTGTGAGCTCGCTGCGTGCAGCCTCTGCTCTCTCCTGTCTCATGGATTTGTTTCCTGTCCTGTAGGTTTCTGCCCTCATGCAGAGGGTTCAGGAGTCAGAGGCGCTGCTCAGCACACTCCAGCAGGCCTTCAGCGATGCTAAGAGGAACACACAGGAGCAAATGGTGAGCAGCGTTTGCATTCATATGCATGCTGTTGCCTCTTTTGCCACCTGCCCATGTCTTATCTGTCTTACGTGTCCCTTTGCCCTCTTGATAACAGGATGTTGCTGCCAGGCTGAGGTGTAGTCATGGGTAGTGTCCACTGCTGTTTGGGTTTACTGTGACTGGAAACCCAGTTTTCCCTAAATGTTGAATCTGTCACAGTTTCTGCTGAGAATGGCCTCTCTCATCTTCCTTTAGCATTCAGGGAATATGGCAGCCCATACTGCTGAGTCACTCTTCACCACGTGATGAAGTGCTGCTGGTCCCAGATGAACGTTGTTAACTGACGCCCTGGAAGAGAGTGATTTGTTGTGTTTGTTTCAGGTGGTGCTGGTGAAGTCACGGGAGCAGGTGGCAGATGAGCTGAGCCGACTCCAGAGAGACAACGACAGCCTGCAGGGGAAACACAGGCTGCACCTGGAGCTGCAGCAACAGGAGGACTTTCAGATGCCCGGCACTGTGCAGGTATGTGCAGCCACACCCTGCCACCCAGTTCCAGAGAGCTGAAGCAGATTTAGATCAGATCCAAACAAAGTGTAGCTTCACCTTTGTATGTTTGTGTCAAACGCAATAAATTCCAATGATCTTTTTCAAATCATGGTATTGCAACAGCCTAATTATTCTGCCTCTACCTGGTTGACCAACGAAAGAGGAACCAGCTGGAAAAAGTCAACACAGCTCTCCTGAGCCTGTGAACCCTCTCACAGCTGTGATCTCTTCTTATTAGGTGTACAACCATTTGCTTTTGCTTTTCAACTTCTAAATTGTCCTAGCATGAGCAGCCGTTTCCCCCTGAATGCCACAGAGAGGTGTCTCTCAGTGTCTCTCAGGATGACGGCGTATGTTCAATCTTTTTTATTTTGAAGTCCTTTTGATAAATGTGCTTTCCTGCCACTGAATTCCTGCACCGCTGTTCTTAGCCTCAGTCTGAGTGATGCTTCCAAAGAGTGAGCCCGGTTTCATAGCTTTTACCTAAACGCATGACACGCATCATATGTTAATTAGGATGTGAGTCAGGTTTTTTGATGTGTAACTTGATAGAACATATATGTCAGTAGTGAGCTTCTGACATATAGACACTAATACCTGCAGCACTTGTTATTGTGTACGTTGATCCTCATCCCCCCAGTTGTGCTACGGGGTGACAGGTTTCCACATTGATTCCTGTAATGCTGAATGGCTCTTCCCCAGGAGCTCCAGGGCCTGGTGTTGCAGGTGCGTGAGGACCTGGTGGCGCTGCGCACGTCTGCCGATCACATGGAGGAGAGGCTGAAGGCTGAGATCCTGTTTCTGAAGGAGCAGATCCAGGCGGAGCAGTGTCTGAAGGAGAACCTGGAGGACACTCTGCAGCTGGAGATTGAGGGCTGTAAGGAGGAAATAGGTGAGAAGTCGACTAAGATTGATCCACCATCATTATTGGGGTCCATATCTCAGAAATAATATTTGATCAAATTCTGAAAAAGACTACATTTGGAGGCATATCTCGGCATGCTTTTAGTTTTTGACATTAAAAAGTATCCTCCTTTTTCTGCTCCTGTTGTCTTCCTTTGATCATTCTTACAGACATCTTAGAAGGTATGAAAAACAATCTGAAAGAGCTGTTTTTAACTGGCTGTATGTATGTGTTTAATTCATAGCTGTCAGACTAATGGCCATATTAAGCAAATGACTTAGAGCTTTTTTTGTCACGTTTTTAACCTCTTGTTAGAACACTCACTCTGCTGTGTGTTGCTCCTTCACCGAGGGGAGAGATATGCATGGATGATAGTGATCTTTTTCTTAACCTAGAAGCCATTTCTCTGCAGTAATCTTGTAAAATCTACTTAAAACTGTTGGTTTACTGTTGTAAAGCTTCGTAGAAACATAGTCTGAGCGCTTTCAGAACAAAAGAAAGTAGTATTAGGCAAGTCTTTTTAGTCAGTAAAAGGTAATGTGGTGTTGAGTGCTCTGTATGAGGACCTGTCCAAACCAGGGCCTCATCAGTGTTTCTGTTAGCTTTAGAGTTCCTGACTACTTGTTATGAAAAAATATTTACTGTCAAAAACAGAAACACTTTGGTGTCAGAAAGTTCAGATAGCTTGATATTTTTCCATTTTCAAATGGAAAAATATTGACTACTGTCATAGTCAGCTATTTAAATAAACAGGCACCAAACTGTGATTCAGAACTTTGATTTGCAGCCTAAACCTGAAACCTGCTAGAAAAGCACAGAAAAGTGTCTTCTAATAGCCCCAAATAACGCTCAAGGGTTAAAACTATTCATTTCAGCTGGAAGTCATTTTCATGTCTTTTAAAGTATTCATTTTAGGGAGTGAAGAATATTGCCTCTGTGGCATTGAGCGGTTATCCTTATACACAGTTATTTACAGTTCTGAAATGTGTACTGTTTGCATTGATGTTGATGAGTTTTAAGAAAATATTTGCAGAAAAGTAACCCTGTTTATTCCCAACATTTTTAAAGATAAACCTTTTATAAATGGTCAAAAATTAAATGAATAAGATAAGCTAATTCCAGTTCTTGTTTTCATATAAAGGGATCAGTTTAGAAGTGGAATTTTATTTTTGTGCGTGTTGTGTTTAAAAGTTTGACTCTGGCATTTTTTGTAGCCTGTTATTTGGATCTCTGCTTGTGTTTGCCAAAATCCAAACACATGGTCCCTCACAGCAAAGCAGCTTTGTTGCATTATTCATCACTAACAAGGAACCAGCTAATAATTCCAGAGAGAAAATCCAGGCTTTGAGATTCAGATGAGCACTGTGTGATCTTCTAATGATGTGTGCTTCCCACAGCCTCTTTCTCCAGTCTGAAGACAGAGCTGGAGAGAATAAAAGCAGAGAAGGAGCAGGTAGGTGCCGTATTGCATTCCGGGAGGTAGAAGGAAAAAATCACCGTCTCTACCTTTACATGTGCCTGAAGCAGTTAATGTAACCAGATTCTGAGCTTCCTTTGAAGTGCTCATTTAGCCCTCTGATTCTGGAGTCTTCATGGGAACTCTGAAGGTCGTGCTCTTTATCCTGTTTATCACAAATTAACAAACTGCACTTGTCAATTTAATTCACGCGTGTGAAATCAGACCTCCTTTAGTGTATTTCGTTTTTTGGGACTAAACTAAACCCTGACCTCAGGGTGCTGCTGATAGAATGATGTGATAAATCCCGCTCTTTCCTCTGTTTAGTTTTTACTGTCACCACGCCAAGACCTCATCACTAAACCTTTGCAGACTCAAATCTGCCCAAGTCTGTGAACTCATATTAAGACAAAATTATATTAAAATGAGGAATTCTGTTCTAAAAAAGCGCTGAAAAGGTCAAAAGAAGCAAAACAAAAAGCCACTCCCTAGTCCAGGACATGTTTTACAAAGAGTGCTGAAGGATTTTACATGTTTTAAAGTGTTACTAAGAACCATGAGACTAGCCAGAGTTAATGGAACACAGTACACAAATCTGTGCAGTCAGGTCTGCTTTCCCCTCACTGACTTTGTTTTTCACCCAGTTATCAGTCACAGCCTTTAATGTTCCATCATCCAGTCCACTGTTCAATTAGAATGTTATCACAGGATAAACACTGGTGGTTTTGAGAACCAGTACTTTATGAAAAAATGCCAGATGTGAGGTCCATACACCCAGGAAGTCTCACTAGTCAGTAACACAGTGACAGACGGTGATCAAACATATTTTGGACTGGACATGAAGTACATGTTGTGCTCTCGTAACTAGGAGGGGATTTCTAATTAATTTGGTTGAATATTTAATCTGCATCTGTCAGATGGACAGAAGTGATCTGTGGGCAAATGCTGCCTTAGCTTTGTGTGCATCTGCACAAGGGAAGGTTTTCTAAAATAACCGGGACAGGCTTAACAGTACCAGTACAAACATGGACTTAATCAGAAAGGTTTCCCTCTGTCTTACCCTGGGGTTGTGTAGTAAATGAGCTGCCTGTCATTACTGATGTGGATTTGATCTCATTTGTGTAGTTGCAGAGCAGCCTTTTGGAGAAGACTGAAACACTGCAGAGCCTTCAGGGCATGAGGGTCAGGCTGGAGCAGCAGATGATCGAGCTGACCACGGCAAAGGTCTCCGTTTGGCACACACATTCATCTGTAGCCTCACCATGGCCTCACCCCTCCATTATTGTGTTGTCCAGCTACGCTGCTGCTCGGCATCTGATCCACCCAGCAGATCGCATCAGATACATAGATGCTGATCAGCATCTAAACAGGAAATACGTTGGACTGCTCTGTGCATTCACTATGAACCACTGAAGGGCTGATGTGACACTACTGTGCTTCAGAATCCATCATGTCCACTCCTGTTTGCTGTATTTACTGTTTTACAGCAGCGCCTCAGACAGGAGGTAGGGTCACATGTCTCAGCTTTTGCTCTGGAGAGAACTATGACTATGAAAAAGATCCCTTACTGACTGTTGGGCCCAGGCTGCCTCAGTCCCCAGAGCAGTCCGGCCCCACAGGTACGGATGATGTCACCTCCGGTGTCAGGTGCCACACGCTTTGAACGACTGCTCCATTTGCAAACTGAAGCAGAGCATTGTGCAGAGAGACTGAAAAGGAAAGTGTAGGTGATGCTTTGGGAAGTAGATATTGGGAGAAAATGCTACGGGCAACTGATCAACAGCTAAATATATCTGTTGAATACACTCGGATGAAATCATCAGACACTTTAAAATGTATCCATAATTCATCATTTTTAAGACCGTAAATAAAACAACAAATGGAAATAAAAATCTGACCTGAATAGATATTCTAACAGCAAATCTGTGTGTGTCTGCAGAGTACACTAGAAAGTCAGGTCCTGGATGAAAGGGACAAAGCCCAGCGGCTGCAAACCGAGCTGGATGTCAGTGAGCAGGTTCAGAAGGACTTTGTTAAACTCTCCCAGACGCTCCAGGTAAGCAGCCCTCCACCGCTCTGAAATGGTTGTCCCTATTCTTTCCTCGTCGAGTTTTTCTGCTTTTCCGTCATATGTTTTAGTTCTATTCAGATTTTCTTCATTTGTTTTTCCTGGAATTTGTGTGGGCCCTTTTTCAGGACTTTTCCTGCTCATGCAAATGGACATGAAGTCCAAAGGTCAGTCGTGTTAAGTTATGAAGAACAAAGAGGCACACCTGATACTGAAGCAGGATCCCCATAACGTTTCCACCAGCTAATGTTCGATGTAAACAGTGTTCCACCCATGCATCCAGTGTCCACACTGCTTATTCCCAGTGGGGGGGCCGGAGCCAGGCCCAGCTGACAGCGGGCCAGAGGCGGGTCCACCCTGGACAGTCAGTCCTCAGGGCAGTTTAGAGTGTCATTTTAACCTAACAGCCATGTTTCGGGGGGTGGGAGGAAGCCGGAGTAACCAGAGTCCACACAGAACGGCCCCCCTCTGGACCATGAATGATCCCACTATTCTTAACACAGTGTTTTAGATAAAGGATGTTGAAAGTTTTAAATATGGATGTCCCATTTTCAGAAAATAGTATAGATTTCTGCAATGTTGTAAAAGCCTAAATCATTCCTTTGAACCTTCATAACTTTTATTTAACAAACTCAAGTTCACAGAGCATCATTCTCTGCCACACATTCAAAACAGAAATGTCACATAAAGACAGAGTACATGAAATATACAAGTAACAGCATGCCGGAATTCAGTGATCACAATCAGTTTTAACAGGAGAGCATGAGGAAACCCCCCCCTCACAGCCTGTGTTAACTGTGAGGAGTGCATGAAGAAGAGAAGGTGTCAGGTTAAAGTCAGCTGGCTTCTTTTGTTTTGAAAGAATGGGTGTAGATTCTTCTGAAAGAACGCAAGCTGTAAGCCTATACTCTTGACTTTAGAGTCTCAGAGGAAGCATGACACAGTCGGGGCCACATTCCTTCAGGTGGCGCTGGAACTGAGCCTGCGTGGGTGTGTCCGTGTCCTTCAGGTGCAGCAGGAACTGAACCTGTGTGGGTGTGTGTGTGTGTGTGTGTGTGTGTGTGTGTGTGTGTGTGTGTGTGT